>CM055844.1:22610140-23035140 GCA_029490765.1 Euthynnus affinis | reverse complement strand
TCTTCATTTTGGAGTACACATTGCACTGTAAGGCCAGAGAGCAGGAGAGCAGATCATTGACCCTTCTAGAAAGAAAGAAACAGAGACAGCAGTGGCTGGAATTATTATCATGGTAAAATTATCACACCTCTGTGTCATATGACAGCCTATCATGACATTTGTTGGGAGGACTGCATGAGGATAATTGAAAATATGAAGGATATGTGATGTGGGCCCTATAATTCATTTCAAAATCTTGTTGGTAAAGCATTGAAATCTCTGCATTGTGTTTTACTCCCTTTCTTCTTTTTTCTAGTGTGTGAAAGCATGTGAAGCAGGAGCAACAAAATGTCTCTGATCATAATTGGATTGAAGATGTTTCTGCATTGTGGAACTCAACATGTGCTTTGCTAGAGTAACTGCTGGATCATCAGTGGCTGATTACAGCAACAATATTAGCTCAAAACTACACTTGGATAAATGAGCATCCACTGGGCTTTTTCAGTAGAGTGAATATGGTTGAGGACATTGTAAATGTACTGAAAACAATGATGACAAACAAGACATGGCCTATAGTTACACAGTCACAATGACTGAGCACACACATCACTGATGAGCAGTGAGTCCTGCAGAAGTCAACAAAACAGGAAATGCTACAGAGAAAAAGATGTCTGATAGATTGGCTTGGTTACTGTTGACTAAACTGGGGAGAAATGTGAGTCTGCCAAGGCCATCACATACCTGGGGAAGTTGACGCAAGGGAATTGTGTAGTACAGGATAAAGTTACAGCCATCATTCACTATGTGCCACCAACTACTAAAACAAATAGTTATGCATTTAATAGGTATGGTGTTATTATCACCAATTTTGGTAAAAACATTGCTGCAGTTATTGCACCCTCAGTTTTGATAAAAACAGCTGAATGTGTCTAAAACACATTTCAACAAATGTCAAAAAAGTGCTGCAGATAATCATCTTATTCTGCCCTTTGTTTGAGTGCAAGTAGTTCTGCAATGCCCCCTCCCCCTCCTGGTTATTCAACAATAGTAGTTACAAAACAGGGAATTTCCTTGAGACGGAGAAGAGAGCACATGTGCCAGCATCTGCTGCTGTTATTTACGGTAAATGTGGATCTTCAATAAACATGCAAGAAAAGTTACGCCTTGTGTTTATTGGAGGACTGCAGACTGTTGGCTAACTGTCTAGCTTTGGATAAAGACAACCCATTGCGAGGACAGGATGTGTTTTCCTCTGGTGCTTGCTGCTCCATGAGTAGAGGGACAATTCAACAGTTCAATTTTGTTAGAAGGAAGAACTAACATTATCATGAGCTTCTCTGCAGTTTGATTTGCAGATGAGGTAAGGTGTGACCTGGCTTGTAGTCTATACAAATCACAAACATCTTGGATTTTGTTTATCATAGCAACAAAGTGTCGGGTATTTTATGCCTTTTTTAGACAGTGATATGAGTAGAGTAGCCAGATTTGAATTAGGGATGTTGCAAGTCATGGTTCATCAACCCCATAACTATGGAGGCACCTCTACAGGCCTGCAAGTAATGTTTGTCTTTTTATTAACTGAGCCATAAGCTTACCTTAATCTTAACTGTACATTAATCATAGTTTATTGCCATGAGCAATCAGTCCCTAACCCACATTCTCCTCCTAAGATACCAAAGAAAGCATAAGCAGAAATTAAAAATTATTGAAAGTATTCCAGGGTTGAAGAATAGTGTAAAATATTGCTTAGCCACAATACTTTTTTGCTGGTCAGGTGTTGTAGTCACATAATACTTTTGCTTTGTGCCTATTCAAGTGGCTTACTTACTAACAATTATGCCTCTTGCTCATTGTTGACAATGTATCTTTAAAAGTGTCAGGAAGTTGGGGAGCACCGAGCTCATTTATTTTAAAGTGGAATAATAATGTTACTCTTTTTGTTTATCCATTGCTTTGACACATTTAACTCAACATATGTAATTAATTCACTCCCTAAGTTTGAAAGTATATGTTAAAAATTGCATTTGTTATGTTATTAAAACTAAAAATCTGTAATGTTCCACATATAACCACCCTCTGTAGCAGTGAAAGGTCACTAAATCTGTTTCTTTGAATCCACCATACTACATGGAATGTGAAAACACTGTTTAAAGTGCTACTGCTGTTTTCAACAAGTGTTTGGTAAATATGTCCATTTGCCTATGACACACAGGTGGATAAATTAACTATGTATTAATTATAAAAGAAAGAATGAAAAACACTATAGCTTTAAATGATGGAAGTCTAAATAAGCAGTCTCAGTAAATCATATGCCCCCACAATGCTAACAAAGGAAGATACAGAAATGTACTAATAAACAACAAATCATGAATCTTTGAGATGTGTGTGTTATGTTGTCAGCATTGTTTCACTCATTTACTGTAAATAGAGGGAGATAGATTGGAAAGCAGACTGAAACTTGGGACTATATGTATAAATCTGTATTGACCTACACAATATCAGAAATAAAGTGTGTGATCTCTCCTCAGATTCTACACTAAACCCAGTTGCTTATAGTATACAATTACAATGTCTCAAAAATATTGAATGACTTTTCATGTAACCTTCGTTCTATCAGATCTCCCCTACTGCTGTTCCTCAGTCCTCCTTTACCCACCTCTCTGAAGCCTTGCTGACCTTTTTATAAATATTTTGACCTTTTCACTGGCTGGCTTCTCCAGTTATGGACAAGGGCACATTACAGGTAAGTGATCAGTCGAACAGAATGGCTGACAAGAGCTCAGATGGACAGGACAGTGGGTGGTGGAATGCTGGGGGTGGGGCTCGGTGTGGAGAGGCTCCTGAATGTCAGAGACGAGGGCAGCGATGAGGAAGGAAGAAAGTGAGAAACACAGAAGAGTCAAGGTACCCTGGCATGCTGTTCACTGTCCAGATGACCCCTCTCACTTTCTCTCAGCAGAAGGATGTGCCTGCCAGCGATCCAGTCCATCATGTTGACTCTAACAGCTGAGCAACATCTGTTCATTAGACTTGACAGATGAAAGAGATGCCTGTGAAGATAGGATGAGGAGGAGGAGAGCATATCCAACATAATAAATTTCCCACATAATTATGAGGAGTTCATGTTATATAGCATCCCACCAGGCTGCACTGATAGGTAGCAAGAGGAAATTGTGAGTGGTAATTGAGGCATTTGCTTCATCTGTCACGCTTCTTTCAGCTCCATTGTGCTGTGCTGAAGGTCTTTCTCTCCATTACATTGTTTTGTTGCTTTTTTCCTCAACCCCTGAAATGTCACAGGGAAACGGGTACAAAGCATTGACATGGATGGGAATGGATAAATAATGCAGCGTACATTACCCTCTCCCTCCCTCCCCCCACACACACCTCCTTCCACCTCCACTCCTGTGTTCGTAGGGGACAAGACGGTGGAGGGCAATCATCCAAGGGATACTGGGGCCAGAAATGCCTTAGTGTACAAAACATTACATACATACTCACAAACAAAAACACATGCTTCCTGCCCACATTTCCATGTAGAACTCATTTTAATTTTTAATACAACATTCCTTGAGAAACCTAATACAGCCTAGCAAGGAAAATACTAATGCTAAGATAACATGTGGACAAAAAGACCTGAAAAAAATGTAGTCATACTTCATACTTCATACTTGAACATGCACACACTGTATAACATTACCTCTTATATACTACAGGTTTTTTACGTAAACTTCTTTGAACATGCTTGTGAGGGTATACATCGGGATGCAGGCAGTAAGAGTGACCATGCATGAAAAGAATTTGATTTTATCACCCTAGGAAGCAGGTCACACCACACAAGCCTTTGACAAATACTGTGGTTGAGAAAAGGGATTAGAAAGAAAGGTCAGGGAGTGCACGACTGAAGCAGAAAAGAGAATTAAGTCATCACTAGCTATCTGAAGTTCAAACACAACATTCTGTCCACTCCCCCTCCATCCTTATCTCCCCGACAACAGCAACACTGGTGGCTGGCTGTGTGTTAGCCAGACAAGCTTTTTCTACAGGTGACAGGCATCGGTGACACATTTTTAAAGTGTTTTCCACATGTTCCTGGCATTTGGCAAGGAATGATAAGGATGTGTCTTGGAAGAAACAAAACACTGTTGTAAACTGGTACATGCACTATTAAACATTATAAACTTATTCCTTCATGCTTTCACTTTCAATTGTTTTCAGGGTGCAAAATACAAAAATTATGGGCTTTGTTTCAGGTGAAATCTGCAATCCAGTTTCTATAGTAACCACTTCTGCCAGGGAAAACAAGTCAACATGGTAACAAGTCCTCCAAATTAAAGGGTAAAATACATTGTTTGTCCATATACCATAGAACGACACATATTTTATGATCTGATGTCACCATTGATACAACATATTTTGTCAATGCGATCATCATTTGGTTACAGTTGTGTCCCATGGCAAAGTCTGACACTTGTTGTCCAATCCATCCACCCTAGCCTCCCTCCTCAGCAAACTTTGTTGTTCTCTAACAATGCCGCTCTACTTTCACCTTTGCTCTTGACCAACAAGGTTAATTTTTCTTACAGCCAGTAGACGGCCTTGTCACTTTAAAATAAACATGTTGTTTTGGGAAATTCCTAGAAAATACCAATGCTGTAGTTTTTCTTTGTAGGACAGTCTCCAAGATGGACATTTGATTTTAAAGTTTGCAGGGGGTTAGGAATCACATGTCAAGCCTCGTGATTGTCCTTTACTTTCATGAGTTGGTATGGACAAATCAAAACATGATCCTGTAGTTTCAACTGGTTAACAACAAATATCTGAATACTGTACTGTTTACTGCTCTCTGTTTTATAGAGAAACAAGCGAGAAATGCATTAATCCTGCAATCCTTATCTTTTTACATGCACTGTTCCTCAAGGCAAGTCCACAAGTTTTACTTTGTACACAGAACAATGCACTGATGATTGGTTGCTTCTGACCGTTATCATTGCCCACCTGATCACCAGTATCATCTCAGTTTGTCAAGTGCAAAATAGTAGGATACATCAAGGAACACACCTGCCAACACAACTTCTCCTTGCAGCCGTTACTCATATGGCAATGCTTCAAACATCAGAAACACTATTCCTTGCCTTGCAAAAATTCTATTTTCTCCCTGAGTAGTTTGCTTCTCATCTTTCTACATGACTCTAAGTGTGGCTCTCCTTTACAAAACAGACACTTATTTCAGAGCATTGAACGCTTTTTTGCACACTTGGCTAAGAGTCTTTTTCCTAGTAGCACTTTATGCCATGTGGACAATTTTGTGATTTCAGTTCTGCACGCATTGCTGTGTGTGATGGAACCGGTATATGAAATTTTATATCACCAAAGACTAGATGCACTGCAATTTCAGGCTTGGTCATGTATTAAATCAATTACATTTTGTACACTGACATAACTTTTTTGGTGCTACCATGTTTTCTATCATCAAGTTTATCATGGCAACAGGAGATTTAAGATTGTCATGGAACACACTTTAGCTGTTGGCTTTAAATTTCAGGGATGTAAACAAGTACAAATGATGTTTAAATTAACCATTATTTGGATATGATCAAATAATGTGAAGTAGGGACAGCATTCAAATCTTTGCAATAATATTAATTTTTCCTGTGTCACCAACTGACAGAATTTGTCCCAAATGTCACACCCTTTATTCTCAATAATAACGCAGTCAAATAGGAACATTCTTTATGATTCATTAAAGATTAATTCTTTATGGAGAATAAGTGTTCATAAATTTGCTGGATATTTGCATCATCCTTGTGTCATTTCATAACCAGAACTATTTCAGCAGAAGGCATAGGAGCAGCAGGGTCCATAGGTAGAGGGCTTCACCTGTGCTTATAGAACTAGGGTTACAATATCATAACCTTCTTTCTATCTCACCCTAACCCCCTACTGGATTCTATGGGTACAGTAGGTGCAGGGGGTCACGAACATGAACTGGGTAAAACCATGGCCTAATCTTGCAGGGGTCACAGGTCAAACACCAGATACCATGCTACCCTGCACACCTCATTCCCCAAGTCATCTTGGATCATGGGAGAATGCAGGCATATTCAAGATTCAAGATGTTTTTATTGTCATTCAGCAAAAAAGCAGGACGAAATTACGAGCATAGGTCCCATTAAAAACACAGATAAATAAAAAAGAAAATATATAAAAAGTATATAAAAATATATATATAAAAAGATCTATATAAAATATATAAAAATGAAACAAAACTGAATAATAAATAAAATTAAAAATAAATAAATAATTTCTGGACATTGCACGAGTGTGAGTTGTAAGAAATGTAAACATGAACAGGAAGGGGGAGAGTTGTTGTACATATGATTGTGTTATATCGCACATACATAAATAAATAATATTGCACTTTTGTATAGCAGCTGCCTGGCTGTGGATGAGAGAACACAGAAACAGTCAATGGTGTGTTGAGCAGTCTGATAGCAGTTGGGAAAAAAGGTGTTACTGAACACTGAACACTGAACACCTGACAGTGCTGCTACGCAGGATGCTGTACCTCCTGCCTGAAGGCAGGGGTGAATGGAGTCTCTCAGGATGTTGGTCGCTTTGGGCAAGATCCTCTATAGGTGGCATTGTGACCCCAGTAGTCCTTTCTGCTGTCCTCATCACTCTCCTCAGGGCCTTTCTGTCTGAAGTGTTAGAGTTCTCATGCGAGAGAGAAATGCTGTAGGTCAGAACACTCTCAATGGTGCCCCTGTAGAAGGTGGTGAGGATGGGCGGATTGTGATGAGCTCTCTTCAGCCTCCACAGTAAATGTAGACACTAGTGAGTCTTTGTGATGTGGTCCTTGACTAGTCTTTCAAAACACTTCCATTATTATGACAGTGAGTGCTACTGGACAGTAGTTATTTAGACTAGTAACTGTGGGTTTTTTTGGAACTGGGATGATGGCTGAGCATTTGAAGAAACATGATATGGTGGCTTGACTCAGAGAGATGTTAAATATGTCTGTTAGGACATGAGTCAGCTTATCCACGCACCCCTTGAGCATGCACTCTTGTATCATGTCAGGACCTGCAGTTTTCCATGGGTTGATCTTCCTCAGGGTCTGCTGGACATCAGCTGGGTCCAGGTGTAGCACCTGCTCATTGTGGTGCGGAGTGGCTTTCACTGCTGGTTTGTTGTTAAGTGCTTCAAAAATGCCAAAATAATTATTTAGGTGGTTTAGGAAGTCAGTGCTATCATCACAGTCCTGGGGGGTAGGCCTGTAATCTGCAACAGAATGTATACTCTGCCACAGTCTCTATGGTCTTTAAAGTGACTCTGGATCTTTTGTCCGTGGGCTCTTTTTGTTATTCTGATGGCCTTATTCAGTTTGACTCTCTCAGACTTAAGGACAGTTGCATCACCAGATTTAAAAGCTGAGTTCCTTGCTTTCAGCTGGGTTCGAACCTCAGTGGTCATCCATGGTTTCTGATTAGCCTGGGCTGTGATGGTTTTTGTGACGCTGATATCCTCCATACATTTTTGGATGTAGCCTGAGATAGCTTCAGTGTACTCATCAACATCTGTGATCTGATCTTTGGTGGGAGCCTCTCTGAAGACAGACCAGTCAGTACAGTCAAAACAGTCCTGTAGCGCTGACACGACTCCCTCTGGTCAGACCCTCACCTGTTTCGAAGAGGGCTTTGTTCTGGTCAGCAGTGATCTATATGCTGGTGTAAGCATCATATGGTCAGATGAACCAAGATGGGGACGGCATACTGCTTTGAATGCTCCTGTAATGTTGGTATAAGCACAATCCAGTAAGTTGTCTCCCCTTGTCTCCCCAGCAATAATGAATACTCCCTCTGGATGAGTGGTTTGCTGATCATTTATGGAGCTGTAGAGGATGTTTTAGGCTGCCTTTATGTCTGCATGCAGAGGTATTTTAACAGAAGTTATGACTATGACAGAGAACTCCCTTGGAAGATTAAAGGGACAGCATTTAACTGTCAGAAGTTCAATGTCCGGGGACCAGTGTGAATAGATCCTGAGCGTGTTCCTGCATCATCTGTTATTGGTGTAAATGCACACATCCCTGCTACGGATTTTGCCACTGAGAGCCACGCTCCTGTCTGCACAGAAATTAGTTAGCCCCTCCATGCTAATGGCATCCTCTGTGACCGAGTCATTCAGCCAGGTCTCAGTGAAAATCGGGGCACAGGAGTCTCTCACCTCCCGTTTGGTTGTTAGGTCCAACCTGAGGTAGTCCAGTTTATTTTCCACTAGACATTCACCAGTAGTATTGATGGTAGCGGTGTTCAGCATGGTTTAGCTTTTAGCTTGGCACACCGCCGTGGGTGACCTGCTTTTGTTTCCACATACACTGCCTCCGCCTCCTCCAAAAGCAGGTAGCGCTGGTGGTAGGTTCTGGTGCTGTGCAGGACTCTACCGCTGAACAAGCCAAGCTCTTTTAGTAAATCCACAGTGTTCCACTGACCGTAAGCAGTAACATCATACTTTGACAGTTGTAGATCAGTCTTTCTAAGCAACTCTGGACACTACCAAATTCATTATCAGTGTTTATATCGTGAGCCAATGCGGCCTGTCTAAATGGGCGCCACCATCTTCCTACACAGGTGCTGCCATCTGGTCCCTGGATGGACCAGGACTGGGCTGCCAACATCTAGATCATCTCTGAGTACCACAGCACCAAGCAGTGGTCTGGGGCTACCAGGATGACCAACTGTCTCTCTTGTCTCACTCTGTCCAGCAGAAGGGGGAATGAGACGAAGAAGGAGGAAAAGTGTAAAGCAGCCTCCTTGGCACATGTGCAAGCAAATCCACCCTCAAACTGGTCCACTTCCACTCTCCTGAACTAGTTCCAAATCTGCTGATACAAGAGTGGTTCTGAGGCCCATACCAACAGGTTCTTCATCATCTTCAACAGGACAGGACTTCACCCTACCTGTTGATGTAGGCAACCGTGGTGCAGTTGTCTGTTCTCACCAACGTGAGAGAACAGTTTTTGTTTTCTAGTTTTTGTTTTTATTACAAGTGTTAAAGTGTTTATGAATAAACTATCTTGTGAAGGAGGTCATCACACTGGGTTTTGAACTTGAGTCTTCTAGGTCATAGACAACTGCACTGACCACTGAGCTAAAACCAAATGCATCACAAATCTGCAGAAAGACCTCTACTTATTGATACATCTATAACACAGGGACAGCACAGTGTGTAATGTGTAGAGAAGAACTTCAAAGGTGATTATTGCTTTTCACTTTTCATTTATTGCCTTTTTTTTTTTTTTTTTTTAAAAAAAACCTAACTTTGTGGAAAGGAGAAGGGGAACAACAGATCATGGAGAGTCCCTTGAAAAACACTTTGCTTGTGTCAGTAGCTCAGCTTATTTCTAGGGAACACTCCCAACACTCAGGAGTGATGTCCAAATAAGGAAATAATAAGGAAATCATGTAGCAGGTGGATGTGACTCCCCTCATTGAGATCTGCTGATAGATGTAACAGCGGAGCAGAGGAGAGAGACTGAGATAGTGAGGTAACCTCCATGCTGTTGTTTGACATGTTTTTTATCTTCTCAAAAAAAAAAAAAAGTGAAATGAATTTTCATAAAAAAATCCACTATTTGTGCTTTGCTGAATAACGTATTTGGATTTGAGCCCATCCCTTGCTGACAGGGCCAAAATTAACATATTGATCATTTCCCCAAAGATAAATCTATCTATTGTTTTCAAAATATTTTAGCTGATATAATATCAGGCTCTTTAAACACCTCTGGAATTGCTAGAGATACATTTTTAACTGTGTCCCCATCACATATTATGAAAAATGTTGATAGCAAGTGCTACAGTGCAACAAAAATACAATATCAAAAAGACTGACTGGTTCAACAAGATCTTAGCCAGAATAAGATCACATGAACAGCTCCAACATGCTGTGGCTGGTGTCAGTGTTTGCCAAGGTGGCAACCCAAGAAGCTACCTGTTGACATCATGAGAGTGAAGTTGCCTTTTCTGTGGGTTCAATGCAAAAGCTCTGGTGAGGGAGGACTTCAGAAAGGCGATGGAAGATGGCTTGATCAGATGGCATAAGATATTCTGGAAATCTTTCAGCAAATCAGGAGGTGAAGGGAGAACAACTAGGCTGAATGAAGAAATGCTAACATCAACTGGGGACACTATCAGAAAATGAAAGGAGGCTTTTGAGAAACTGCTAAGCCTCATAGAAATGCTCTCTGGGCAAGAGAAGACTTGCAACCTGCAGTGGTGATAGTAGTGGGGGTGCTCAGAGTTTGAATAATAACTTTTAGTCAGACTGTTGCATTAAAATACCAATTTCATTAAAAAGCTTAGAAAATTGGAAAAGTTGTTAAGTTGCTGGGACATAAACTTTGCCCTGTAAGAAGGAATTAAACATACAGTATATGTGGAGACATAATTATTGTGCTTACACTGCTTCACTGTCAAACACTTTCATTGTCCAAAGATGATTAATGTGCCAGCCTTCATTTGTGTTTATTTGTGTCACCAGACAAACTCTTTGCAAAGTAGAAAAATGAAGCTCTTACTTCCTTTGATGAATGCTTTTCCCTCCCTGTCTCATAATACTCCATTCTTACTGAAAAGCTTTTCTCTGTGTTTTTTTTCCTTTGCCTTCCAACACTGTAACAACATTCCACATGCTCTCTTTCCTGATTGCAGCTATGCAAAGCAACAGTTGTTTGAAAGCCTCCTACATGTTTGCAAAAACTGAGCTGCATCATGTATTGCCCAGAATACCCGAAGGCTCTGTCCCAAAATAACAGAAACAATAAAGCAGAGGTAGAGAAGGAGGGGGAAGAGGACGACAGAGATTATGCACTGCCATTTGTTACCCTAGGAGGCACTATTGTTCCTAAATTGAAAGCTGGGGTTCAGCCAACGTCAACACATCATGCCAAGTCTCTTGAGAATGGAGACTAAACATTAGGTAAATTCAAATATAAAACACAAAACAGACAGATCTGAGATATTACACACTGCACTACACTAACCAGTACTCATGACAGGGATGACCCAATTCCATTATTGCATACTGTACATACATCATACTGCTGGGCTTGAAATCAAAGAACTAGATATGCAATTTGCAAATACACCAAACAATTTACAAGCCAAACTGGGACAGATATTGGCATTGGACATGTAGCACAATACACTCATCACTTCAGTGCTGAACCTGCAGTAGATCATGCACAAAATGCATATATTTGCCTACATAATATACTGTCACAGAATATTTAAAGGGAAACTTCATCACTGTGAATGTTATGTTTCTTAAAACTAGGTCACCTATGTAGTAGAAATGTGCATTTTTTTTTTAAATTTGTGCCCTGTGACTAGAGAAACCTGAGAAAAGGCCTGGAGATTCCACATATTAATCTTAATGGGGAATCATACAACAAACAAACTGTCCAATCTACTACTTATCGTTTGTTTACAGAAGTGGGTTTGCCAGCAGAGAGGTAGGGACAAAGTCAGTGAGCAGCATTATATTTCTGTACTAAGGGTTATTTTCATTTTAAAAAATCCTTCTTCCTCATCACTCATGACATACTGTACCGGTGTACAAGGTTCATAAAACAAAAAGGGTGCTGGAGTTAGTTATGCAGATCATTGCAAACTTACTGAAAGCTGCACACAAGCCAGAGTACATCTGTGATGGTGGATAGTCTGCCATCTTCATTTCAGATTGGTTTGAGAAATAATTGTGGATGAAAGGGTGAAAAACTGCAAGCAAACACTGTTTCTTTTATCGTTTTGGATGACGAGAAACGAAGACCTAAGTGCTCAAGCTGAATGCAGCAGAATTTCCAACTCAGAGTATTCAGAGTTGGCAAAGTCCAATATAATATCCTGTCAGCAAACAAAATTAGGTTTACCAAAGTGCCACAAAGTCTGTTGCAAGAGTCTTCTGTTCTATCTACATTCTCTCTGATGATCCTCACTGGTTGATGCTGCAAAGTTACCTGGCACCTCTCTTTTGGCTACCGCTATACTCCATACACATTTAACATTATGATATTTGGCCCCATAAGTTGTAACAGTAGTGCCACATCTCTGGTGTTAGATTCAGTTTTTTCTGTCCACCTGAGGATCAAAATTCTCTGTTTCATTGGCTTGTATTTAAATGTTATATAGATTATATTTTAAAAATATTTATAACATAGTAGACTGAGTGTTTTGGGAGACCCACCTTTGAGGTGAGGGATATTTTATTACAGGGAAGGCAGAGGAAAGTTTATTGCCATATATAATTCAACCCACTTTAAAACCATAGGAATCAACTTGAAAATCGGTGACATTGCCCTTTAATTCTGTGAGAAAAAATATATTCTGAGATTTGTCCAGATAATTTTGAAAATTGGGCAGCGTCAGTACCAGCCCATGGCTAAAAAACAGCCTGAAATTGTATTAGCACCAAGATGCCATTCCAGTATAAAAAATAATTTGGTGGATGTTTCCTTGGAGGTCAGATGGTCACACTGGGTAAACTGTTACATTTGTGGTCTTCACACGGACACATGCAGAGACCAGAAACCTTGGATTTTCTGGTTTGTGGAATGGAGAAAAGAAAAGAAAACATGCCCTGAGTCAATGTGCCCTCTGTCCCCTAGAGCTCCCGTTCCATCATAGAGTGACAGGCCTTAGTTCTTCCTGATCTGTGAGCAGGAGCGTCAGCCACTGATCCTGCCTGGAGTGGAGCCATTGCATCAATGCCCAGAATTTTTTTTCAACAGAAAAGTAATTGAAGAGGTTAAACATTTAGCTGTGTGCAGAGGGGAAACAGGCAGTTCTGGTTAAAGACCCAAACAGGGGCAGGGTATGCGTCTTCTTCCAGGGCAAGATGCCAGCTGGAACGCAACCCACAATTACAGGCTTCTATCCATTTCACATTAGCTGGGCTTGGTTTCTGCTTTGAGCTTGGGATGAGCCTTGAACAGCTGGTTCATAAGGTGAGACATTTTTCAGGACACAGATAACGCCTCATAATTGCAGGATGGATTTTATATGGAGCTTGGCATGTAAACAGCTATGTTTTATAAATATTTCCAACTTGTTATATGGCAATAATTAGAACCTTATCATCAGAATGTACAAAACAAAATGACATTCACACAAAACACAATCCACAGAGCCTCACAGTGTTTAAAAATGTCTAACTCTATTTCTGCTACCATGAATAAACAGGCAACATGTTGGAATAGGGAGCCTGTAAAAGATAATGCATACTGTGTGTGAAGCTTATTAAATACAAAACCATTTATGGATAAATGCCAGAACATTTAAAAGATCAAAACTGTGTTTTGATAATCATTTTAAAGGATTAATAAAGACTTAGACAGTGGATAACTTAAAGCATTACAGTTTGTCTTTATATTACAAAGATTGTGAAAATCTTCCAGTGCTACATTCAGAATCAGAATCCTGCATGGAGCTTACATTGATGCCTTTTCTCACCAGCGAGAGCTCAACTCAAGAGATCTCTTGGTCCATTGCCCACTGCCATCTTCTTGATACACCTCACTGTCACACCCCCACGATCCTACTGGAACACAGTTCCCCGACATCTGCTTGCTCTTCCTCCTGGGCCAGACAACATCAGTGTTTGGTTTGGCAATTTAACATAATGCCAAGAGAAAAAATCTGTCCTTTTACACAAAGTAAAAGGGGACAGAAAGCAAACTCCAAAATACAAAGACATCATAGACAGTGTCCAAAATCACTCAAAATATAATTTTACATATATGATTCAGCCTATTTGCACAGCTACATCTGTATATAGATGATTCCTAATGTGATTGGTGACTTGTTTTAAAGTTATGAAGAGTCAGCTGATGAGCCCCTAAGTAAGGCCCCTTAGCCTTAACTATTTTATTACATGCAGTGGGAAATTTGCTTAAGGGTATACAATAAAATAATATTGCTTCAGTTTAACAGGAATGTTGGATAATAGTGCTATTTTTTCCAACAGAAATCCTGCATCCTGACAAAGAGTACGCTATCCTGTTGTTGTCTAAACAGAAAGAGATTAAATGCCCCAGCTGTAAGGAAGACAAGCCTGTGTTGTGGTGAGTTCTATGCCTCAGGATACCAAAAGAAAGAAAGTGAAAGAAAGGGATGGAGAGAAGGAGGGAGAAAAGAAGGCTATGGGCCAATGTGCTAAACAGACAGAATGTGGCATACCAACAGATGTGTGTATTAATAAGTTGGCATACTGTACAGTTTAATTGCCAAATTGCCATTGCGTCACCATCTTCACAGAAAACAAGTGATGAGAAGTTGTCATTGAGGCATTAAAACCACAATTGCCAGATCTTGGCAGTTGGGAGGGAAATTTTCTTTCTGATCAAGTAATCACCATAATTATGCAATTTTAGATTTATTATATGCACAGGGAGGAAAGAAATCATTTAGAGTGTTTCTAGAACTGCACTGAGCACATTACCAATCTCCTAATTCCCCTGATAATGAAAAGTCAATAATTTTACACACAGGTGTTGTATGCATTTTGAAACTTACTGTTGTGTATGTATGATGAATCAAAGTTTTTTTTGGTTTTCTGCTTTACTTAGTATCCACATTTAACGCTTTAGTACAGTCAAATGACTTAAAATGCTTGGTAAGTTTAATTTCAATTTCACTTGCCTTTTTTCCTGCCTGGTCACTCTATTCTGCTCCTTTCTAATCTAGTTTAAAGTGAATCTCCATCGAAAACTATATTCTGGCTTTATGAAAAGAAGCATGCAAAAGAAACAAAATGGAACAGAGAGGAAATGCAAGACAGGAAACAAACAACAAAGCTTCATTTGAGCATTGAACATTGCTCCACATAGGAGAATATAGCCAGTTCTGAAATAGGTAGCTGGGTTCCCACAGGACATGAAATTGTCTGATAGCATGATTGGTCAGATTCTGGACAGCAGTGTAGCTGGCTTATACAGAAACAGACAAACTGGTGTTAATGTCCTCCTGACCAGGAGTGGCGAACTCCTTGGCAGTATTTCTGTGGCTGCTCTTGACACTTCCTGTAATTTCATGAATGATTGTGTATTCTCTAGTCTACCTGACTGGTACTCTGCTAAACTGCTGTGTTAACTTACAGATTAAGATGTTGTTAAGGTGTGCTCTTACATTGATGTCATGACCTGTAATTGATGTATAAATGAGCATATGCAAATAAAGAAATCCTCTTTCCGGTTCAAGCAACACCAAATATGAGTATGTGTGATCATTCCTCCATGAAATATGTGTAATTAAACTAGTTTTTCTATGCTTTTGAAGACAATGCCAACAGGTTATGGGCTCAAGAGGGAACTTGGAAGCAAATGACACCAGTTGTGTTTTGACAGAGATGAAAAGAATTATGAGTTATGGGAGGTGAAGTTCTTGGGTCATCCGTGGTTACTAGGGCTAAAGGAGGTCATATTGAATGAGCCAGAGCCTAATAAGGAGGAGAAGGAAGAGAATCTAAGAAAAATGAAGATGCCTGTCCTGAATCTATAGAGATTTTGGGTGACAAAAGTCTTTCTCTGATTATAAGAGAAGCGGCGGACGATGTGAGAAAAGTGTTGCAGATATTGATGCAGGTAAAGTGACCAAACACATGATTAGCCTCTACAAAGAGCTAACATCTCTCTAAAAAGCCACCAATGAAAGCCTTACGGACGACATTATTTGTGCAGAAACAGATATTACAGCACTGTGAAATGTTGAAGAGACTCTTAGCAATGCTCTGTTGATTGCAATTATTCTGAAAAGTTGTTGTCTGAATCATTTAAGCTGTTTGCCATCCACATAACACAGGGTAATGAGCAGATAACTTTTGGTCAGTTCAAAGAGAACTACAATAGCACCGAGAACTTTAATGCCAACAATGATGACAACATGATGAAGGCAAGTGGCTGGGTGATGGGAGGGGGGATAAGAGGGCTCAGAGATAAACTGCTACAACTGTGGCCAGAAAAGGCATAAGGCCTGAGAATGTACTGATGAGTGTAGTGAAAAGGGGCAGTGGTATGGTTTTTGCAAGAGCTCCACTCATAAAGATGCAAATTGCAGACAAAAAAGGACAGACAACATGCAACAAGCAAACAATGCTGAAGACCATACATCTGTATTCAAAATAAGTGACTGACAGGTTTGTGGATTGAAACAGAAAGGTTGGATGGTTTATACAGGAGCAACTTCACATATAACTATGGACATTGATAAGGCTAAGAAGTTTCTTTCCAGCCAGGAAAGCACTTTCTGTAGTTGGCTGACAAAACAAGAATGAGCAGTGTCACATTGAGGAAAGGTTATGAGGAGGTCTCCCTGAAAGACAACAAGAACACTGATTCAATTCAATTCAATTCAATTTTATTTATATAGTGCCAAATCACAACACAAAGTCATCTTGGGGCACTTTTACATGGAGCAGGTCTAGACCACGCTCTTTAATTTACAGAAAGAGAAACCCAACAGTTCCCCCCATGAGCAAGCACTTGGCGACAGCAAGAAGGAAAAACTCCCCTTTAACGGGAAGAAACCTAAGGCAGACCCTGGCTCTGGGTGGGCAGCCATCTGCCTTGACCAGTTGGGTTGAGAGAGAGAGAGAGAGAAAGAGAGAGAAGGGGGCGAGGGGGTTGTACACAGATGAAGGCACTGTACATACTGTCATATCCACAGGATATCTCTAATGTTGTTTTGAATGTTTTGGGCTTTGACTTGATTTATAAAGTATAAAAAAGGGGTAGTACTAGAAAAGTTATTTTCTTAATCCTATGCCCTTTACGGAATTTGAATGGTAATCATTCGTATTGTTTACTGAAAGTTTGCTGTTATTTTATTTGTTTTGTTTCACTGCCTATATATTTTATTTTATTTTAACATGGTCAAAAAAATCTAATCTAAAATATGACCTAGTCTCTGTCAAATCAGTGATGGCCAACAGAGCTTCAGTCAACTTTTGCCAAGGATATGACCAGCTCATCCACAAAATTGGTACCAAGTTCGAATTTAAAGAGTATGATAGACTATACTATCTAAACACTGTAAATGATGGAGGTGATGATGGATGTTGCGGGTTTTATGATTGTCAAACAATTCTTGGTCACTGTAAGATGTGTCAAAGCTAGAGAATGTAACAGACAGAATGAAAATCAAGGGTAAGACTGATAAGTCTAACCTAAACTGTGAAGTCTGCATAAAAGGGAAATTTGTTCAGAGTAGGAACCAAGAGCCTGATGAAAGAGCAAAAGCCACACTTGAGATTGTACACACTGATTTTATGAAGCCAGGGGAAAAAGATCGGTTTAGATACACACTCTCATTAACTGATGATTATTCAGGGACAGTGTTTGTGTACCTCCTGAAAGAAAGGAATGATACTGTCAAAGCCACTCAAATGTTTATTGCTGACTTGGTCCTTTATGGAAAAATCATGTGTAGCTAATGGCACAGATCCAGTCATTGCTTAGTAAGAATGCCATAAGAATAGAGACTTCAGCACCTTACTGATCCCATCAAAATAGGAATGTTTTGAGACCAACTTACCAAATAATTTGTGGTCATATGATAATGACTGCTGCAGTAATTCGCAATAGGTGCTACAACAGACATGTTGGACACACTCAACACTACATGTTGACAGGGAGGAAGCCTAATCTTTCAAAGATTAAGGTATTTGGATTGGTCTGCTATGGATACAAACAGGACAAGAAGAAATTGGACTCAGGATGCGAAAAGGGGATCTTTATTGGGTATGACAAAAATAGCCCATCATACCTAGTCTACTACCCAGACACAGGGAGAGTCCTTGAACACAGGTTAGTGAAGTTCGTTACAAAAAGTGGAATCCAATGCCAAACTCAGATGGATCTGGAAATGAGTGATGATGATCTTAATGGGAAGAGATTTGTATCCCCCATGCCAAAAGCCAAGATGGTTGATCAAAGTTCAAAGGAGACACAAGAGCCTTAAATTGAAACTTCAGAGTGACAATGACACTCAGACAGAACAGGGAAGACATGGTCATAGTACAAGCTATCCCAATAAAGACTATTAAGAAGTACTTAAATGACTATGAATATAAAGTGGAAAGTGATGACTAGATACTAGCCAATAGTGACAACTTCTACAGAGTGATGTGTAATGTACCACAAACATTCAAGGAAGCCATGAGTTCATCAAAGTCAGAAATTTGGAGTAGTGCTATTAAGGAAATTGATTTCCTTAGGGGAAATGATACATTCACATTGACCACACTGCCGGAGGGCAAAAATGAAGTCAGTGGTAGATGGGTCTATACAGTTAAAGACAATTCAGAGAGTGAAACTTACAAGACCAGATATGTGCAAAGGGTTACAGTCAAATGACAGGGATAGACTACAAGGATGAAGGATTTAATCCTGAAGGATTTGAAATTAAGTCAGACACAGGTGAAAAGCTAGTCTGCAAATTGAACAAGTCACTGTACAGTTTGAAACAGTAAGGAAGTAACTAGAACAAAACCTCAGTGAAAATGGTTTTGCACAGAATCCAATAGATTATTTTGTCTGTAGCAAACAAATGAAAATGAAAGGATAATTTGGATTGATGGGGATCGAATCATCAACCTTCTGATTAGTGGACAACCCACTCTGCCTTCTGACTCACAGCTGCCCCAGTACATAACAAAGACACTGGAGAGGTTTGGTATGTCTGACTGTAAGACAAGGTCACCCCATGTGACCAGACACAAAACTTTAGTATCCAAAAAGTTATCCCAAAGTGGTAGGCAGCTTGATATATGTAATACCAAATACCATACCATGTGAAACATGATTACATTGTTATCACGTGTTGTTAGCTAGCATCATGGCTAGAAAGCAGACATCCCTGGATAGGTTTCCAGCACATATTCCAACAGAACATTAAAGAGTAACAAAGTCAAAAGAGATCTGTGAGCTAAAAGGAAGAAGAACTTCTGCTGCCTTCATCACAGAGAAATATAATGTAATGAAACTTCCTAACCTAAAGAAATATGTTAATAATGAAAATAAAGTACATAGTGTAAATGAGCAAGGATGCGGCCTGTATGCTGTATGTTCAGGTAAATGTGATTTCATTGTCTTGGACAGATGAATCAAGAACTGAAACTGGAGGTCTGAACTAGTATATTGTGAAGTCTTAACTAACATTCACTGCAGCAGATAGTAAACCTATGCCCATTTCTTGCAATCCCATTAGAAGTATTCTGAGGATTTTTCTTTTTAAACATGTAGTTTTCACACCCAATGACATTTAATATCACTTGGGGTACTTAAGGGTACTTAAGGGTATTCAAGTGCAATTCAAATCGTTTGAGTCACAAATGTTGGGACACAACTTTATTGAAGCACATAGCACAGACTGGACATGCCATACAGACAAGAGAGGTGAATGTACATTGACGGACAATAGGGAATAAGACAGTGGCATATCCTCCTTTGATGTTTAATCACTTCAACTGAAGATGTTGTGTGACAAGACACTGCCAATGTGAAGTTTCACCTTGAAAACACTGTGTATTGCCATGAAAGAAATAAAGAAATAAAAAAGTAGCTAGAACATTCCAAGAAACATGAATGAAAAAAGAAAAGTAAGTTTGAATTGTTTATACATGCAACATTAGTGTGTCTCTAAATGTCAAATAGGACCCATCAATAGAGCTGTCTGGCAAAAGAGGGTGAAAAAAAATCATTCTCATTGTGTGTTTGTGAATATCTAAAACTACTTATCTCTGAATAAGGTGATTCTAGGAAAAGTCAAGAAGTGAAACGTCTGCACAGCTTGAAAATATGAGATTTGATTCATAGATTTAAAACAGCCATCACTTCATGGTTGGTCTTCCTGGTGTTAAAGTATAATTCAAATGAATGTTTCATGAGTCAACCCATACATAACATATCAACTGCTGGGCACAGACAGCCCAGCACTAGTCAACCTCAATGACTGTCAACATGCTGTTTAGGTCACCAGCTGAGTATGCAAACACAATACTACACTGAGAATGGATGTCACAGACATTTGTTCTCTTGAAGAAACATTGGAACAAGCATTGTGTCAACAATATAAAGAAGACACCTTACATGACAAATGAAGAGGGTAGAGAGTAAGAGTAAAGGAAAGCATCATTCATTGATCAAAGCAGAGCTGATCATCCAGTATATTTATTATTCTGATAGCCAGCATTTGATCATTTAAAATCCAATTCATTTACAGCTTCTTTTTCTCTCATTTTGTTTTACCTTGGAGGCATTCACATTTTAATCATCATTACCATGATCATAATTACCATTCACATCATAATCATAATCCTAAAGACATTAAACAAGCTGCTGCTAATTCCTCATGACAAAGAACTTGGGCACATTCACTGCACTCTGTTGCTTTAAATTGCTTTCCAACCCCAAATGCTTGCTCAAGTCCCAAATGAGGTTGGCACTGACAACTGGCAGACCTCTTACCCTGGCTATTACAATTGAAATGTAAAAGAAAAAAAGAAAAGTGCTGTACTTTAGTCACCCTAATTTGAAGAAAAATGTATTATAGAACCACAACATTAGAAGTTTTGAGCCAAATAAGCAAAAATGTCTATGAATTTGATTAATTGAACATAATTAGAATATGCAAAACATTATAGTACAACCCTGTTTTATTTTTTTTTATTTTTTATTGATTACGGCCAGCTTTTACTCAAAATGAGAGTTTGAACCGAGTGTATTTTAAAATGCTGGTTGGGTATTTAACTAATGGGCTGTCAAGTAAAAAGCCAGTACGTAGGCTACTTTATGAAGCCACCTGTTCAACAAGCATAAATATGTAGAAAAGCAATATTTTCAAATGCTTTGCCCGCAGTGTCCCATGTTTTACACAGCCACAGTGTGCTGGTGTAGCCTAACTGTGTATCTGAGTTTGCCATGTATTGTAAAATTTGGCAAATTCTTGTAAACTTAGCTGCTGGCTGAGACAAACCAGCCCCTCCACTCTGCAAGCAGTACCTGCAGGTAGTGAATCTCATTAGTAGCAGAGGGAGGAGGACAGAGGACAGGAGGAAAGACTGCCTGCACAGAGTACAGCTGTGCACACGCCCCTTGAATCAGGTTGCGGTGACAGATAGTTTGAAATTGTATGTTGTGTGGAGATTATGTGTGTTGATTGTGTTTCACAGACAATCTGTAAACTCAGGTAACATACAAAACGTATGGATCCGTGTGTGCCAAATGTTGAGGACCATGCAAATTATGGGAGTTTCCTGGGAGAAACAACAAAATGGGAGCACAGCAGGAGAGGAGGTGAAACCACGAGAGAAACCTGGGAAAAACGTGAGTGTTGGCAAGTCTGCTCCCACACACACACACACACACACACACACCTGTCAGGATATTATTTATTTTGTAATTCAAATAAAGGATGAGTCGGCACTCAGTGGGCTGTCTGTTTTACAGTAGCCATAGTTGGACAGTGTCCATCCCTACCTGGGATCCTACAGACTGTAGTTCACATCTGGGATTAAGACATGCTGTACGTATAACTTGAACAGTATGGATATCATTCAGAGAAGAGTTAAGATATGTTACGACTATTATGACATTCTTCAAACTATGTTTTCTGAGTTAATATAACTGCACAACATGTTTGATGATGATGCAGAAAGTACTAAATGAAAAAAAAAACATATATTAAACTAGAAAACTTTGCAATTTCTAATGAAATTGTGTGTGGGAGCTGCAAACTACCAGACGCAGCCGCTACAAACTGCAAGACACAGACGCCGCCACTGCCGGCTGCAGCTGCTGCTGTTATGGCTACTGTCACTGCAAATTTCTGCTTCAGCAGCAATTTTTCAAAATTTTGTAGCGTCATCTACAGGTGAAATTTTTATCAAATACCACACACTTGTTCATCATCCCAATCTGTACATTTCTGCTGAATTTGGTCACCATGGAATGTTGAATTTAAGAGATATTGATATTGAAAATCATATGTTGGTGTTTCACTAATGACCACAAGGTGGGGCTAATGGCACCATGTTCCACTATGCCGTGCACATTGACATGGAGAACTTGTGTATCAAGTTTAATTTCATTGAAGACAACAGAACTGTAGAAATATCATGTTATAATATTACAGTAGCACCTCCTGTTGGTAGAATTGTATCAAATTTTACATAATGGTGCACTGTCATTATATGTACAAGATTCTTAAATTTGGTGTTGATCCAAATCAGCATTGAAGAATTATTGGTTGTTAAATGCATCAGGCCACGCCTCCAAAAGCTTGCTAACCAATTACGGACAAATGGTAAGTGATACAAAAAACGAAAATAATAGCTGTGTTCTGGGTCCTCTAAATATGTTGTGTAACAAGTTTAGTGAAGATTGGGTAAAAAATGTGCCAAAAGAATCAAAAAGTATTTTTGCTATTTTTGGCCTATATCAATCTACTTGGTACCATCTAAGGAACACACTGTGCAAAAATTGTTTGAATACGCCTAACGGTTCATGAATTATAAGCCAAAACATAAAACATGTAATAACTGCCCACATGGTGGTGCTTTAGATCCCATTTTACCATATGTGAAGCATTTGCATATGGGCCACCTGTCATTGAAGCTTGAACACTTTAGCACTTTTACTTCTTGAGATATGAGCTTTCAAACATTGCTCCCATTGACTTTCCATTATAAATTTTAATGTTTTAAAAAATGATATAAAATCAATGGAATATGTTAGAGATAAGAAAAGTAATAGCACACATCTCTTTATGGATATGTACAATTTGACATTGAAACGAAGTTCATACAACAAATTGTGTAGGAGTAGTTACACTACGAAAAACAGCGAAATAATAATAAATAAACTAGAAAATTCCTGCAGCAGAAATTTTGAGAGTGACACGGGCCGGTGCCGGTGGGTCATGTGTGAGGGAGCCCCAGCAGCTGATGGGGAACACTTATCAGGGAGGAGCTGATGGTATTTGTGTCACTGATGCTCTGTTATGATTTCAGTGGTATGGCCGTTAATTATTAGTGCTGATCAATAATTACACTTAGTGTGTTTGAAACATGAAAATATATATAAACATATATATAATTCTAATAATACTATATATTGCATTGACTTTTAAGTCATGATGTGGAGTCACAACATGTACATAATAAATACAATTTATGGGTTTTCTACATCATCAGGAGCACATCTGTATATTATGAATACATTTCAAATATTGAAACAGAACACACCTTAGACCAACAGTTGTTTTTCATGTGTTTATTTATATGACAATCTGCCCTTTCACCCTCAAATGTGATTAGAGAAACTGCCCCATAAAAACCTTTTACATGGACAAAATGAAAGAAACTTTAGGAGGAGCAGCAGAAGTGAGATGTCTCTTATGGGACAGACAGAGACAGACGGAGGGAAATTTGGCTGCAAGGTGATCGTCTTGCATGTTCTCTGAAAATACACAAAAACAAAGAAATCAGTAAGACAGACAACATTATGGTAGCATGAATTAACTCAAAATTAAATAAATTAAACTCATCCTCATGGATACATTTATAAATGCTCCTTACTTGTCTATATATTACTTGTCTATATATATTACTTGTTATTATATATTATTATATTCAACCAGCAAGTTTTTTCTTGATGTGAAATGACACAGGCATCTATCAGAAGATAATAAGAGGATGTAAAAAAGGCATCGTGTGGAAATAAATATTTCTCAGCTTTTATTTTCCAGTGAAAATAATATGCTTGAATAAAAGGAACTTTAAGACAAAATTCGCGCAAGGGGTATGAATCATTCCAGGCTTGACTGTATGTATATAGTCCAATAGATAGTATAATATAGATATGAAGCAATATATACGTAGTTCTCCGGGTGTGTAATTTTAAGTCGGGTGTTTATATGAACAGTAAAAGAAGGTTTTTTTTCTCATAGCGGACTTTTATTTGTAATAAAATAATCTGAATACTTCTTCAACCAACAGCACTACGTTACTACACTAACAGTATTTACAGCACGGAGGTCAGTTTTAATCTGTGATATCATCTACCTGTTTGGCCAGTGAGCCTCACTGCCGTTCAAATACACCAGACTCCTTTGACAGAAAGACTAAATTTACTTAGCAGAGCACAGATCTACCACAGTCTTTTTTGGCGTTAATGTGAGGTACTTTGCTTCACGAAGGGATCTGATAACTTCTTCAACCGCTGAAACTCACCCAGTCACACACAGACTAAGCAGCCAGCTGCACTACAGCAGCACCTCCCTTTACTTCACCATCTTAAATGTGTGTTTTTTTCAAAGGAGTCTGGCGCTGCTATATAGCGCGGCTATTTTCGGTTAACGTAAACAAAACGGACCTTACTTTTCAACAGAGACGGTCTATCTCATACAAATCATATTAATGATGTCCTCAAACACTTTTCACATCACTCTGAACGTGACAGAAGCAAACACAGCACTTTAATGGACGTTGACAGCACACTGAGTCACAGTTTAACGCCATATGTATAGTGTTCTTGCTCAGCACCGACTGTATATTTTTTGTACATATTAATAATTTATTCCCAAAAATATGAGAGAATAATTTCTAGATTCAAGAATAATGTAATGCTACTAAGATAACAAAGTTGAAGAGAAAAATATTCACTTACCTCAATAAGATGACTGTTGACTTTGTGGTTGGTGCAGC
Organism: Euthynnus affinis; assembly: GCA_029490765.1. Taxonomy (NCBI): domain Eukaryota; kingdom Metazoa; phylum Chordata; class Actinopteri; order Scombriformes; family Scombridae; genus Euthynnus; species Euthynnus affinis. The sequence continues at coordinate 23,010,402 of CM055844.1, read as the reverse complement.
GCCCTCTGATTCAGGCAGATTAGCTAGCACACTTAGCTCCGTGCACATAGCTTCGCAGACAACGGGCACTCACACCCACGCCTGCAGGCACGCCCACGCAACCCCACACACATACATGGAGATTTACTCTGCTCCCCATGGCAACCCGTGCATGTGTGCGTCCTCGTACGCGTGCGTGTGTGTTGGTGTGTAAATTTGTCAAAGTAGCTAAAAATGTTAGCTCCGTGAGCCTGTCAAAAAAGCCATTTTTGTGAAGGAACCGTAAGTCCTATCAGAAATCTGAGCAGACCAGGACCACCGCAAGATCTTTCTGCACAATATTGGTGATCTTCAAGACCCAAAAATGTTGACAGGAGAGTGAGAGAAAAAAGGGTGTCAGTTCAGCTCTTCTCCTGAAATCTCCTCCTTAATTAATATGGGAGTCTATGGGACAGTTGGCCGGTAAACCCTTCACAAAAGGGCTGACAGTTCAAATTCTGTTTATGTCTGAGCTACAGTTGGTGATTTAAATGACAGAGCACAAGTGTGCCTACTACTGTGGAAAAAATTAATTATGTAGACCAAAATATGTGGCTGAAAGGACGATTTATCCAGAAATTTTTCAGAAAAATTTTAACAGCTTCTTCCACTCTAAGCGATGACATCACGCACTCTAGCTCTGAACATTCCAGCAATACACACTAATGTTAAACTCAAAATAAAATAAAATAAAATAAAATTGCACGTGAAACTTTAAAAGTCATAGATCAAAAAGTATAAAAGATACTCAAAAAGTTGAATACAAGTTTAATAGCTGACAACTTTGTGAACATTTTAAAGTTTGAATGAAGTCTGTAGCTCAAAGTATGGCAAAAAACAAACGAGGATAAAATTGCAGCAAATGAATGAACAGTATCTTAAACTGGTGGTCTGTGGCTGACCACGGGAGGGTCTCGGGGCAGCAGGGGCCAGTGTGCGCATTATGGATCATGTGCTCTCCCGTTGGGCACAAGCAGAGAAGCGCTCCCTTTTGGCAAATGTGCCGTCATAATAGCAATCCGCCTAAGAGCAAGCGCACCTGGCTCTTAAAGGGAATGGGAGATGACACTGTGATTGGTTTATTTCATGTTATGCCGAAAACACACCCATGATTAATGACGACGAAGTACAACCCCTTTGAACCATGCGCCTTGCGCATCGACAATTTTTCCGCCATTAAAATAGCAAAAGTAGGTTTGGACACACCCTAAATGCAATTGCGCTATGCACTTTAGATCGTCAAAATAGGGCCCTCCGAGTTTGTTAACCCGGAAATGATGGAAACACAGAGTTTTCCGTTTCACAAAGGGTGGTAACTCAAACCAGAGAAAGAGGGGTAACTCTAGCCTGTTTCACAAAGAGAGGTAACTTAAACTCTCGGTCAGTTAGTGTAGTAACAGACTCTGTGAACCTAACCTGGTCGGGACCAGGTTTTTCTCAATGAACCTCGAGTTTCTCTCTGTCTCCGCCCTCTTTCAGAGCCACATAGTCCATTTGATTTCCTCATTCATTCAGTCAGCAGGCGAGTTTTGGCGCTAGAAGACTTGGCTCCATGCCAAGCTTTCCAGCTCAGCCACCCGACATTGGTTACTTTCATATTACATATGGCTACTTTCTCTCTCTACCAAGACAGTTCCCGCTCATGAAAAATGGCAAACCATTGAAAAATATGATATATGTGCCACTCATAGAGCGTGAAAACAAACCCTACTAAATGGAAAAAGTTACCATAATTGATAATTTACCATATATGGTATTAACGTGTAATATGGCAAATGCGGTCTATATGACCGCGGTGGCGGTCAGAGGTATAAATGCCCAGAAATCTTGTGTGTTTTATTAAAGCACCTTGTAGGCTTCAGAAAACATCAAAAACACACAAAACACAGAAAAAGTCATGGAATGACAGGCTTGTAGTTTTTATTTAAACAGAGTTATTTGCATTATAAAAACCCAAACGGTCTGTCAGACCGCATTGGCAGTGCTAGTGTTAAATATTGGTCAGGAGATGGTTATCACACCGCGCATAGATGTTCTAGCATTTCCAGACAATTATCTTTTAGAGCAGTACCGTTTCACGCCATAGTCCACCAACTATATAGCTACATACATAGCTATAGACCTACACAACCTAATCCGTCTTTACATTTGCAACATTACCTATCATAGTCATGCTCTCACATCCCAGCAGAGATTGTGTTGCACTGCGTTTTTTGGCTGTTTAAATTAAGTTTAAATAGGCTTAATTATTTAAGAGAACATGGTATATATGAAACATTTATGTGTGTGAAACCAGCATTATGTTGGGGATAAAACAACTGCACAGTCAAACAGCCACTTAATATTTACCTTACAATGTAAAACATGGTGAAAATGAGGTGACATGAGATTATGCCGAGGTCTTAACTGTTTGAACAATGTTTTTAGATTTCATCCTAAACTGCTGCCAAGTGCGCTTCTCCTCCGTGGGATTGCACCTAAATGAAATAAATTAATAGGCTGCCATTCAGCAGTTTCACTATAATATTATTGTGATTGCAAAGGACTAAATTTAAACTTACACAAAGACCTGCGCAGCAATGTCTCTTTTGCAGCTGCAGCAGTGTAGCACTTTTTTCTGAAAACATGTTCAAACTTGCCGTATGAGCACATTAAGGGGCTCCATTGATGCTGGCTTTTTATAGTTGTGGCGCATGCGCTTAACTTCAGGTGAAACTACTCCGAGTTGATTTAACTGACTCAAATCCTGTGTTCTGGAACCGAAAACTCGACTCGAGTTTCCTATCTGAGAGTAGATCAACTTAGAGGTCAGGATTAAACTCAGAGTTTGTTGAACCTGCTTTGTGAAACGGACCCCTGATTAGGAGATACAGTAGAGAAGGATCTGGAAATGCCATTGGCCACACCTGTTATTTACTCACAGAGGGTAGGCATACATACCAAATTTGTTGTTTGTTTGTTGTTTCTGCACCTCTGGCTCTGTACCAAGTTTAGTGGCAGTCATTTGGCATACTTAGTGAAAATGTGTTTTCTAAATTATGCAAAGTAGCTGAAAAACTGAAAGCAAAATGAACAGCAGAGAAATGGATTATGCTGCATGAGTAGTTTGAAAAGTTTCTATGAATGTTAGATACAGCTTTCCTGCCTTTCCTACCATTGGAATATATTGTAACTGCTGAATCCAAGGTGATGGCAAGTGCTGAACAAGAAACAAACCTTTCAGAGGCTTTCTTCAAGCCTACAGGTGATAGGTGGTTTATAAAAAGGTTTTCAGAAGAATATTCAGTGTTAGCTAACCCACCCATTTCAATTTGTTATACATGTCATTGTCCCAGGTTTAACTCAGCCAAGTTATCCAGATAACTCAGTAAATCTGTTAAATTTATGTAACAGGTTCCATTCATGTAGGTGGCAGGGATTTGATCAAATTAATCTGACATGTTCCAAGAGTCCATTCTGTAAAAATGTTGATATACTTGAGTTTGTATTGCTGCTATTGAGGGCAGAAAGTCATTTTGAGTCCATTTAATGCAATGTAGCTCCTAAAAAGAGAAAAAAACAACATGACAGAGAGAATGAAAGAGTGTTTTCTCTGAGCAATGTTGTTGTGAAACATGCAATCACTCCCACTGTCATGGAGCAGGAGAGGTACTATAGAGTCTGCATCCAGTGCCATTGGGATACTGAGGAGACATCACTCTAAACTAAATGTGACAGCTCAGATAGATGTTGATTTATAGTGCCCCTCTTGCCCTCTGCACCCCTATCTGTCTTCACCATCAGACTACATTTGCAAAGTTTGTGCTCAATATGAAATGCCAACCACCCATACAGTCTTTTTCATAGTCATGTGCTTAAGGTTGTGGATTGCTACAGAAATAGATACCAGAGTGGATATGATATATTGGATATGGATATAGATATATTTTTCAATTCAAAATTTGACCAATTAAAATTTAAATTTGCTGTATCAGCTTCCCACCTGAATATAGCAGTGATGGTTTCATGCAGTATGTAGTTATATACCAGTACATTTCATATATTTGTGCCCAGCAGTGTTGCCTTTTACCTGTACATCTTGTCAGTCAGAGGAAAGATTCAGGTTCTGGACTGTAGTGGGTAAACGATTTTTGTACAGTCAGTGCACCACCCACATGTGCTAGGCAGATCTAAAAACAAACAAAACTATCCTCTGTGCTGAAGCCAGTTGACAAGTTTACTGGTTATTACTGTTAGCATCCATCAATAGAGGAAAAATGCGACTCCAGGTAACTCCAAAGTTGTATTATTTAGATGTTGTGTATTCTTAGCTGGTTTGCTATTAGGCCATAAGGCTACATCCAGTAGAGAGTTCAGAGTTGGGGGGGTGTGAGAACTGTACAACATCACTAAGAAGACAGGACTTCAGGCAGTAACTTGGGATAACATTAAGCTAACTGTTGATGGACGGTAAATACCAACAGTCTAGGCTGGCTTATTTTTAAGGAGTAATGTGTAAATGATTACATTTGCTAAATACTTTCCCAACACTGCTTGTCTGTGCCGCATGTTTTTTGATCTGTTGTTTGAGCTTTTCTTACATTTTAACCAATTAGTCTAACCAGCGTTTCATAGTGTGATGCAGGTTTACCTTTACGTATGCATATGACGTCGCCATGCAGAAGTTGCCATGGTCATGGCTCAAGGGCTGTGTTGCATCAACTAACCAAGCACATGTTTAGAATCAAACCAGTACTGAAATATATCATTTGAAATATGTACATGTACATATAAAGGTATTTTATTTGTCACACATACATTTTTACAGTGAAATCCAATATCTGCATTAAACCCATCCTAAGTACTAGGAGCAGTGGGCAGCCGTGCAGCTGTGAACCAACTCCAGTTCTATGCCAGTGCCTTTGATCAGAAGCACTGACAGGAGAATTAACCTAACCTACATGTTTTTTGGCGGTGGGAGGAAACCGGAGCACCCGGAGGAAACTCCACAAAAAACTCCACACAGAAAGGCCCTACCCCAGCCAGGAATTGAATTGGACTCAGGTTTGAGTTTAGGCATTCACAAAAGAACATTAAAAATTCACCTTCAGTAGAGGCAAAACAATCACACAATGCGACTTGTCAAAGGTCACAATGACTTGAACAAACATAAGTGTGTTTTTCTGACTGTTTTCTTGTGTACCTCATACAGTATGTTGTTTACATTAATACATTTCTTATCACACTGTGCCTCTTCTCTCTACAACTTAAGGCACGCAATACTCAGACCAAAGTTACCTTCTACTTGTGTTTCACAAACCAATTTATTTCTGTGGCTTTCTGAAAGAGGACAAATAGAAGTATAAGGTCCGGTAAAGGGAATGTAGTGTAGATTTCAAAACAGTGCCCTCAAGCAGGCAGCTGTGCATGACATTTTTGCTTTTGAAATTTGTTCAGCAAAGACACTCCTTTTTAATTCTTTTGCAGGTCATTTGTATGTCTGTTTACAACAAAGACAAGGTTAACATGAAAGTTGTCATCCAACCCTGGGTGCTAACTTGTCATTTTATGTCGAAGTTTAAATTTGTTCAGTGTACAGAGTATGACAGTGTTTATGCGTACTTGGTTTGGGTAGGAGATGGGATTTCAGTGTTGTGTTTACCAAAGCGCATACAAAATGCATGTTTCAACCAAATTGCTATTCATGTCACTGATTGACTGTCAACTGTGGTCCCACCCTTTAAGCAATGAAAGTCACACAGCATCTTCATTTACAATGGTGATTCTGTCAAGAGAGATTACAGGTGTAGTGTAGTGTATTGCTATTTTTTGCTGGAAACAAATAATTAATGGTGTGAATCTGGGTGTTCCGCAAGGTTTTAGATTACCAGTTGTGGGAGTACTGTAGTACATAATCTCACCTCTGCTGCCAAATATGTGAGCATCAGCTTTCCTTTTACCACATTTGCTCTACAGCCTTGGCAGCCAAAGCACGGAATGGTAGAAAACTAAAGACAGATAAACTGAATACCCTTGATGGTGTTTTACTAATGTGTTGTGTATTTTTATTATATATGGAATAATCCTAATGGGTTTTTTTTGATCATGTTAAATTATAGTAAGTCTATTTTAATATTTAAGTCAATAAACTAACCAACTACTGTAGATGCTTTTAAATTGTATTTAATTATAAGCAAGACAACAAGAGATGCAAAATTTACTCAAGATGTTGCTATTATATTGTTTTCCAGTCAAATTTGAGGGGTCATGCATCAGGGTGAGTCAGATATGTGCTATATGTTATCACTCACAACACCAAACACAGTACAAGGTCAACTTTCCCACATTCTAAGGGCAATGTAACTGTGTTTTTGTCAGTGAAAAAAACTGTTATTATTGCAGTGTTAGTCTTCTTACTTGCGCTCATGTGGGTTTGTGATGCTGAACTGACCATAAAGTGCACTTTACGAATTATACACATCATTATTATGACACGTTTTATTATACACTGCAAAATTCTTTGTGATCATCATTGTGGTTTATTGTCATCGTATTATAGCTTTCACTGAAACTCACTATATTTTTATTGAGAGGAAATTTAGGTCTTGGTCTCTCTTTTGACCCTATGCATGTAAGGTGTTTATACATTTTTCATTTTGACATCACTTAGGTTTAAGAGGCAAAGTTACTTTTCCACAAACAGGGAATTTGACACTCCTGAGAAAAATTATTAGCAGATTGTGAATTAACTTCATTTTGGGGGAACCAAACTAAAGTTGTGATTGGATTTCTATTATTTCCTTCTTATTGTAGAGTTATGTAAATTTTATTTTGTATCAGAGGTGCTCTAAATTCACAGGATTACATCAAAGAAATCTCAGACAGCTGCACTTCCGGGAAGTTCAGAGACAAACCAAGGCAATGTTAAATGAGTCCCACAAATACAGAATGAATTCAACAACCTCAAATTTGAATGATTCTTTCTGGTAGGCCTATGGAGGACAAATTAAAGAAAAATACCTTGACCCTTGTACAAAAAAAAATGTCATCGTTGGTATTGCTTTTGACTGCAGTTGAACTGTACTGGCTAGATATTGGATCTAAATGTAAAAAAAATCCAACCTCTTCAGTTCTACTGTAAAGGCATTACAAAATGAGAACATCAGATCTTTTTTTTCACAATATGTTGTGGTAATTAACCAACACACTGTGTTCTCTGTTTTCCAGAATCTCTTCACTCTTGTGTGAAACACCATGGCCTGTATGTGCCCTCTCAGCAGGTGGGCATGTGTCCTGCCTGTAGTTATTCATGGCAGCAGGTGCTCTCTCTGACATTTATGGGGCGGGTCTCCAGCCTTTGTCTTCCAAGCCCTAAGGGAGTGCAGCAACCATGACTTCACTGCACCTGATCCCCTGCATGGCATATGCATTGGGCCATTACTCTCACAACCTCCCCTGGTGTCACTGCACCAGTGCAGGACACTGATTATGTAAACTGGAGGGTGGAACGATTAGCATGCACAGAAGCACAGAAACTCCTTATTTTCATATGAAAGAAACTTTCTGGAACATAGTTCAACATCAGAGTACTAGAGTAATGTAATTTCTGCTTTGATGTTTATGCTCAGCATTCCTTGGAGACAAACTGGGCGGTGGAGGAAGAAGGGACTCTTGAGACAAGAGCTATTTGATTTATCCCACCACTTAGTACAGCATTTCATTAATACACTGCAACTGACTTGGGATTTCTGTCAAGACTTTTATTACATAAATAGTATATTGTCTTATATTACACACCTGTGCACATGACCCCAGAATGTTGGACATTTTCATTTTGTGAATTTAACTGTGAGTAAATAAGTATGGTGGCCCTGAAATGCACATCATAACAACAAATCACACAACACAACAACAAATCATAATACACAACAGCAAATAACAAAACTGTACAACAAATCAAAAAACACAACGACAAATTGGAAAACACAACAACATTAACTTCTACCGGAAAAGGTACCTGGCTCATCGCTTATTGGTTTGCTTTAGTAACATAGAATCCAGTTTGATGCAATCTTGCAAAGATTCTATTTTATTTAATGTATTTTTCGTAGGTGGCTGTGATATAATGCTTAATTACATATGCTCATATTCGCTGCAGTAGATATGAGATACAACATGAAAATTGGAAGTTATATCTTTATTTATGTGTGATGACTCTACTGATAGAGGCAGATAACAAGCTGCTGCTGTTATATGTTATACGGAAACCAGTTAGCTTGAAAATCAGTTGGGACATAGCACCATAGATGTATTATAAGAGCTTTTATCATACATCCATGCACCAAATGAAGGCGTATAGCACATTTCCCGGTTAAAAAGACAGACGGTGCGCCTAACCAATAAGTGACGAGTAAGTTAACACAGTTACCTGGGGTCTTAATAAAATGTGTCTGATGCTTGGATGCTTTGGTCAAAATACCACAAAGATCAAGCGCGACTCGGCCTTCTCATCCTGTCTAAACAGCCCTGTTCAGAATGTAAATAAACTTAGATTTTGCTGTGATTTAATTGCAATAAACGGATGGTGGGATGCTGAAGGATGCTGAAATAACTCATGATGTCAGGTCTGTATGACAAAAAGCAGACAACTGTTAAAATACTTTTTTGAATGGAGTTCAGATCAATCAAAACTATGCTAAAATTGTAGCATGAGTGTGTTTCTCACTCAAAATAATGTCATCTAAAGACATAAAACAGCAGCAATATTATTATTTATACACATGGATATGTACATACTGTGTAAGATTAAAATCATATAAACACCGCATTTAAGCAGTTTATCATTGATGACAGCAGCTGGAATGGTGTGTGATTCTGGTGTTGGCTCCAGCTAGGCTGAGAAGCCAGATTGAAGATAAATTCACTTAATCCCAAAAGTTTAAAAATCAAAGTCCTTGCACTGGTAAACTGCTCTGGATCAGAGCAGAATCAGGTGTCTATTCCTCCAGAAGACAAAGAAGCGGCTCGGCTCTGCTCCTTGGCCAGGTTTTTCTTGCAGAGCTCACCCATGCTCAGCAGCTGTCTGTCAGCAAGCAGTGGCTCTGTCCCCTGGTCCAGCCCCACCATTCACCCTTAGCTTAGTTTAGGTTAGCTTCGCCCTATGTGATGTAAGAAGGAGCATCAAATCTGAATAGCTTGTTGAATCACATGAGTACAAAGCAAGCCAGCCCGCACCATAATGTCTGGATGTTGTTATCTCATAGCTTGTATGTTAATAGGCACATCAGAGACCCAAATGTATATGCACAAGCACTGAAAAAGAAAGTTTTTCATAATATGGCCCTGTTAAACTGCAAGTTAAGTGATATCGCTCATGTTTGGAGAGCATTTTAAATACAAAACAATGCCATGTGTTTCTTTGTATGTATATCTCTCTCTGCCTTTCTAAGCATATATGCTTTGATTAAAGAAATGTGATGAGTCATTGCTTATCTGACAGCAGGATACAGAACCATTGACAATTCTCTTACTTTTATTGTTCCAAACAATTACCAAGGTGGTTTCATAACATATTTAGAAAGTGCCACATACAAATTTTAAAGAAGAAAAAAACACATGCAATGTTTCCCATTCAGGTACATTTGAGATAAATTTCTAATTTCCTGCAGAGTGCTCTTGTCTTTACTACATTTATTGAATCAGTACATCAGTGTTTGAGTGAGTCAACACTCCTCATATATAGTAAATTCAATTAATAATTTGACTTAATGTTGGGTTTTTTAGTTGTTTGTTTTCCCTGTGGCACATTGGATATAAGTTTTTCAGTGTGTCTTCTGTTTTCCTACATATCATGATTAATATTTAATGCTAAATGTAATCAGTGTCCTCAGTGTGCAAAAGACAAGGCCATGTTATATAAGTTATCTAATTCTTGTCATAGATATAAGAAACAGTCTGCTGGAAAACAGAGGCAGACCCTGACACTCACAACATTCACCCACCTCGATTCGCCTCCAGACATTGCCCTGGTGTACAGCCTGCACTTACAACAACTGCAAACCAGGCACCAGGTGACATCTTTACTCTGTTTTTGACAAAGAGGTCCTCAAAGTTATGTGTGCCAACACCAATAAATATGTTTGGAAGAAACAAGCTATGGGAAGTAGGATGGACAGATGGACTGACCTCACACCCGAAGAACTGAAAAAATACCTGGGCTTGTTGCTGCATATGTCGGTCTGCAACTTCCCCAAAATGTCAGACTTTTGGCAAAAAATATATATATTTCACGTGGCCTTCCCAGTGACAGTGATGTCCAGAAACAGGTTCACTGTTATCACCAGCAACCTTCATACGAGTGATCCAGAGGAGGATACAGCAAATGAGGGGAAAAGGGGGACAGAGGAGTATGATCCACTCCAAAAACTAAAACCTCTCCTGGAGATGATCAGAACACGCTGCAAAAGTCTTTATCATCCAAACCAGCATATTTCTGTTGACGAAAGGATGGTTGCCACTAAAGCCCGGATAAAAATCAAACAATATATGAAGGACAAGCCAACAAAGTGGGGGCTAAAGTTATTTGTGCTGGCTGATGTAAATGGCTACACTGCAGATTACAAGCTCTACACTGGGAAGACCAATGGAGATTCAGGGAAGAGGCGTTCTTTCAATGTGCTCACAGGGCTGGTGAAGACTACCTGGGCAGTGGATACATAGTGTACTGTGACAATTTTTACACCAGCCCTCTCCTTTTTCATCATCTGAGCCAACAAGGGTTTGGAGCGTGTGGCACTTACTGCCAGGGCAGGGTTGGTGTCCCCACAATCCAAGAAAATGCTCTCAACAAAAAAATCAAAAAGAGGCTCCATTTGGTGGATATATGACACTGAGCTGCTCTTTGTCAAATAGATGGACACCAGGGAAGTGTCAATGTGCACCACTGTCCATCCTGTTTACATTGGGGAGACTGTCCTGCGGTGGCAGAAGGACAATGATGGGCAAAGTCAGAGGATCCCTATGCCCAGGCCTTCAGCAGTGTCTGAATACAACAAATACATGGGGGGTATGGGTACTTCTGACAAGATGTTGGGAACAAACTGTGTGCACAGGAAAACCAGAAGATGGCCAATGACTGTTTTTCAGCACCTGCTGACCATTGCTGTCACAAATAGTTTCATTGTGCACAAGGAGCTCAGCAAGGCACAGCAACAGAAGGTCATGACATGCCAGGCTTTCCAGGAGGAGCTGAGTGCGCACCTACTTGGCGTGCCACTGACCGACCCACCTTGTCCTCCCACTCAAGGCCACTTCCCTATCCCAACCAACAAAAATGAGTGCACAGACAAAAGACAAGGTTGGGAAGGAAAAAGTGCACTCTGTGCCACAAAAGCACACCTTGAATGTGTGATGTGTCATGTGGTTCTCTGGCTTTTCCTGTTTCAGAAACTACCACTGCTAAAATAAAAAACACCTGGCTATTGACAAATATAATAGCCTGTAACATGGACTCAGAAAGCTCCAAAAATGTAACACTGTCTGAGTTGTTGTAAAATAGTTTGAATTAGATTTTTGCAATCTCAGAAGTGTTCAATCTGCACTTTTCAAGAATTGATAAAAAGAAAGTTGAAGAAAATTTGATTTCATTTTTGTCCTTTTCTTCTTATAACACACAGTTTTAGGTATTTAATTACATAAGAATGGTAAATACTTGAAAGTTCTACCTATCCTGGAAAAAGGGTGTAAATTAAATGAGAACTTGCATGATAAACTCTTTGAACTCTAAACTGTACTACTGCTATACCAAGATTCTGATTCCTGTAAAGATGAACTAGTCAAAATCTGAACACAAAACAGGAAAAGGCCAATAAAGGTTTTAGTCTAATCTTACAGCTAAACTAAGCTTATTTTCAACCAACTTCTTACTGATAGTCCTTATCTGCTCCATGCTACATTCCATCCCTCTTATTACTTCACATATCCCTCTTCTCTCCTCCACTGATCCAGCATCTCAGCATTCCCTCTCCTTCGGCCTGTACACCCCTATACATCCATACCCTGTCCCTCCATCCATGCCAGCTCCTCTGACACCCTGCATTACTCTAGCAGCAATGGGCACTGCTGCTGGACTGCTTCCCAGTGCCAGACGTCCTCCAAGGGGAAAGTCAGTGTGTCACTTGCAGATTAATGCCTTGCTCGCTGACTGACTGACTCCCACTGGTCTGGAACCTGAGTGTACTGTGGCATGGCCCAGATAGGGAGGTGATGCTATCCCGACTCGTTGCCACTCAGGTGGTCTGGCCCAGGAAACTGTGATCGGTACGTTTAATCTTCCGGACAGTGTCACAATGGAGCAGCGGGACACTGTTGAGGAAGAGGCTCTGACAGCCCTGCGAGAGATGGAGAGTAGTGAGTAGGATGTAATCAAGCTAAGTGGCTGTTTATGAAGAAAGAAAATGGTGAGGTCACTACTTGTGTGATTTAACTGCAAATGCAACATAAACATTGTGTCCTTAGTGTATGTTAATGAACCACTTTGCCCGCCTTTAAGCTCTATCCTATATTTATGTTAGACTGTAGGCCTATATAAAGATGGACATAGCCAGATGTCACATCACCTGTTGGTTCGCATTGGAGCCAGTTTGAGGCCCAGAGTTGCTGCTTACTGTTGGTACCATTTTATCCATTTGAAGCCAGGACCTTCCAAATAAGGACTGTGGGGCCGACCCAAGCCAATGCTAGCCAAATGGGAACAATGAACAGTGCAGACTTGGGCTAATATTAGCTAACTAACATGACAGGTATCATTATCATGTAACATTAAACTTACCAAAATATTGCAACAATAGTGCAACAATGAGTCCTAGAGCGGGGTAGAGCAGCCGATGAGCCAACTATCAATCACAGCTGTCAATCAATGCATCAAAGCTACTATTTGTCTTTATATCTTATTAACCAAGCAATAAATTTCCAAAATGACCACAAGCACCCTTACTAGAGGGCCCGGATTTAGCGATTGAGACCATAATGAGTTGTTAAAAAAAATGTATTGACTCAGTATTTCATGAGAGAAGTTGAGGCTTTTTGAATGGCAGTCAATTGGAGCGAGGGACTTTATGGAGCCAGTACCTAGTGGCTGTCAGTGGTATTGCACTTTAAGGGACTTTCATATTGACTCCAATATCAAGCCGTGATGGTTCCACTTGGTTCATGCCTATTGCACAATGTGAGCAATATGAGCGATATGACAATGATAATTTTTTATGGTATGATGGTGTCAGTGGGTCAAGAGGGAGACGACAGAGGGACACACACATTGAGACACAGATATATGTTTGACCAATCATTAACTCATGAATTATATGGCAGTATCAACCTGTCTGTCCCATTCTGTTTCTGGATATAATAGTTTTTAAAATACAGAAAATGAACACCCATGCATGTTTGAATCAGTTGTGAAATTATCATCTCAGCAGGCCTGTTTTTTCATGTCTGTTCATAACTGTGAAGTGCAGTGACATGGGAAACATGAAAAATATAATGTAAAAAAAAGCTGCCACAATAATAAAATAATAGAGGGTCATATATAATCATCCCACACCTCAAGATGATGATGTCTTTTCAAACTCAATTACACATTAGCGGGACAATTTCTTCCTTTATCTATCACACTTCATCAACTAGGGCTTGGCTGCATACTCTATCCTCCTCATTAGCAATCACTCCATCACTCACTAATAATGGCCTATGAACACTGTCTCAATGACCAAAGTTACAGCAAGGGAGAATGAAATATTAATGTATGATATTAACCTGGGGTCACATTTCAATAATGTGGAATTAGATCAGATTTAGTCAAATATTGTCATAAATCAAATATGAATAAGTCTTTAAATGAGTCAAAGTATTTTAAAATAAAATAAAAGAGTAAACAAGACCTGTTAAAGTTGAGTATTTAAAATCTTTCAAGCATCCAGGATTCAAGGACAATTAAAATTAGAAATTGGTGACAGTAAAAGTGGTCAGTGCTGAACATTACTGAGGAGACACAGTAAAAAACAATAAAAATACAAATGTAACAATGGTTTAACAATGGGACACACATAGTGCAGATAAAAAGGGAAGGGGGTAAAAGGAAATAAGCAAGACCTGAGGCAGGCACCTTGGTTACCATAAATGGATGCTGACTGCCTGCAGTCAAGACCAATACACTATCTATAAGGGCTCATTTCTCTCAAATTTACTTTGCTGCTGGTGTGACGGACGGTCGCTAGTCTTAGCAGCCTAAATCAGTTCACTTTCACATACCTCTTCAGGCATGCCTGCCGTAGCCAGAGGTGCATGCAATGAGTGTCACATCCCTACCCCCTCTTGTCCTCTCCCATTACCCTCACACATGCCATGGCAAATAGCGGGCTTGAGGTTACAGACACGGGTCTGCTGCTTTGTATTCATGTCAGGATGGGGAGTATGGGGAGTCTTTGTTCAATACAACTGCCATGTGAGAAACATCTTGTGTGTAATGACAATTAAAAAAATGAGGTGAGAATTACTATCTGTCTCTTTCACTCCCCCTTAAACACACAAACACAGTCATATAACATACACACTCATGCAACTTAATCTATGCGCTGGATTCATTTTATGATGTACAATAAAATGTGACACTGTCTTGTGCCATTTTCTTTGACTGAGTCATTATCTCTCTGACAAAGTACATGTATTCAAGTGGTGTGATGCTCAATAATTCAAATGAGTTCTTTAATCTAAGCTTCCCTTAAACTGGTAATTAAATAAATGATTTATAGTTGTATGAGAGGTGATAACACTTTGAATGCAAAATATCATCTGATTGATTGGATGTGATGTGTTTCTTCAGTATTTTAAATCAAACAGATATGATTTCAAGCTGCAGTCTATAATTGTCCAAGTAGTTTGTTGTTTGCTGCTTTCAAACATTATAAAAGTAAAAGTGTTTTTTTTTTTATTTTAAAAGTGCTTTACACATACTCATTCATACATTCATACATACACACACCCATACCGCTACTACTGTATCCCAGACATTCAAAACAGGGAATTGTCTACGATTTGAACCAACCTTGTACTCCATTACGAGGTCAAGGCCCTACACCTGCTTCTCCAGGTGTGAAGGAAGACCCCAATGATGCACTCTTAATGACTTGCCAGAAGGAGAGGGCACTCCATGCAGCTGCATACTTTACAGCCACGAAAAGGCTGGTCATTACCATCCATCTTCGTTTAAGTCAGAGTAAGAGAGTATGCTTGCTGTTAGGCGTTGTTCCTTGTTAGGAAAAAAATGTGTAATCAACAAAAAAAGTGTTTTGATCACTGAACAAGAGTAATGTCTTCTCTCCATATTGCATGAGCTCCAATGAGGCATGAAGCACTAATAAAAACCAATCAATTAATGATGTAAGGAAATGTGCTTCATGTATAGCTTATTACAGTATGCAAGGGTTATCACTGCAGCAGAGTAATTGATTAACGCTCCTTACCTAACTATGAAAAACAACATTATCACCAGAAAATTTTATTCAGTGAGCTCATAAAAAATGCAGCCCCATCATGATTTAGCGCCACCAGTGCTCCTGTATCAGATCATATACTCAACTGGGTGATAAATCAACATGTTAATCAAAAGGCTTTGGGTGTGAATTCAGAGTAAAGCTTAAAGTGAAATCCCTGTCATCCTGGTGCCATTTCTCAGGTGAAGACACACAGCTATTGGATTGTGACCATGATGTAACAACAATAATGCTGTTGTTACCAACTGACTATTTTGATGTTTCTGCTAGACTGTAGAAAGAATTGTGTACACACTTGCCTCACTTCAACATATGCTCAGTCTGCCCTTCTCTTCAGTCAATCTGGCCCTGTCAAACACTCCCTGACCTTAATGTCCTTTCTGTTTGACTTATCAGTGAACAAAAAGTGCTCCAGGCCTAAGACATCACAGCTTTTCTAAAAGAGCACAGCTATACTAATCCCAAGCAGAAAATCAATTCATTAATTAATTGTTGAGCATGTCTTGCACATCAATCTTTCACTATTACAACAGTGAGGGAACACTGGAGGCTGCATGTCTATTCATATCTGCCAGCAGCAAAATTTGAATGGTTTTAATCTGTTGCTCAACTATGAACTAAATCTAATGCCAATATGCCTTTGGTGGCATCGATGTACGTATAAATTTGAAAAATATTTTTTCATGCCACTGCACCATCACAAGAACAGTAAACTTAAAAAAAAGAAACAGGGTAGAACATTTAAAGTGGGCACATACTTTTTTCAGGTAGAGGAGCATGATGCCTATGAGTGTGAGAGTCAAGAGTATAAGGCTGTAACTATTTCCTATAAAAGATTTGTAACTAAATACATGTACTAACACTTAGTGTTTGCGTCAGTAGCTGTAAAATGTAAAAGATAAAGCTGACAATTTTCCATATTTTCTTATTGTCAACAAATCTCATGTATAGAGCCAAATCAACAGTGAACTCATCTCACTTACAAGTATTGTGTGTGTATCCAAAGCCTGATATATTATATTCCTTTGTGCTGTAGACCTCCATTGTTGTCCAAAAGCTATTAAAAACACGTCAATGAGCCACACAGTTGTACTGGGTGACATGGTCCTTCTCCCTGAAGGCAATGTAGTTTGTTTAGAAAAGGCTCTAAAAACTATTAAAAGCAGTAACATTGTAACTCTCAGGAGAGAAGTTCCTTGAATGGCAGTTCCTTGAATGCATACATGGGCACATGGTTCCATTTACAGAGCTCCGCTAACTTGTGGTAGATATCACAACCTCTTGACTTTGTACTGAAGTTCTTTGAGAAATTTACAATGTAGCATATGCACAGTAGCGTCTGGCGTTCAATGAACTTCTATCTTGAGAGTAACAATCGTATTGCTTTTATTAGTCTTTGGAGCTGTGTCTAAACAAACTTCAGTAGCCATTGCCTTTGAGGTGAATTAACATGTCACCCATTGCAGCTGTGTGACTCAGTGACGTGTCTTTGGACAACAAAGGAAGTATACAGTACAGGAGAATACAATATATCAAGCTTTAGATACATGCACGGTACTTGTTAGGAGATTGAGTTGTTGGCTTCACTCTGCTTGTGAGATTAGTTGACAATAGAAAATATGAGGCATTGTCTTCCTTTAAAAGTTAAATATAAAACCTTTTTTAATCCTGGAGAAAACACACACACACTATTTCCATTTTAACTACTTCAACACATACTGTGTCTGTTTTGGAGGATGTATTGTCCAATGTGAATAAAAAAACATTCCATTCCATTGTCATGTTACAAAACAAACAAAAACAAAAACAAAACAAAACAGGTCAATAGTTCAGCCTGCATCTAGCTCAATTCATTTATTCAATGTGAACCAACTATAAACTCCCTCTCTTCATCTGTTATTCACACATCAAAGTCAAAGTACACTCTCCCTCTTCCCCACATATTCCCCTTCCTCTGATCTGACCTTCAACCCTCTTCCCTCTATATCACTGTTCACTTGTCTATTTCTCTGACCCTCACAGTTTCCTCACGCTGCTCATCTTCCCATCCGCACCCTGACCCATTCTCTTCAGTCCGAGCTCATCTCTGGTGACAGCACCCGATTGACATTAATGACACTACAGAATAGAAAGGTTAATTAAGACCAACTGTTCCCTGCCCATACTTCAGCACCATCTGCTCTGCAGCCCCAGTCAAAACATATACAGACACAAAACTGACACTATAATGAGACAAATACTGCAGTGAGGAAATTATTGAGAATCTACAGATTCTGTTTGTAGAATACCCTTGCCAAACACACACAAATAAATTTTCTATTTACTTTACAATGTGATGGAGTTTAATTTGCTGGCTTTTATCAGAAGAAAATATTAAATCCATATGCCTATTGAAAATACATATTCAACATTGTTTAACTTACAATAATTATAAAGTGTGTAACAGCCCATACATCAGACAGTCACATTACTGTAAAAACTCCATATTGTGACCTGACAGTTGCATTTTGAATGCACATGATGTGATCCAGTTGTAGGAAGTGATAGCATCTTTTTTTCATTTACCATGTATGCTGGTGAAATAGTGGCCCTATGGTGTTGCAGGAATCTGCACATTACTGATAACCTTGTTGAAAGACATGGGGGAAACCATTAACTTTAATAAAAATCTTACAAGGATCTGAAGTTTGTCCTTTCAAAAAGGAAAGTCATTCTATGATTGTGTCACAAGCAATTCTTTTCTGGTTTTGAGTAAGTTTTGAGGAACAATTTTCCAAGTGATAAAGATAAAGGTTTTTTAAATTGACAAAATAGTGCTTGCTACTTAATATTTGACAAAAAAGAGAGATTGCAGTGGATGTGGGTAAATATTTGTTGATGCTCTGTCATGACTAAGTAGCTGTCAGGTTACTTAAGCAGTCCAAACAAGGCTGCAGGGTGCTGAACCTCAGCAAGCTTAGAAGAAACTAAGGTTGCAGTAAAACACATAAACAAAGTGACTACAAACATCTAAATATGGAGACTGGAGGGGATTTCAAACTCTTTATCTCTGCTTTCATTTTCTCTCTGTCTTTATCTCCATTGGGATTCTCCGCTTTGATCTTTGAACCTGTAAAATTCACACGCACAGGCGCTCTTGACAGTAAGAGAAGAGGCAAGTGTTTTGCAAAGGCAAAGTGAGGGGGTGAGTGGAGGATTAGATATGCAGAACATGGACGTCAAGGGCAGAGGAGGCAGATACAGCTGGAGGCAGCCTATCTGAATATGGGTAGCTTTGGAACTGCTCCTAAACTGAACAATAATGGTCCAAGTGATGAAATGATGGAGCAAACACTTGTAAATGCATCAGGAACAATTTAAGCCAACAGTACATCAACAGCTGTGGATATATTGTATTCTTTTTTTTTGTTTGTTTGTTTTTTTTTTGGTTCATGGGGATACATCAAATTAGACAAAGAAAACACTTGGAAAAATAATTTAATTTTAATGTCACTAAATAATATAAACTATTAAAACAGTGGACCATATAAGGTTGCATCTCAATTATAAGTATTTGTCAAGCCTCTCTGTAGTGAATATGTCATAACACTGTGAGTAGGCTTCAATTTATAATCAATTTGCCTCTTGATTAATGCAGTTTCTATGTTTGGCATATGTCTTCAAGACTGCACTCTTTAAGATATGAAATTATTTTACAGTTTTAGCCGTACTGGCAGCTTGGATGACAATGTCAGTCAGTTGGTCGGTCCAATACGTTGTCTAGACAGAATATCTCAAAGACTACTGGATGTATTTCCATTAACATTCATGGCCTTCAACATGATGAAACCTACTGACTTTGGTGATTCCTTGATTTTTTTCCTCTAGCGCCGTTGGCATTTTTGGTCTCAAGTGAAATGTCTCGTCAACTATCAAATAGATTGCCATGAAATATGGTACAGATGTCCATGGTGCCCAGAGAATGAATCGTAATGACTCATGTGATCCCATGGCTTTCAAGATTTCACTTATCCAATAAAATATCTCAACATATACTAGATGGAAAGACAATTCCATACATTCATTCCAGACATTCATTGTTCCCAGATAACTAGCACCATCATCAGGTCAAACTCTAAATTTGTATACTCTGATTTATGACCAAATCAGCCTCAGCTGTACTTTGTGTTTATGCTACATAATTAGCACATGTTAAAATGCTAACACACTAAACATTAAGATGGTAATATACCTGCTAAAAATCTGCATAATAACATTGCCAGTGTGCTATAGTTTTTGTTATCTTTTACAGTGCACCTGCAGTGTGTGCATGTTGTACTGAAATATCAAAGTGTTGCACCCCAGGCCTCAACAAAAAGTGTAGAATGACATTTCAGCAGTATATGACCTTCCTTTGAAGCTGTGTTTGTAAATGTGAAGTTACTTCACAGACTTTCCTTTTTTTATGATGTGTTAACGTCATAATGATTGCCATTATTTTGCCTCCTTGTTTATACTCCAAATAAAATGTATTAAATAGAAGAGAAAGAGTGCAATGTAACACAATGCAGCAGTACAAACATGGTACCTTCCTTGTAAGACGTGCTTTATAAGGGTTTACAAGTTGTATTAAATAATGGATGAGTTAATTACTAATGCTTTATAGATCAGCTGCAATATATTGATAAGAACAACATTTGAGTTGCCAGCTTTGTCTGGTGTAATATCCTATTTTGTAATAATGCTGATCTTTTGAATTGTTATAAATGTTGATAATCCCTTTTTCATGTTCCTTTTTAAATAAACGATAAAACCTGAGGTTATAAATGTATGCAAATCATTAATGAAGTGCATTTACAAAAATGTATCAAAGTAAATGCATAATTTTAGACAAATTATGGAGTTAATGCTTCAGTGGTGTCATAGTAACATGTAAGACATACAGATAGGCATGCGATTGGCTACAGCTGAGTGATCACATCCACTCATATGGATGGTAAAATAAGTCAGCTGTGTTTTATTTCAGATGGTGATTCCCTATTTGGAGAAAATGACTGTACTCTTTTTTTTTTTTCCCCCCTTAGGTCGTTCGCTGTACTTACATGGATGGTTAAAGTCAACCAATGCATGAAGCCTCCCATTTAAATTCACTAGTTATAATTGAACAACAATGACAACAAAAAGGAAACCCACATTTTAACATGCTTTAATTTGTTCTGCCTCTAAATGCATCCATCTTCATAAAAACAACCAAACAAAGTCTGTATCTGCCCAAAGTAGCATACATCTTCAATAAAGGTCGCATTTAAATGACACATTCTGTCAATTCAATCAGTTGGCTTTTGGCAGTAACTGAGGCATACGGAATAACCAGAAAATCCATTGAGCATGCTGTGCCAGAGAATGCCGGAGTGATCGCCATTGAGAAGGATCATTGCATGCCTATTCTGCCATGCCTTCACATTGTTTCTTATCCTTTCTTTCTTATTGCCAGAGGATTAAGTGATGCCTTATACCCCATGCCAAGGCCTTTCTCCAAACAAACCATTCACAAACAGAAAAAGCAATCAGGCAAATGCAGTTAGCATACAAAGAGAACCAAATGCACAACTGTAGATGCTGAAAAGACATTTTAAGATTCTCTGTGCTTGTTAGAGCGATCCATGGCATGAATATTCATTTACCCAACTTTCCTACTGTGTTTTATTCATTTTTCATATTATGCCTGTGTTTTTCAGACACAATGGAAAAACCTGCTTCGTTCATAATCTCTTTCTTTCCTCTTCCTCATAATATTGCATGACATCCATTGCTAATAACTTCAACCACCTTTCTAACACCAGCTATAAAAAAAGAAACAAAAACAGCAATGCAATTTGGTTTGATTTCAGTCATCTTGTTGTTGTTTTCACAGCACATCATTTCAAGCTCTAAACTCAAATATGAAAGTTTGCCACTGATGCACTTCCTCAGCTGGGTGATGACGCATTGATTCTACGATCTCTGAATGCTGCTTTCTAGTATAATGAATGAGGATGTTTTGCAGATGTTTAATGTTGTACTCATTCATGCTTCCCTGAGAACAGTCTTCTGATGATGACTCCCACAGAATTAATTTAGGTAACAAGTGAATCAAGTGGAAATGTAGCTGTATTTTTTTCCCTTTACTTTCATGTTGCTGTCTCTTTTAGACCTGAAATTCTGTTTAACTCATTGCATTTACTATTTTCTGGTTAGTTTTACACAAACATGCCACCAATGTCAAGGTGGCTTTGTACAAATAATTTGTTGCAGAAGGAAGTGTGTGTATCCTTGGTTGGTTATCTGTTATGATGCACAAAAAATGACATAAGTATAAGTAAATAAATAAAAGAAATAATTGGTGATGAAGAACATTAAATTAATTTCTTTTTTTCCTACATTTCCATACATAATATTTTATTTATACATTTCTAAATGTATTTATTTCTGTATTTTTACATTTCTGTCTCCCTTTCTTTCTGTATTTCTATATTTATTTATTTATGTATTTGTGTCCATATATTAAAAAGGTAGCTGGTCCTAACCTCAGTCTAAAGCTGGATTGGTGTGATCAGTGATTATTTTGCTGTATTGCTGCCTTATCTTGACAGTGGCCTCAAAGCTCTGTCTGATGCAGAGGACGAGCTGAGTGACCGCAGCAGTTTCTGAAAGAGGATACTGCTCTTCGTTTGTGATTCACTACCAGCAATTTTTAAAACCATAATGGAACAGCTGTTGACTGTTCTTAGAGATACTGAAGGGTGTTCTTTGCTTTTTGTTTGGTAAATCTATCATTGTCATCAGCTATCCTGTGTTTGTTAGCTAGCTAACTAATATTAGCCTACTGTAAAACTCACAGCTTGGTAGGGCAACAGTTATATGTTTGTAAATTAGATTTTGAATTGCCATGACCATACTCCATAAGTATTTTACCCACAAAATTGTGTTTGGACTATTAGATTATAAATAATAACTTCCTAAATAATATAAAATTAGCACATCAATTTATAAAAAATACAAACTAAATTAGATTATACTACTTTTCAGTTCCCTTAAATTTCTTTTACATAATGCCTATTTATTTTCATGTTGTCAACTATTCCCTATAGCGACTCAAATCAAATACTGCACTGGACTCAATTTATGTGGGCCCACACACACTCACATGCACACCAAAATAAAAAAAAGTTGCAGTCCTGTGTGATGCTCGGGTGTGGTGCGGGCGAATAATGCCCAACTTCACAGAAAATCCAATTTACAGTTAGATGTCCGACACGTGGAAACAGTCTGTGGTCCAAAAGATGAAACCAGCAGCTGCGATGAAACAGTTCAATGTCCGTCCAGGAAAAACATTTTTTTGGTCAGCAGGAGGAAACCAGAAGACAGCGAAGACGAAAACAACTCAATGCCAGTCCCGGACCAACACCTCGTGGTCCGAAAGATGACAGCAGAGGTGAACTCCCCGCCAGAAAGCACACCAACAGTCCTTTCCGGGCAGCAATGGCATCCTCTGGTCTAGAGTTCACAGACTAGCTTAGCTTAGCACAGCCACACAATCGCACAAACTGTCTCGCTAACCAACTGTGATAAAGCAAAACTGTGCTTTGTTGACTATAGCTAAACTTTTCTTGTGTTTAGCTAAACATACAACCAAACATCTTTATATCATCCCTCTGCATTTTGCCTACTCCATCTTTTCTCTTCATTTGCATCTTTCTCCCTCATTGTCGTTGTTTTTTCTTTTGTCATCAATACCCGCCCTTTTGGTTCTCTTCCCTACCTACGATCAATTAACACAGGTGGCACTGATTGACACCTCAGTAACCAATAAAACAAGAATAACTGATACTAAATGCACAATCTGTTCTATTTTTAGTTTACCACTCTGTTTGCTTTGAATATTGTTTAGAACTGTTTATCTTAACTATTGTTTGAACTACATAAAACATTACATGAACACTTTAATTATTTACATCCTGCCAAACTTATAAATAAAGTATTTAAATCTCAGTTGACCATTTCCCTTTATTAAAACTAAATTACTTTTAGTTCACTGGTCTTACTAATTTTCCCTTTAGGTTTATTAGGAGCTAACTTATTTTAACCCCACATTTTTCACACTGGGCTACACACATCTAATTGTTTAAATGTAATGTAAAACATTAAAGCCAAGCCATTAGACTTGTCATCATGGATTATTCTAACATTTTTGTTTGATGTGGACACTTGGTAACACAAACAGCATTAGATAATTTTCATTTAACTGTTGCAAATAATTTATGTTCAGGTTCTCTGAAACCAAAGGAAAAACACCACATCAGAATTGTATAGATTGAAATTTTATTTTACAAAAGGAAGATGTGAAGTATTACACTGATTTAGCAGTCACAGCCCAACCCCTGGATTTTTCTGTCTGAAACTACTGAACAAGCTGATGCACCCATGACCACACCATCACAGGCGCCATCACACTGTATCTCCTGGCTGGGCAGACTGAGAGGATGATACTCATCTAAGGAACGGTTAATAGATGTCCTGCAGCTTCTGCTTAAGTCCTGCATCAAGCCTCAGTCTCTTCAGGCATCCCATGCTGCTGTTGTAGTCTTCATCACTCACTGTGATGCAGGTCTGCTTCTCACTGCAGGCTGTGGGCCTGTTGATGGACAGAAAAAACACAAGATGTTCCAAAGTTTAAATATTGCTTATTTCATGTAGACAGGGTAGTAACTGTGTTCATGACTAAATATATTCAACCCTGTCTCCTCAAAATTACGTTCCCCCACAACTAATTTGCATTCTCAATTATGTTTCTCAGAAAACGTATTTTGTCCGTGATTACGTTTGTTTGTAACGTATCACAAATACGTTTCTAATCAACATATTTTTGCTTTCCTACAATGCTATTAGCTATTTTAATTCGAACAACCTTTCTCTACTTTAACACACATATATTGGGGACAGGCCTACGCATTTTCTAAACAAACCTGGATTTGTCCTTTTTCAACGTGACGGTACTCATTTTAATTAATGGATTGATTTATAATTGCTGTGTATCTTGTATCTCCACTGACATCTGATGATTTGCGCATTATGGCCGGTTTTTAAGTAACCGCCTGCCATTGCTGTGAGGAATAAAATCAAAGAAAGACATGACGAACTCAAATTATCTGGCCATTGTTGTCTAACCTCATAAGAAGGGACTGAAAAAAGAAAGAAATCCTAAACGTGTCAAAGGGAATTCCCAGTGACGTCATGCGTAGTAATGTCCCACAAAATGAACCCCCCGACCCCGCCCCCCATGCCCGCCCCCTACAAAGCCACCTTTTTTCCGCGTTACTTTGTCTTCTTCGTCGCTCTTTTGAGAGACAGTGGATGGCTCAATGAACCAGGCAGACTAGCGACCCCACGTGTGTCTACATTGAAATGACATCTTCATTCTTGAAAACCCGAGGTTGCAAGCAAGACGAGTTGGCGGGTTTTCAGTCCGCCAAAAGAGCCCCACGTAATTCAAAAAATGTTGGCGCGCGCGCAAACACACACGCACGCACACACACACACACACACACACCTCTAAAATAAAGCAACATCTTTACTTTTTCTGAACATAGATCATCTAGATGCAGTGTTATTAGTCTAGTTGTTGTAAATATTTGATATATTCAGTAGTTATGTTGTTTTATGAACCTATTTTACGACCCTACTTTACAAAACAGAAGAACTGCCATCCCAAAAACGCTGTTTACGAAACACTCACTAAAATATCTTAAACAAACCAACATCTTAACTTTTTGTTAATATAGATCAATTAGATGCAGTGTGATTATTAGTTCGGGTGTATTAAATGTTTGATATATTCAACAGATAGATCTTTTCACGACCCTATCTTATTACCCCACTCTACAACCAGAAGAAATACTACTGTGGTGCTTATTTGTATCAAGAAGCATGGTGAGGCTCATGGGAATTGTAGTTTTAAAAACATATTAGCGTTTTTTTATATAATTGGAAGTTGTAAATACTAAATTGAGGGTACACTAGGGAGTTTAAGGGGACGATAAACACATTTGTGTAATCAGATTTTAAATATCTAATTGCTTTATGAGTGAAAATTAAATTTAACCATATTTTACCCATATCTGACAGCGTCCTCAGTTGTTGACTATATCCACATGATAGCTGAGGCCCAGAGCTCTCTATAACAGTTGGTCCCATGTCTGTACCCCCTTTTGTTGATGAATGATAAGCCTTCAAATGTGCACTGAGGTCATGTAGGATCTTCATACTTACATATGTTACTTTCCGAGCCGAGACCTTTACAAAAATGTAATTGGTGTAGCTCTAAGTTTTAATTTTCACATTTCATGGACACAAGCCGTCCCAGGCCTAGTTTCAGAGAGCACTTTGAAGGACCAAGGTATAAATGAAATAGTTTTATTTGTTTGATTGTTTTTTTATTTTTTGAGTGTAAAAAGTGGGTCACCCTCAGAGATTACAATAATGCTGACAATGTTGGAGGAAGGCCTGAAGTGGTTGGGTTGGGTTTTGGGTGAGGGCTGAAGAGACTTACCCGTTCTCATTCATACATAGGCTAGGTTTTGTCCTTCATGATTCTTGGTGTCAGGATTTTATATCAGCATGACACAGACCATTCAATCAGAATCCTTTTTTTTTTTTTAGCCAATGCGCATATACAAAGAATACACCTTGGCCCTCCCCATTATTATTCTAATATTAATCTTATTATAATAATAATGAAACAAAGTAATATTAAAATTAAACTGAAAACTATGATCTATTTACAGTATGGAATAGTAGGCTAATAGTTTTGAGATAGGATATGATGCCTTTTTGCTGAAATGTGCTATTCAAATAAAAAATATAAAACTTGTAGTGACTGTACAAAGGAAATCGTCTATGGTCTGTGCTATGGACAAATAAATGAAGTGTATAAAATGAATGGAGGTTAAGAAACCAAAAATTAAATCTGGCATGTGCATATATGATTAATTGTGAATTCCAGTTTGACAACCCTGTCCTTCAAAGTGCTCTCTGAAACTAGGCCTGGGACGGCTTGTGTCCATGAAATGTGAAAATTAAAACTTTGTCATAGAGCTAAACCAATTACACTACAATTACAATTACAATACAATTACTACAATTCCCATGAGCCTCGCCATGCTTCTTGATACAAATAAGCACCACAGTAGTAGTTCTTCTGGTTGTAGAGTGGGGTAATAAGATAGGGTCGTGAAAAGATCTATCTGTTGAATATATCAAACATTTAATACACCCGAACTAATAATCACACTGCATGTAAATGATCTATATTAACTAAAAGTTAAGATGTTGGTTTGTTTAAGATATTTTAGTGAGTGTTTCATAAACAGTGTTTTTGGGATGGCAGTTCTTCTGTTTTGTAAAGTAGGGTCGTAAAATAGGTTCATAAAACAACATAACTACTGAATATATCAAATATTTACAACAACTAGACTAATAACACTGCATCTAGATGATCTATGTTCAGAACAAGTAAAGATGTTGCTTTTAGACATATGTGTGTGTGTGTGTGTGTGTGTGTGTGTGCGTGCGTGCGTGTGCGTGCGTGTGTGTTTGCGCGCGCGCCAATATTTTTTGAATTACGCGGACTGAAAACCCGCCAACTCGTCTGGCTTGCAACCTCGGGTTTTCAAGAATGAAGATGTCATTTCAATGTAGACACACGTGGGGTCGCTAGTCTGCCTGGTTCATTGAGCCATCCACTGTCTCTCAAAAGAGCGACGAAGAAGACGAAGTAACGCGGAAAAAAGGTGGCGTTGTAGGGGGCGGGGTCAGGGGGGTTCATTTTGTGGGACATTACTACGCATGACGTCACTGGGAATTCCCTTTGACACGTTTAGGATTTCTTTCTTTTTTCAGTCCCTTCTTATGAGGTTAGACAACAATGGCCAGATAATTTGAGTTCGTCATGTCTTTCTTTGATTTTATTCCTCACAGCAATGGCAGGCGGTTACTTAAATAATGCGCAAATCATCAGATGTCAGTGGAGATACAAGATACACAGCAATTATAAATCAATCCATTAATTAAAATGAGTACCGTCACGTTGAAAAAGGACAAATCCAGGTTTGTTTAGAAAATGCGTAGGCCTGTCCCCAATATATGTATGTTAAAGTAGAGAAAGGTTGTTCGAATTAAAATAGCTAATAGCATTGTAGGAAAGCAAAAATATGTTGATTAGAAACGTATTTGTGATACGTTACAAACAAACGTAATCGCGGACAAAATACGTTTTCTGAGAAACGTAATTGAGAATGCAAATTAGTTGTGGGGGAACGTAATTTTGAGGAGACAGGGTTGATATATTCTAAAATATCCTTCAATTGCAGTCAAACATTTAAGAACATAAGTTATAGGAAACTATATTAATCTGATGGTTTGTATAACATAGATATATGTTAATTGAGAGTAAACTGCTGGACATAAAAAAATGTAACGATACTGTGAGGCAAAAGGGCAAATGAGTTACTAACAAGCAGTTACTAACTAGCAAACTGATAACTGACTGCTAAATCAAACTGAGATTAGCTAACACTAAAGTCACTTAGTCAGTTAACTTTGACCAGTTAACTTTGTGTTACAGGTTCAGAACTGGTGTGACACATTTATTCACAGGGGCTATCTGTGCAAAACATATTTAACACATTAGTCACAACATTCTTCATATCATCATGGCATTAGCTCAGCTTGCCTCAGGTCTACTATCTCTGAACTGTGAACGTCACTATAATAACTTAAGTTTACAGTCCTGCTTCTCAATGACTGTAAACATCTCATATACAATGCCATGCCAACATCTACATGTGTAAGCTGCACTTGAGCATTTTATACACAATACAGAAACAATATGGAGCATACACAATAATACATATTTTCTCATCTGAAAGAGTAAAACTCCACAGACATAACTAGCCCTATTACCCCTTTTTATCTGCTGGCTGGGAAATACAATAAACCTCATGTTCCAGCCTACATCTCTACCAGCTTCACCTGGAAGTGGACGATGCCATCATCAACCTGCTGCAGCAGGTAGATGATGGTGAGAATCACATTCTATGATTTCTCCAGTGCATTCAACACCATCCAGCCACTGCTACTGAGGGAGAAGCTGCAAGCAGTGAGAGTAGACGTGTCCACCACCACCCCTGGATCAATGACTACCTGACAGACAGACCACATTTTGTCCAACTGGGCAGTTAGCTGTCTGAAATGAAGGAGGTAGTACAGAAGCTCCATAGGGACTGTGCTGTCCTCCTTCCTTTTCATCTGGTACACTTCAGACTTTCAGTACAACTCTGGGTCATAGCACTTGCAGAAGTTCTGTGATGACTCTGCAGTGATTGGGTCTATAATTGATGGGCGGCAGTAGTAGTACAAAACAGTGATGGATGATTTTGTGGAGTGGTCTGGAAGAAATCATCTGCTTCTGAACATGGCCAAGACCAGGGAGATGTTGATCAACTTCAAAAGGAAGAGGACGGCTGCACAACAATCGTGTATTCTGGGAGAGGAAGTTTGCGTGGGGGGCGTCCATATCGACAACAGACTACTGATGCTGGAATAGGGGGGACAACAAGACTTTTTGTCCCCCCACTTTCAGGTGTAATAAAGTGGTAACATCTAAACCAGGTATTACGGTGAGCTTATTCTAATATGTTCTATTAGAGTAACATATTGACATATGGACACAGAAATACAGGAATAAATACATTAAAAAAAGAAAAATATAGAAATACAAAAATGAATGAAAAAAATATTTATTTATTTATGTATGCTTATGTATTTTTGTGCTAAAACAAAAAAGACAAATCTTGAATTTTAACATCTACAGATCTTTAACTGTTTAGTCACCTGCAGTGAATATATATAAAGCATTATATAAACTATAAAGCAATATATATAGCATTGATACAGGATGGAATGAAAAAAGACAATTTTAGTCCTTTTTCTCTGTGGCTATTATTAGTATCTAAATAATACTAACAACACTGGACTGACTCCATGCTTGCCTAGCAACTCATCAAACTGATCACATATAAGCTTTGAAAATAAATGTATATCTGATAGCCAAAAGGCAGCAGCAAGACCTTAGCACCAGAGTTGTTTTGTAGTTACAGACAGTCACTGTTGGCCAAACAGAAATCTGGAATCTGTTGCACTGACAGCATCTGTACATGCTGAAGGCAAGAATACACCTAATCCAGACTGCTTTAAAACTGCCAGCTTAGTGGCATTTTTGGTCTGAGCATTCACTTTCATAGCTGGCTTCCTATTTTCTTGATGTTTGCCATTAAGAATAACATTGGGGGACTGGGAGTAAATGCCTTCTGTAGACACGTCTACCTTATTAACTGCAGCACAAGTTGGTTGTTGCTAAGATTAGTTAAATATGTGCAGTAGCTGGCCATTGCTATATGACCAAAGTTTTACTTTTGTGCTGGGGAAAACCCAGCAGGGCTGCAAATGCAGGTGTACTGCCATTTTCATTTGTGCAAGTCCTTTTTCTGTTTTTTGTTTGCACATACAAATTTGTGGCTTCTGCTTCTAGTCAGAAGTGTCGAGCAATTTTAAGGCAGGTGCACTTAAGAAAGTGCTTCTCCTGCTATAGTACACAATTAAAAGAACATCATGCCCTTTACTATAGTTAAAGCACTGTCTGTGCTGATTAAGCTTAATGGTTGGGTGATTCTTACCAATAATATCATCCACAACATTTTGAAGGATTTTTTTTTCCTTTCAGTTTTCAGTTGATTAAATACTTGTAGCCATTGTACAGCAGCAGGACAAACATGTGGGTTCCATCTGCAGTCTCTAATTTGAAGGATGCACTACATGTAATTATGTGCAGGTCAGACAGCATGGGTATGTTAATTAATTAGTCAGATTTTCTGATACAGGACAGAGATATAACAAAATAGCTACACAAATGTTTCTGTTTTTTTGCTGATAAAACTGTTTGTTTGTATGTGAAAGGATACTGTACATCCTGAGTCAATGATCCTAAGGTATCCTCAGACTTTTGCTGATGACTATGTGCATGTAAACATACTGAAATATGACAGAAGCATTGATAAGAAGCTTATTAGTCACATTAACAAACACAAATATGCATGAAAGACATTAATAAGAGAAACAGATGTTGACTAGGGACTTTATAACAAGGGTTTGAGATTTACATGTGACTTGCAAAACAATGACTTTGTACAATCTCTGCCAGTTGCACCCAGTGTCTGGAAAGTAAAGTCATACGTATTTGCTGGGAATTAACTTAAATCAAAAATGTAAATCCCCTTGATGTGCAACATTGCACAATGTTGCCTGCCAGTTAGAAATGTATGAAAGGAAACACTACAATAAACCACACAACAATACAACAACTTAACAGCCTTTCTCGTGTAGGAAAATAAAAAATAAGACTGAGTAATGTCCTGCTGTGGAAATGCTCGCCAGGAGGTTAAGCAAATAGGCAAAGAGTCTCATTAGCACAAATGTAAATAAATAGAGAAAGATGATGCAGACAGAGTCAGAGGACCACAGGCTCCTGTGTCATGTAAATATCTGCTTTGGCAAGCCAAGTCTCAGTGTGTTAGTATCAGCCTTATCTGATTATTCAAGCAAACTTGGGAAAGGGAAATTTCCCACATCATTTATGTGCATGTGTTGTTGAGGAGGGATGAAATTAATTAACTAATTAATGTAAAATAGACCTTTTCAGATATATACCCATTCAGTCATCCATCCATCCATCCACCCATTCATTCAATCATTTTGAAAAATAATTAATCTACTAGCCGGTGCCAGCAGCAGAAATGCAATACATTCCTTAAGTATCAAATGACACATCCATAACCCAAAAGACCATAACATAAAATTGTGACATCATTAAGATTGTTGGTCTTGAAAGGATAGATTCATCTTAATATAGTACTTACATGCCTGAGGCTTGCTATGCCAGATACATTATTCTTTCCTTAAACTGTGAATGCTACCATGTGCCATGTGTGAAGAATGTGCTGACTTCTGCCATAACATTATAAGATGAAAGAGAAAAAGTACTGGACTTTCAGACTGACAGAGTATCAGTATATTGTTTGTACTGGATTTATTTATTTAACTAAGACACAAACCATTCATTTGAACAGTGTTTTAAAGTAAATTTGCAAAAATTAAATTGACTCAGCAGCGTTGAAATGAATCAAAGTTTCATTCACTTGATGAAATTAAGGAGTTGTGTCATTCAAGATAATTATTTTGCAGTAAACTATTTTTTAAGTAGATGTGAGAATATGACCATTAAATCATATTTTAAATTGTGTGATTTTCATGTCTTTTTTTAAACAAGAAGAATACAAACCATCTGCCACAGTGGATGCATAAATTGAAGCCTGGGTCAAATCTTCTCAATAGATTTAAGCCATTAGAGAGTGGTTTTAATTCAGGAGATATCAAATGTTCAGAACTCATTTTGAGGAACCGGGCTGTCTGACAGTCCTCATGGGTCTTCCCTGGGGAAGATTCCCTCTGTTCTGGAGAAAAGAGGCATATGGGAATGTTCACATTCCAGCATCATCACATTGCTGTTTCCTCTGTCTCTGCAGTGGGTGTTTCTCTTGTCACTGATGGTATAATACATCAGAAGTCAGCTTATGTACTGCAGGTGTGCTATAATACGTAACAGATCTTCGGTGTCTTACACCAGGATTATTTTATTAAGTTATTTTGATTAAGTAAGCTTTAGTTAACTCAAGGGATAATATTCTGCAGATGCCATTTGCTTACTTCTCAAGATTAGAAGTTGAGTGACTTGTGGAACATTACAAACACCTTCACAGTTTGTAGGCCCTCAGGGGACATCCCTTAGAGCTGCAAGGTGCTGAATCTAATTTAAATGCCTTGCTGTTGCCTACAGAAACTTTGATAGTCTCTATTTCCCATTACATTACTGTTTATTGCACTTCAAGAGCACTATCTACAGCAATGTACAATTTAAAGATCCCAGTGACACTGTATAAAACAGCAAGTCTGTGCAAAACTCACAACTACCCCATCTTAACCAATATATTTTTGTACATCATGTCTCAGCATAATAGCAAAGGAAAGCTTTTCAGAGTGAGTCATATAAAAGACACCTTGCAGATAGATTTTTTTTTATTGTTTTACTTACCTTGCCATCACTGAAAACAGTAACTAGTGAAGCTTACAAGAAATGTAGCTTTCAAGAAACTTTCCAATGATAAGAACTAAATATCGAATGTGAAAAGTGCATTTTTACATGCACTGTAGATCCACATTTTAGTACATCCTTCGATGAAATACACATATGTAGACCTAACCCTAACCCTTATGTGATATATTGTTTGTGGAACCATGTACAAATACTGCTCAAAGTAAATGTTTTTACAATGTTTAAATAATAATAATAATAATAATAATAATAATAATAATAACAACAACAATAACATTAATAATAATAATAATAATAATAATAATAAACTTAATTTGTGTAGCACCTTTCCAAAACAAGGTTTACATGGAAGTATTAATCGTAGAAAACAATCAGCACAATAGCACTAAAACAAAAATAAAATAAAGCAATAAAACATAAACACAGTTATACAACATAATAAAAAATAAAACTATAAAACAAATGGTTTGGAAAAGGTAAGATAGAAGGCTCGACTATAAAAGTGCATTTCAAGAAGAGAATTAAAGGAAGAGATAGACTTTGCCCTCCTAATCTCCTTTGCAGGGTTGTTGCAAAGTCTGGGGGCCCTGATGGCAAACACTCTGTCACCTTTGTTCTTTAGTCTGGATTTAGGAACCAAGATTTGAGGACCTGAGGACCTGAGGGCCTGTGACAGTACATGGGGAGTTAAAAGGTCAGAAATATAGCTTGGGGCCAAACCATTCCAGGCATTAAAAGTGATAAGTAAAATTTTAAATCATCTCTGAAACTAACTGGCAGCCAATGCAAAGATGAAAAGATAGGTATAATGTGCTCTTGTTTTTTGGTACCTGTTAAAAATTGTAGAGAGGAGAGAGACTTCTAGCTGCAGACAAAAAAAAGGGACTTACAATAATCAAGTTGTGATGAAATAAAAGCACGAATGACTGTTTCAAGGTTTTTGGTAGACAGAAATGACTTCATTTTATAGCTTTTGCTACATTTAAAAAAACATGATTGTATGACAGATTTGATGTGGCTGTTCAAAGTGAGGTTGCAGTCCAATTAGAGTATGAATCTAGTATGTTTGTAATTTGAGTATTGGAAGAGTCAGTGCCTACAAGAAGTATCTGTCTTTTTCGAGTTGAGTTATGAAAATCTCAAGACAGTTTATAAGCAAAAAATATCATTAAGGTTAGTGCAGTCGCAGTTGAGGTAAACCTAGGTATTGTCTACATAAAAACGGAAACTTGTTTTGTGTGGTCTTAAGAGATGTCCCAAAGGCAGGATGTTAATTGGTGAAAAGAATTATAGCACCAACCCCGCTCCATCTGCATGTGCATGTTAAAACTTGTCAGTCCCTCCATGTCCTCCACATCCATTTCTAACATGGCAGCTGCATCACAAACCTTCTCATATTACAGCTAAAAAGTACACTTAAATATGTTTCTGAAAACATTTGAAGTGAGAAATAGGTGATGCAGTAACAAAATCTTGATCCATATTTTATCAGCACCTAGTTTGACAGTTTGATCTGAGTTTCATGAGCTGTCTGTGAGGAGGTGCTTTCTTTCTTTTTTTCCCAACTTTATTGAGTAAATGATGCACACATTTGTTTTGGTCTGAGATGCTGGTGCTAGTGTAACATCTAGCGAGGCTGAATGTCATATATTTCACCTTTTAAGAAGATCAATTTTTACACTGTGTCTCAAAGCTCTAAAAACTGATTCAAACATAGAGTTGTCATTCATAAATGCTAAAAGTTGATTTTCAGCGATCTCAACAAACCAGGACTTTGGCTAAAAAAGGAAGTTTAGATATAGGTCTAAAGTTGTCAAAATAATTTAAATTTAGTCTGGGTTTCTTTAACAGAGGTTGAACAAGAACATTTTTGAAATAGCAATGCATGGTACCATTAAAAAGGAACCTTTTTAAAATGTTCATTAGAAAAGGACAAATTGTGCTAAAACTTCTTTAAAAAATCAAAGGGGGAGAATGTCCAGATGATAGCAAGAGGGGTTAAATTTGTTTCTGTTTTGTTTCTGTGAGATGAGAGACAAGTTTGAAGAGTTTAAAACAAGTGCTAGTTCAAGTGGTTAAACAAATGGGGGATCTATGGGTGAGTTAATGCTGTAAAAAATGAGGGAGTTCTTTTGAGTAAAAAAGTTTGAAAACTCATTGCAGGTTTTAGGAGTAGGGTCTACAGAAGGGACAAGAGCATCAGTGGCATGGCTTACAATGTTAAAAAGCACCTTTGGAGAAGAAATATTAGATCCAATGAAATGGGAAAAGTGGGCATGTCTAGAGTTTTTAACATCAGCATTAAAGAGCTTGATCAGAGCCTTAAGGTCCTCATGGTAGCCAGGGAGCTTTGACGCCTTCCACTGACGCTATGCTTTACGACATTTACGTTTTAAAACACAAATTATCTTTTTATCCATTGCTGGGACATTGCTGGGTTTTCTCTGGCCCTGACAATGTGTCAGGGTCATACTCCTGACTCAGTGAGTCAGTTGGTGAGAGAGATAAGTTAAAGAGTCAATCAGGGATAAAAATGCAGCACTTAGACTGTTAGAGGTGCAGCAGACATGGATATTAAAATAACCTAGAATTATAGTCATATCTGGGTAGGATTATTTATAGCTCTGATAATTTGTTTATAAAACCAAAATAATATTTGGGGGTAGGCACAGACACTGGGTATACCCCTTGAATTCAAATGGAAGTACCCTGAAGGAGGAAAACAGACCTAAGTCAAAACAAGAAAGATTGAAATTAATTCTGAAGGAAACAGCTACTCCTACCCGCCTTCCCAAATGTCTAGCTTGGTGAAAAAAAGAGTAGCCATAAGGTGAGGCTTCAATTAGAGAAGTAAAATCCTCATGGTTGCACCCACTATTATGTCTATAATGGTCACTATAATGTCCAGATTCTGTGATAAAATGAAATTGTTATACACAAATCCCTTTTTTTAAAACAGGGCTCTTATATTTAATAGCCCTGTGTTGAATACATTTGGCATTTTGGCATGGGACAGTGGAGGACACATAGGCCAGCAGGGAATGTGAATGAGATTAGTTAGTGTGACGATTCAGGGAGAGAGATGGCTTACTAAACACCTGTTCCTTCTGTCACTGGTCACAACAAGAATGGTACTTTAAATAACAGACCAGCAGCATCTTTACTGTTGTAAAACAGGCTTTTCTGAATTGAAGTGTAGAAAGGGTCATGCTGAGGAGAGTGTCAGACAGAATTAAAATCTATAAAATGGATAAAACTAGAAACTAGTTAAAGTGGGAAGAAGCAGCAGGTCTGACAGGCAGCTGAATGAAGTGGAGCCTGTGGAGGAAACACCGAGATCGTCAGGGTGAAACAGTCCGTCAAGGGCAGCACAATCAAGCGGCTGAGGAGATGGAAACATATTGGCTGTTCATAATTGGCAGAAAATGTTAATTTCGATACAATATTTCATTTTAGAGCTTATATCGTCCGATACCGATAATGTGACGATAATATTGTGCATCCCTAGTTTACCTTTTACATCTGAGACCAAGGAGGCAGTTTCCAAGGAGGCCAAGCTGTCTTGGAACAGTGACCGAAACATGAACAACAAGAAAGTTTTCAAACTTACTTATTAGTTTACACTGGTCTGCAACTACAGCTTCATTATTATGATATTAAAATATTTGCATATTTTACATTAGTGTTTTGCCACCATGGAAGTAAGGTAACATTAGCTTGCATAGGTCAGTTTGCCAAGTTGCTACTTTGAGCATTGTTATCTTTCTGGCTCAAATTGAAACAATCTGAAAATAATACTTAGATGTTGACATCTTTATAGCATGCTGTGCCTGCCTTAAAAAATCCTAAAACTTAGCTCGCTAGCAAAGACAAGCAAGCTGGTAAGCCACAAAGCCAATACTAACTAAACTTTTCACAAGTAGGGGAGAGCGGGGTAAATAGAGCCAGTGGGTAAAATGAGCCACCCCCATTATCTAGGTAACCATAAACAAAAGTAATCATGTGATCACAAATTAAGAAAGTATAGGTCACATTAATCAATCCATCTTGGCCTTCCACATTAAAATGTGTGGAAATACACACTTTACTCTCGTCGTTGTCTGTACTGTATATTGAGGACCCTGATAACATGTACATTGCATATTGGGGTTTAAGCATTTAATTAAAAAATGTGTAAAATATGCTCTGCACAGTGTCAGTTTAGTCTGGGGGTATGAGTGCATTTACATAAAAGCCATTTAGGTTCTTTCTCCCATTCTGTGATAATAATGATTAACACAATTGTTTCAACTCATGGATGGCCCCCCTCTGTAATGATTGCCTTGTCTATGATTGTTTATTTTTCCAGATGTTGGAAATATGGAGCTTGAAAGAGCATTTCATTTTAAAAGCTGTGTTTTTGATCTTCCTCTAATAGAGGGGTTCAACTGCTTAGGAATCAACATCTGCCAAAACTCACATCACAATGAGGGGACAGGTGCCACCTAACATTTCGTTTTTTATTTTGGTAAAACCGAAATGTTGGCCATGGTTATAATCAACTTATTATAATAGTAAAAGGTCTTTATACACTGTGTTTTCTGAGCACAGGGGCCAAATTACTAGTGGTTCAATGTCAGCTGTTATTGGAAGCTGAGCAGCGGAGAAAGGCTGCATTCTGTGTATTGCTGTGCTGTTTATGGCTTGTGTATTCTGTGTAATTAGCTCTACTGCTGTCTAGTAGAACTGCCTGTCTACACTGATATAAACTCTCCCTTTTGTTTTCCATGTATTATAGTGATTTTGTCTGGTTTATATTTATGTTTGTGTGCTGATGATTTATACTTGTGTAGGATTTAAATCAAATTCCTATATCTTCATATAATTTTGTTTACAGCATAGCCTCCATTACAGCTAAAGAGTGTTCATATACAGACTTTGATTCATGCATTCAATACATTTTAGCACGCTCCCAAAGAGGCCCAACAACATCTGCTGTTTAGATAGAATTTGACCTCTCCAAGCACACCACCAGAGCATATCCATCCATGCAGCCCATTGTTAATCTCTGAGCAGAAGACAAGGAGGTTATCATCACATGCCATTTGAAGGGACGAGCCCACTGGCAAATCCCCGCTGAGGGCCTTGTTTCACTCAGTGCACTCTTTCCCTGTCACTTGTAGGACACAATATGTGATTAATACATGGTCATGCTGTAGCAGCGTGACAATCTTGATGGCTGCACACCCAGGGTCTTCAGAGCATTTATGTCTTAACAACGCCATGAAAGAAGTGGTGTAGTTCTAATGTCCCTAAATGTGTGAAAACTAGTGAACCAGCACAAACATTATACTTTATATTCAGTTTTGTATTATTTCTACCCAACAAAGTTTTTTACTTGACTGCATTCACACCAAATCAGATATTGTGGGGAAAACGCCCATCCTCCTGTTCACTTGAATGGGGGTAGTGTGTTTAAGCTGCTGGAGTGGGGGCCACATGGGGGTGCTGCAAAAAAACACAGTAGCCCTGCAGGAAGAAGATGAACCAGAATCAACTTTTGCAGAAACACAACCCAATGTCACGCTGTGGTCGCCAATCATGTAAGCTGGCGATCAGATTGATCAGAGCTGTACAACCCTACCATGAGGAAGGACCAAAAATGTTATTAGGACAAGGGGAGGACATTTCTCTTTGTTTGGTAACGTAAAAGTAAAGTTAGGCTTTGCTGTCAGCTTCCTGACTCTTTTTTTAAAATAATGAGAGAAAAAGAGAGAGAGGTTGTGAATGAGCTAAAAACACCAGCAAGAGAGAGAGAGAGAGAGAGAGAAACAGCAAGAGAGATCAGTAGTGGTCGAGCAAGCTAGAGAGTGAATGAAGAGAACAAGCAGCAATAGCAGGAACAAAACGTGAATGAGAAAAATAAAACATTATTTTCTGATTGTTTCGTGGTGGTTATGTTCTAAAGCACAAATAAACATGCCCACACCCCAGCTCATGTCTGCACAAGGTGCTGCAATGCCTGAATCGATGCGAATGCAGCCTAATAGCTTTGATTGCACTGTATTTTCACAAAGCACTCAAAGCACTATCTTAAACATCATCCCCAATACTGACAATTAAAATGGGAAGTAATGAGGATAATTTGTCTATATAGCAAGATCTGGTTAAAAGCTGAAGCATCTTAGTGTTAATGATATTAAAACATATGGTTCTGCATGAGAATGTAGCTTGATCTGACTCCTCCTCTACTGGCAGTAAGAGTCTAGATCCTCTGTGGTGCCTATAGAATCACTCTCCTCTGACCTGGATTCTCCTACTCCAACAGCAGTGGTGTTAGTGGGCCACATTAGCATTTATACCTCTGATGTAATTAATTTAGAAAACGGGGGAAATGATGTATAAACCACTTAAGGGAAAACGTATGTGTCCTACTAATAAGTAATTAGCATAAGGAGGAAATAAATAAACATTTATTTTGCCTACAAAGGCGTTTTAACAATGATTTGTCTGGTGGTAGAGTGTTGAAGCATTGCATTTGCAGCATTGTGCCTTGTTTTTGTCAGAGGTCTGAAAAATGTGATTTAAAAATAGAGTTGTCTCTGTCTGTGTTTGACATCATATATATATATATATATATATATATATATATATATATATATATATATATATATATATATATATATATATATATATATATATATATATATATATATATATATATATATATATATATATATATATTTATTGGCCTGACTTGACCCTGACTTAGGACAGTGTGGGTATTTACAGATAGTGTTTGATTGACATCTGTCTGACTTTCTGATTGGTTTTGATGTATCTGTTTGGGTGGGAGAGGTTTGCACCTTTAACATTCTTACTGCTTCATGAAGTTTTGTGAATTAATGTCATTCCAACACAGCACCACCCAAAAGGTACCTTTTCCTCCACCAAGGAGATACTGATCTGTCTGTTTTTCCATATAAACTGGTCAGTTGAACTGGTTATTTAAACAAACAATTGACTGTTTGTTGTTGCTGGATGGGATATTAGTTTGTTACATAATTTGCTTTTCTTGCCAAAAAAATGATGAATTAATTAAGTAAATCACTTAAAATAGAAATATTACAGATTCTAAAATGTATAGCATTGTAGAGTTTCAAATATTAGTTCAAACATAAAGTAAATGAAGAAACAATGCAACTCCAAGGTAGAGAGGTGTTGAATATTGGTGGTATGTATTCTTTTAGTGCCTGTTCTCAGTATCATACAAACCCTGATTATTTTTAGCTCTAGTCAAAACTTGAGCTTCAACCTCGGACTGATTCTGATAAATGTGGGTCCAGGCTGAGTTCAGGAATAAATGTCAAGCTGTAAAAGATGTGGCCCAATGATATAAAGCTTACAGTACATTAACATCTTAGCCATTAACCCAATGCTCTTTTCCAAGGGCAACTCAGAATGACTACAACAGCAAGAAAGTTTTGATTCTTACATGCATAATACCTCAATATTTCATTCACACGTCAATATTAATACTATATTAATACACATTTTCTATGCCCGAGAAAATGTGAAGTGGTCAGCACTAATGAAGGAAAGAAACTTCAACCAAACAGCAAGAGGTCTCATCCTTGTTTAAAACACGGCAGAATTAATAAACAAATAAAGTCAGTTTTATTAATATAGCGCAAAATCACAACAGAAGTCATCTCAGGGCACCTTTCATATAGAGCAGGTCTAGACTATAATTTACAGACACCCAACATTCCCTCATAAGCAAGCATTTGGTGACAGCAGAAATGAAAAACTCCCTATTAACGGGATGAAACCTCAAGCAGAACTGGGCTCTAGGTAGGTGGCCATCTGCTATCTGCAAGTTTAAGTTATTTAAATAAATTAAATCACATCAGCAGTTCACCAAAAGCACAGTGTATGTATGGATCTTTTTTTTAAGAAGAAAAGCATGTGTGCACAGATGAAGCTTAGAGGCCTTTCTGGTTGTGAGACACATTTAAGATGGAGAAAAATCACACATTGTAAAAATATCCTATTCTGCATGGCAATTATAGTCATTGAGAAATTAAGATTTTTTTATTAGTATTATTTTAGGTTGAAGCTCTTTCTTTGCTTCTTACATCAAAGTCAATAAAATCAGATTAAATTGACCAAGATCATCAGTTTCAAAAGAAAATTCAAATGAAATACAGAAAGCTGACCAATGAACAAAGCATCTTTTTTTTACTGATAACACAAGCTCATGACACGTCTGATTATGAGTCTCACAATAGTAACTACTGTACCACCTGTTATAAGAAGATGCATTTGCTTTGCTGCAAAGACACCAGGATGGTCAAATCAAACACTTGTTTGATCAAAAGTAACAAGCAGATAATACATCTGACTTTAAAGCTAGAACAGCACTGTTGCACAAGGGCATGATGTTGAATGTTGTGTTTTTTTCTCACACATTCTGAAAATGATATATTCTTCTATTTAGTCAGTGCGCTTTGAAATCCATAAATTGAAATGTTGTGTGGCATAGCTGCTCTGAGACTATGGTTGTGTTTTTCGTTTCAGCATCATACAGCTATGATTGACAGCTGTAAACTGTGATATGTAAAAGGACTAAGAAAAGTTGTATACATCAAAACTTTGTTGTCTTCATGGTTCATATGGGAATTAACAGACACCAAGGTTGTTTGGAGATTTGAGGGAACTAACAGTGAAGGTAAAGTAAAACCTTGTGAAAATGAACCAATCGATACATGCCAGCCTAATATTGATCAGGTTTTGCTACAGGTAAAATGCATCCTATATATAGAATAAACTTAATCAAGAGCATACAAGATTTTTAAATCCTAATTTTGTTCACATGTGGTCATGGGGTTATGGTTTTGTTTCTTTACATGGTTTATTGTTTGGTTCTTTCTCTCTTTTCTCCCTCTTCTGTGAATGTATGTGTGTAAAACTAAGAGAGAGAGAGAGAGAGAGAGCAAAAAATCCAATACTTCACACACGCTTCCAGTGTTATCACTCGATTGAATGGGCACTATGAGTGGTTATCAGCCTCATAGATAGAAAGGGCTTGCTACACCTGTAGGTTCAGAAGGGTGTTATACATTGGTAAAGTGGAGGTCACCTTTGAGTTACAGACGCCATCTAGCGGCCCTAGTAATTATGATCCGGGGAAGTGACATAGTTCAGATGACATCAATAAAAGATAACTTCATAAGTTTTTTCCCCCCCCTTGTTAGGAGGAGGTGGGTTGGTTGGCTGGCTAGGCAATGTATAAGTTAAAAGAAAGAGATGACAGTTTGAGACCAGAGTTGTGACATGTTATCCTGTCAGAAAAATTTCGCTGCATTTTACTGCTATTTAACCTGACATTTTTACTTCATTTTACTGCATTCAGAACCAACAGTTGCCATGTTTAACCATGTTTCAAATTATCATTTTAACCCAAACCATGATCTTTTCCTAACCCTAACCAAGGGGTTTTGTGACTAAACCTCACCAGACCTTAACCACAGGGTTGCCACATCATTATTTTGTAGTGTAACATAATGTGCCAGCATATCAACTACTGATAGGTGCCACAGTAGATAGAAACAAGGATACCTCATTGGCCATTACTGTGTGATCCACACGCATACCTCTGATTTCAAGTGCTTCTGATTTTTCTAGGAATAGGAGAGGATACAAGTCAACAAAAACAACACCAAACCGGAACATCAAACAAACTTCACGGAATTGAACAGTAAACTTCATTGAACATAGAACTGAATATCGTAACGGAAAAATTAAGGTTACAGTATTGTAACCCAAGTTCTATAAGCATAGGTGGAGCCCTCTACTGGACTCCATGAGTAACACTCTCCTCCAATCACATACACACAATTGGCCACTGAAATTTGCATGCGCATAACCAGCCAATCAGGATGTGACTATGAATTATGTGTCTCACACAGTATTTAAGGCAGCACTTCGCTTACACTCCAGAAACC
The DNA here is from genome assembly GCA_029490765.1 of Euthynnus affinis. Lineage (NCBI taxonomy): Eukaryota > Metazoa > Chordata > Actinopteri > Scombriformes > Scombridae > Euthynnus > Euthynnus affinis. The sequence goes on along the minus strand of CM055844.1, from coordinate 22,967,629 downwards.
ACTTGAGCAGATGGTGCAGGAGTGGCAGGGTCCATAGGTAGAAGGCTCCATCTGTGCTCGGGCTCTCTCTACTGGACTATATGGTTACACTAGGCAGAGAATGATGAATGTTCACCTCAACACGACATGTCATCAGACTGCCTCACTGAGTCCAACCGGCTATAGGTTAGTTGCTGTTGCCCTGCCCCAACCCCAACCCAGCCCAATAAACATGAATATGAAACTGAGTGTAACCATGTCCTAACCTTGAAGGGGTCAAAAACCATACAACAGACAACCTGCTAACATCATTCCCTGAGTCATCATGGATCCCTGGAAGGTGAAATGCAGTTGTTCCTTTGTATGCATAATGTCTTTGGGGAGATGCATTGGTTTAAAATGTGTAGATCCAAAATAAACCTCCCATCTTCTTAGGAAAACACCTTCTGTCTGTCATGAGTGGGACTGATCGAGACAGTCTGTTTCAGTAACAGGTTCTGGATCTCCTCTGAGAGAGAATCTATCTCCTCTTGGGAGGATAGAATTATCTTCTTGATGCCCAAGAACTGAGTAGGAACTTAGGAGAATTTGAGTGAATGACTCAGTCTCAGTGTTTTGTCCATCCACTCCAATAATGCACAGCTCTGCTAGATAGATAGATAGATAGATAGATACTTTATTAATCCCCAAAGGGAAATTCAAAAATGTCATAGCTCAATAAAAAACAAAAAAGAAGTCCAAGTCAATTCAAATTTCAAATTAAAGAGTCTGATTGCAGTGGGGATGAAGGACCTCCTAAATCTCTCTGTCCTGCAGAACAGAGACAGGAGTCACTGCGGCAATTACTCCCATGTTGTTCCAGGAGACTGTGGAGAGGGTGTCTGCTATTTTTCATTATAGCATTCAGTTTCTTCACTGTACCTCTCTCCACCACCAATCTTAGAAGGTCCAGTCTCCTGCCCAGCACTGAGCCCACTTTTTTGACCAGTCTGTCCAATCTCTTGGCATTTTTGTCAGCAAGGCTGCCTCCCCAACACACTGCAGCAAAAAAGAGAGCATCGGCCACCACTGTGTGATAGAAGATGGTCATTATCTCCTCACACACATCAAAGGACCTCAGTGACCGCAGGAAGAACAGTTGGCTCTGTCCCTTCCTGTAGAGAGCGTCGGTGTTAGGGGACCAGTCCAGCCTGTCATCAACAAGGACCCCTAGATATGTGTAGGAGTGCACCACTTCTATTTCCACCCCACAGATTGTCACTGGCTCCAGAGGGGGCTTAGACCTGCGGAAATCCATGATCATTTCCTTCGTTTGTGAGGTGTTCAACTGAAGGCGATTTTGTCGACTCCATTCACTGAAGGCTGTTATTAGATCCCTGTATTTGGATTCCTTGCTGTTCCTGATACACGCCACAATAGCAGTGTCATCCGAGTATTTCTGGATGTGGCAGGACTCAGAGTTGTATCTGAAATCCGAGGTATACAGTGTGAACAGGAATGGAGCCAGTACAGTCCCCTGTGGAGCCCCCGTGCTGCTCATTACTTTCCCTGAAACATAGTTCCCCAACCTGACAAACTGTGGCCTTTCTGTCAGGAAATCTGTGATCCAGGAAACAAGGGAGGAATCCACTCCCATCTCTCTGAGCTTGTCTTTGAGTATGATGGGTTGGATGGAGTTAAATGCACTAGAAAAATAAAAAAACATGACTCTAACATAAGTGCCTGAGAGAGCACGGTGAAGCATATAGAGAACAGCATAATCAACTCCCATGTGTTCTCTATATGCAAACTGCAGGGGATCAAGTAATCTGTGATCATTGTCATTGACCTCTAGCTTCAGAAGACGAAGAAGAAGACGCTCCTATGTTTTGATGATATGTGAAGTCAGGGCCACTGGTCTGTAGTCATTGAGTTCAGATGGAAATTTTATTTTTGGTACTGGTACAATGCAAGATGTTTTCCATGTAGCCGGTACCCTCCCCAACTTCAGACTCAGGTTGAAGATCTCCTGTAGAGGTTGACAAAGTTGGGCAGCACAGTCTTTGAGCAGCCTTGGGCACACACCATCTGGGCCAGCTGCCTTCCCAGAGCAAAGTCTCCCAAGCTCCAACTTCACTCCCATTTCAGTGACAGACAAGGGTGGAGGCACAGGTATGAAAACTGGAGTAGCTGCAGCAGTGGAGATGGACACATATGTAGGTGGAGGAGGCGGAGGTGTGACAACAGGAGTAGCTGCAGCAGTGGAGATGGACACATGTGTGTAGGTGGAGGAGGGGGGAGGAGGAGGAGGATGAGGAGGAGCTGTGTTGGAGAAACACTCATGTGAAGAAGAAGGAGCCACGGTGGAGATACATCTATGAAGAGGAGAAGGAGCAGCAGTGGAAGTGGATGTGACCACAGTGTCAAATCTGTTGAAGAACAGGTTAAGTTCATTGGCTCTATCCACATCACCCACTATTGGCTGTCTTTTCTTTTTGTTGTAGCCAGAGATGGTGTTGATTCCTCTCCATAACTCCCGGATGTTGCTGTGTTGTAAATTTCTTTTAATTTTGTTTTTGTATTCCACCTTTGCCATCTTCAATCTCCTCTTCAACTCATGTTGCACCTGTTTGAGCTGTTCTTTGTTACCGGTTCAAAAAGCTTCCTTTTTCTGGTTGAGGATTGCTTTTATGTCACTTGTGATCCAGGGTTTGTTATTGGGGAAACATCGAACAGTCGTTGTTGGTATGACTGTATCTCTACAGAAGTTGATATACTCAGTAAAACAGTCAACCTGATCATCAATGTCCAAACTGTTTCCGTCTGTTTCCAGCAGCACATTCCAATCTGTGCATTCAAAGCAGTCCTTTAGAGCCTCACTAGCTTCAGGTGTCCATTTCCTGACTGTGATGGTAGTTGTAGGCTGACTCAACACACAGGGCTTGTAGCAGGTCTGCAGAAAAACTAGATTATGATCTGACCGGCCCAGTGGTGGTAAGGCATTAGCTCTATAAGCATCTTTGACATTGGCATATAGTAGATCAAGTGTTTTACTTTCTCTGGTGGGACAATTAACAAACTGTGTAAATCCAGTCAGGTGGGAAGACAGTCTCACATGATTGAAATCTCCAGATATCAATACAGGTGCCTCAGCATGTTGAGTCTGTATCCTGGCAACAGTTTCATGGAGAACTTCACATGGAACTTCAGCAGTTGCCTTGGGAGGAATGTACACAAGTATTGTTATGATATGACTGAATTCTCTTGGTACATAGTATGGTCTCATACCAACTGCCAACAATTCAATATCTGGACAGCACATCCTCTCCTTGACAGTAATATGTGAAGGATTACACCATCTCTGATTCACAAATAAAGCCAGTCCTTCTTCTTTCTTCTTTCCACTAGCTTTAGTGTCTCTGCCCATCCGTATTAGCGTGAAGCGAGGTAGTTCCACACAGGAATCAGAGATGTTTTGATTCAACCAGGTTTCAGTAAAACACATGAGGCTGCACTCACGGTATGTTTTCTGAGTCTTCACCAAATCTCCAGCTCATCACTTTTGTTGGGCAGGGAGTTGACATTTCCCATAATGACCGATGGCAGAAAGGGCTTATGTCTCCATTTCCTGGCCTTCACCTTTGCACCAGCATGGCAACCACGAAAACGCCTCTTTATCTCAGTTGGAATTGGATGGTATCCTCCAGACCTGCTCACTTGAAACAACAGAAGCTCCTCTCTAGAGTAAATAACTCTTCTCCCCACAGCAGTATTCATCCTTGATTGACAAAGAACAAGACAAAATACAAAAAATACAACAAAAATAAATAAATAAATCAAGTAAAAGTAACAAGCTATCTGACTATGCTGCTGCTCCTGGCTGCGCAAATTCTAGAATCGAATGATGCCTCGCTCTGTAAAATTGTGTCAGAGGATGGGCAGCCAGCAGCCGTCACTCTCCGTATTTCCCACAGAAATAACCAGAGGGGAGTGGACAACACTTTGTGTCTCTTCTCTTTGGTCTGTGTGCAGACCCAGGGAATTGCTCTCTAAGGAGGAAGTAATGCCGCTGGCCACGCTATCGTAAAACTGAGCAGTGAGCTGTGTATGCCGGTCCCATGCAGATTGGTGAAACAGCAGGAGACACGGCTGACACTAAGCAGACGTGAAGCATCCTCTCCCCAGTCAATGTTTGGGTGTGAGGCGTTATTCCTGTGTGAAGATATAACACTACTTGCCACCTCACCATTACAAACACAGTGAGAGACAGATCTTTTGAGTATCGCAATGTGGGGTGGGATATGTTTCTTTCTCATAACATCACTCCTAACATAGCACTCATGGGTTAGCTCAGCACTGAGCTTTTTTCAACTAGCACAGCCTGCAGCTGAATGAGGCAGGGGTGCCAGCTGAGTAGGTGCTTTCTGCATTGCGCAGCTTCCGTGACTGGCTCCATCCGTGTCACAGAGGGCCAAAGTAATGTAATTTGTTTTTATAAAACATTTTTCAACACTTTTAGAGCAAAGCGAAGGTGGACATGAAAAATGGGGGAAGGGGGCCAAATTCTGCCGGCACATCCAGAGGGCGCTGTTGAATATAGCCCTTGCTGAAGTGATAGTCCCTCCCACTGACAGTCATTTTGGTCCCGCTGACTTTCCCCGTGTGGTTGAAGGAGGGCCAGTGCTGCAGTGTCTCTGTCAAGTTGGTCTGGACTGAGTTAGTGGCTGAGCACTGTTAACAAGAGATCGTTTGTCTGCTCATCCTCCCAATCAGTTTCCACTATATGTTAACTGTAAACATGTAAAATAACACTATTATTTTATGACCTAAAAATACACTAACCTTGTTCAGATGGTCTGGAAAGGATACAAAAACTAAATCAAACATCCCATCACATGCACAATTTATTCAGTTCTGTCAAAAGCATCTGCATTGAAATGATAGCTACAGAGCACTGTAGGATCACTGGGCTCAAAATCCTTCCATCTGACATCTATGGCTCAAACTTTACTTAGTCCAGGATCTTTGGGGAACCTTTGATATAAATGAGGCCATCTTAAAATTACTAATGGCATGCAATGTTAGCGAATGGTGCAACCAATGCATTAAGCTAGCAGCATAAATATGGCTTACTAGCTCTAGCTAATTTAGGCTAGCTAGTGTGTATAATTTCATGAGCACAAACACATTCCAGCTGATCATTTTCTATTAAGTAAATTATACAAATAATGAGGTCATTGTCAAATATCATGTTTAACCCCTGGACATGTGGTCATATTTTCATTATGTAGTCATAATCACAATGGTGTCATAACAATAAACAATAAAATAACATTTTTTGAATTTTTTCATCTATTTGTACAGCCAAATGCAGCACATGCCTGCAGCATTTTTCCCAGTGGTCTACTCTCTCTCTGACTCTTGGCTGTTGACAGCCCCAACATGGCGACCACCCAGACCCATGTCAAATCTCAAATGCGGTATCTACGTTTATATATTATTATATTATATTATATTATTCCTACATTATTTCAGTGGGTTGGGTATGGATCTATTAGCAGGTACTGTCTAACACATATGAGGCTGATAACCACTGACAATGACTATTGAAGAGTGATAACATCCGAAACAGGTGCACTTCAAGAGAACTGGGGGAAAGAGGGATGAAGGGATGAGGGTAGGGATGAGCAGAGGGAGGGATATGGTAGGAGGATGAAGGGATGAGTAGATGAGAACAGATGGAGGAAGGAAGGGATGAGGGGATGAAGGGATGAGGTAGGAGGATGAAGGGAAAGGGAGGGTGGGTCGAGAAATCTGAGACAAACAGGGCAGGATAGGTTGATCCGGTATAAGTAGGCTTGGCAAGTGATTAGAGGTGTGGCTGAGGCACAGTTCTGCTTCCAAACCTAAGTTAAGTACATTTCACTACCAAGACCTTTTAACATGAGAATGGGAGGCTGAAGGACAATGGAAGCCAGTGACTAGTTTGATGAAGGAGTTGCTTCCTGCCAAGTAGATCTGGATGGTGGAGGACCGGATTTTGGATGTAATGAGCATGGGTGATGAAATTGCAGATGGACATGATGTCCAGAAAGGGAAAAGATAGTTGGTAGGTGGAGAGATATGCCCTGAAGCCATTCAAGCCAGTTAGGTAGACAGAATGTTCTTGGGATGAGACTGTGAAAGATGAGTTCTTATGAAGCATTAGAGAGGTTTGCCAGCTCTGGAGCTAGCTGAGTATTGTGGCTGAAAATGGATAAGTGCCAAGTGAAGATCCAATTCTGGTGTCTTAAGTTCTGAAATGAGAAGTGAGACAGTGAAACCAGGATGTGGGCTGCCCAGAGGATGAACTGGTGTTGAGCTGAGAATAAGGTAAGTCTGCAAAGGAACTACGCGATGGCTAGAGAATGAAATTGACCTTTGTTTAGGATAATGTATGGACTTTTTAGACCATTCATGCTCCCAAAGAATGGCAGCTATTAAGAAGTAGTACAGCTTGTAAAGCATTGATGAAGGAGAGTGGTACTCTGACTCGAGGGATTCAAACACTGGGGGCCAAGCAGGGGCAAACCATCTTCCTTCACAGTAGCCGGTGAAATCCTGTGGAGGAGTCGCGTCTGTGTGAAGTTGAATGTCCTCAGGCTGGATGATGAAGTCCTCATAGAAGAAGGAAATGCCATTCCAAAAAGACAGGAAATATAGCCACATGCACATTTCCATCTCGTAGGCATAGTCCATAATGACCTTATTGTGGAGAGAGAGAATGGCAGCAGCCTTAGACAAAGGGATGGACAAGGAGATTTGCTTGAGGAGTTATGTAGCTGGTATAATTAAGATGTCCAAGGAGGGCTAATAGCCGGTGTTTGGTGAATTTGTTTGCCAGGAGGTAATGACAGGAGCAGAGAGATGCACTGTATTTCTCAGAAGGCAGATATGCTTTGAATGAAATTGAGCCCATGGTAATGCCTAGGAACTCAATGTAAGTGCCAGGCCCTGATGTTTTCTGCTTGGAAAGGGGGACACTGAGTTTAGGGAGTGTTTGTGAGTGTATTGAGCCTGTGGCGAGGAGGTGAGGACAGTGAAGTGACAATGAGAAAGTTGTCAGGAAGATGGATTATGTAAGATCTATTTGAATTGGACTATGTAAACAGTGACCCTCTGCGGCCAGTCTCGGGCCGCTCATGGGATGTCCGTTTTCAAAGGGTTAAGGAGCTGGGCCAAATCTATGTAATTACTAGAGACAATCTGTTGATGTATTGCAGGAGAGACAGGAGAAGGGCGATAAACAGATGAAGCTGACTGGACAGGTGGCACTGCTGTGGCCAGGGTGAAATTGATAGCACAATGAGAAAAAATATTTGGGTTTTGGGGAAGGAATAGGGTGGGGATGGGGAAAGAGGGGAAAAGGACAGACCAGTTGGAAGTGACGGAGGAGGCTGAGGAACACCAAATTGGTTAGCCTGTGATCGGACCCCTTGAGTTGATGAAAGGGGCATTCCTACTGCTGTGTTGGCTATGGAAGAAAAATGAGGAGCAGAAGCCATGTTGCTGAGAACGGCTGAAGGAAGGGTAGAGGAAGGGATGATGGGATGGAAGGATGCATGTGCATGGGGATTTTGTGAAGCCTGCGAAGATGTGGATGAAAAGAAAGTTGAAATCATCTGAGAGATATCAGAAACAGAGGGAGCAGGCACAGGGGGACATACACCCTGGCCCCCACCAGAGGGGGCTGATTATGCAGGCTGTGGCTGAGGCAGCGAAGGTCTTGTGATGTCACACCTGACAACACTGGCGGTTGGTAGCTCAGGTGAGGAATCCGGAAGCGCGGGACGTGCAGAGTCTGTTGCTGCGTTGGTGGATGCTGAATACAGTCCGAAAAGTTTGACCTTGTGTGCATTGCGGTGAAATGGCATGCCTTTACCTCGCAGGAAATGGAGGTGAGCAACTGTCCAGTCTTTGGACTCAATTTGTGGACATGTAGACTGCCGCCTCACAGATGAGGGCGCACTGCAAGTGCACCGTAGTGGAGAGCGGGGAGCTGGAAGCTGGGGCATGATGGGGATAGCTTCAGATGGAGCTGGCTCCTACTACCATGTCTATGGCGTTTAGCCCTTGCTGAAGAAAGGCCTGAGGTCTGTGGGACTCTGAACTTGGAGTTGGAGAGATCTCATTGGTGGAGGTTGGATGGAGATGCTGGCAGGACTGAGGTACACTGACCGCCGCACGCAAGTGATTACACTGGGGTGTTTGGCCGCGGTCTGGTTGCTGCTGAAGTCTGGGGGGACCAGAGTCAAACAGATGATCCTACAGAACGCTATTTGAATTGGTTGAGTAGATCCTCAGTTCTGGATCCATAAGGTAAGATTTTTTTTAGTTATGTCTTTGTTTAAATCAAAGTTCTTGTATAAGCGTTTAGGTGAGAAGCACGGTCTGTCTGATCTCGAGAAATCTGAGACTTACACCCCACCAGTGATGTGCGGTCAAGTGAGGCAGGGGAGGCCGTGCCTCACCTGCTATCATGGAAAGAAGAAAGTGTAAAATGAAAAAAAATAAAATGCATTTTTAAATTCTGAGAAGAGACGGGCGGTGAGGCAGCACCCTGCTGAGCCTCACCTAGGATTGCGCAATGACTCAGCTAACTGTGCTGCCATGCTATGCAGTGAGACCAGATCGCTGTCTCTTTGTATGCCACTATTAAAATGTTCAAACACGTTTGATATATGAAATAAGTTTCCATAGTTTAGCTGATTTATATAATGAACAGCAACTATATGTGTGTAATGTGTTTCTTGAGCTGGCGCAATCATAAAACGGCTGAGAAGAGGCACGGGGTGAGGCACGCACTTCTCCTGCCTCACAGTAGGGGGCACTAGTGATCCCAGAGATTCTTCTTGCGACTCATTGGCTGCAGAATAAGTGACAGCAAACGGGAGTTTACAGTTAGAAAGTCAAGTGCAGTCATCAATTTTCTTCTCGTCTGGCCTTACTTTCAGAATGGAGGATTACATTTCTAAACTGCAGCAATTTTCTAAATTGGATTTTCAATCGAAGCAGGAGGGAATACTTAAAGGAAGACCAACGCCGGAGCTAAAAGGTTTGCTTCAGACTACGGGACAGAAGACCCGCTCCAAACAGAGTGGTACACATGAAAAGGCTGGCTGTGTGGATGTCCAGCAAGAAATCGCCTTTTCTGCTTTTCCTGCCTTCTGTTCTCAACTTGTGACAGTTTCTGGACTCAGATGGGATACTGTGACCTGAAGAATTTACAACGAAGCCTCATTAAACATGAGTGGTCGACCACTCACATTCAAAGCCAGATTGCGTTAAAAAGGTTTGGGATGTCCAGGATTGACTTGGCTTTGGACAAACAGCGAAGACTCAACATCAGCATCCACAATGCTAAGGTAAAGGAGAACTGAGAGATTTTAAAAGATCTCATTAATGCCACCTGCTTCCTCGCCAAACAGCAGCTAGCATTTCGTGGAAATGATGAACGCACAGGCTCTGTCAATCGTGGCAACTATGTTGAACTTTTACATGCTTTTGCTGAGAAAGATGACAGGCTAGCTAGACATTTTGAGACATCAACTGTATTTTCTGGCTTGTCAAATAGAATACAGAACGATTTAATCGAAGCAGTCGGTAATGTCATTAGAAATGACATCAAGAAGGAGATCAGTGCAGCCCCATTTGTTGCTGTAGAAGTTGACGAGACCACAGATGTCACAAACCAAGCTCGGATTTCGGTCATATTGCACTATGTGGCTAAAACGGAAGCAGACTGTGAGGTGAAGGAGGCGTTTTTGGGCTTTGATGATGTGAGTGAGGACAGACATGCTCCTGCCATTGCTGAGTATGTCCTGGGAGTGTTGGAGAAGTATGACTGTGTTGAAAAGCTTGTAGCTCAGACCTATGATGGGGCTGCTGTAATGGCCTCAGAGCTCAATGGCGTGCAAGCTAAAATGAAAGAGAAAGTGCTCGAAGCCATGTTTACCCACTGTTATGCGCACAAGCTGAACTTAGTGCTATTACATTCAGCAAAGTGCATGCCCGAGTGTTGCGTGTTTTTCAAAACAGCTGAGGGACAAGCGTCATTTTTCAGCAAATCCACAAAGCGCACTCACTTGCTGGATGATGTTGTCAAGTGCCGTTTACCCCGAGCAGCACCTACAAGATGGAGCTCCAACTTGAGGCTGCTGCAGACAATAAGCATGCACCACAGTGATCTGTGCGCGTTGTTTCAGATCATTCTTGAAAATCCAGACAGCTGGGATAATGACACGCTGATGATGGCAGCAGGATACAATCGGTGGTTGTCAAAAGTATCAACATGCTTTCTCCTTCTGGCATATGAGGACATTTTCGGAGTTCGACAGTTTCTATGTCCGATTTGAAAACAAATGTAGCGCACTTGGCCTGACAGAGAGTGGAGACAGACAGTTGATTAGAAATGAGCGAAAACAAGTGTTCTGTAACATTCTGGATAACATCAGCTGTCAAATGAAGGCTAGGTTTGATCATTTTGGCGAGCTGGCTTTTCTTGGTTTGGTGGACTGCGCAAAATTCAGGGAAATGTCACAACATTTTGATGACACGAAACTGCAGAGCCTGTCAAAATATGCCAAATTCTTTGACTTTGTGAAACTGAAAGCAGACCTCGATGGACTGTATAGTTCACAAACAGTGAGGGATGAATGTAAATCTCCTGGACAGCTTCTCAGCTTTTTGGCCCAGAAAGATCTCATTCCAACTGTTCCTGAGGCGACAAAGTTGCTCCAGCTCGTGCTCACTGTTCCAGCTACTACAGCATCGGTGGAGAGGTCATTCTCAGCACTTAAAAGACTCAAAACATACAGTCGCAACAGGACTGACCAAGGACGACTTTCTTCCCTGACACTGATCTCCATCATGAATGATAATGTTTGAGGTGAGAGGCACATACATCCTGTATGCATGTATTTTCTTTCCTCTGCATTTGCTACATGGCTAGTTAAATTATCAAGTTGTTGATATATAGAAACTAAATAAGAAAAAAGAAAAGGCTGTCTTATCTATATTTTGTTTGTATTCTGTATTACTTTGATATACATTGAATGCAAAGTAGGTATAGAATAGAAGTAAAGTAGAGAATGGAAACAAATTTTAAGTCTTCTGTGCAGGATTTGATAGTTGGATAACTTTTCTTTTTTGTACTACCGTGCACACATGAAAGGCATTGTGGTGTCTAATGCTAGACCATTTAGCTTTATCCATAGTGCTGGATCTCATGCTGTCTTAAATAACAACCATTCCTTCGTGCACACCAAGAGTCAGTTGTTCCACAAATGGTTTCAGTGCACAGCAGGAATTTAATTGTATCCATCTGTCTGTGATACAGTAAGGCAGGACTCAGACCCAAAAGGAGATTCATCAGACAAGGCAGGTAAAGTTAACAGGCACTTTACTAGATAGTCAGTCAGGCTTACAGTCTGTAGTGGCTAGGCATGATAAGGCAAACAAAGCCCAGTAGAATCATCTGGCAGGCAGAGCATTGGCAACAGGTCTACAATCAGATAACAATGTAACTAGAGTGACTCAAACACTATGAGGGTGTATTAAAAGGGTGCTTAGTCAGATGCTATATAGTGAACTGCACAGTTAATCTGCTATTTTCTTTCCTTTCTCACATTTTCTCTTGTCGAGCATAGGTGTATCATTAATAATGGATGCATTTCATTTATTGTAGGCATTCCATTAAAGGCATGGTATAGTACACATTGGCTCACTGGTATGACTAGTCCACCAATTAAGCACTGCAGTCCATTATCAAACTCAAGATGGATAGTTTTTAAAAGAGATGTAAATCAATGCAGTACAACTAGAGGTATTGTTACTCTATTCACAGTGCATCTTGACTCACATCAGTTTGGTTGGAAATTAAGGGGCATTACACTTGTAGTGGTTATGTAGCCCCAAACCACTAGCCTCAAGAAGAAATGAAGATTGAGCTATAGAGGTCTGGAAAACTCACTTCTTGCACATCCCCAGATTTTTTTCAGATTTTGCCCAACTCCCTCTGCAGCCACAAAAGGCCATATACATATAGTGTGACAAGTTAAAAGATACACTAATGGTCTATACATGCTTATAAAGACAGTATATTAAAAATGCTGTGATAAGGTTAAATCATACAGGCATGAGAAATTAGTTGTAAGATGTGTTGGTTAAAAGGAAAAGTAGAAATTCATTGTGTTAAAAGAGGTTAAAATGCTAAAAAGTCTTTAATTCATTTATTGTTTATTTCATTGTGTATTGGTAAGATTTCTATAAGAGTATCACTGATCTGCAAAGTAGTCTTAATCAGCTAGCTTGAGATCGATTGCTTTTGGCTCCACCTACGTATCCAGGGGAACTCGCTGTGTTTTGCTCATTCCAGTAAAAGCTCTCACTGAGGAAACATTACCCTATCACTCTTGTGATTATTTCTCCCTGTTTCAAGTATGTTGTCGGTATTTTACACTACTAAGGTGGTTGTAATAATTTTATATGTTTCGAGTGTCAAGTAAGTGTATATGTAACATTTCAAGTGAGTTAAAGTAGAGTTTGCTGAGCATGATAAAGTATGTGTTTAAGCTAGCTCCCGCTTGTTAGCTTAGTTCAACCCGTAACTATGCTTAGCGCTTCCGCCATTTTGTGGATTCAATGGTGCACATATGTTAATGTATGTTACACAGTTTTGTATATTGATTATTTGGTCACTTTTATAAGTTTTGTAAGAATTTACTGAGTTAAAGCAGCGTGTTATTTACCAGTAACAGTAGAGAAAACGGGAATTATGTCTCAAAGAAATCCTGTATGTTGTTGTAACTTAAATAGGGTATGTACATTGCTGTAACCAACTTCTTATATAGCCTATGTTTATTTTAAATTGTGTGTATGTTCAATTGTCATTCAAGTAAACGCTCTCACTGAGGAATCATTACCCTATCACTCTCGTGATTATTTCTCCCCGTTTCAGGGGCGTCACAATAGGACACCCTGTAAACAGACTTTGGAGTTCCCCTCTAATGTTATATATCTCACATGTGCTTTTCCTGCTATGACAAGTCAAGAGAAAGTTTCCAGTATGGACCATCATGCCGCATTCTTAATTACAACTTGGGAGCTTATATTTGACCAAAAGCTCTGATGTACATGAGTTCATAACACTTCCCTGATTCTGTTTAGGCATTAATGACCCTTGTATTTACAATAACATGAATGTGTGCAAGTCCTAAGCATGGGAACCTTTCATATCACTATCTTCCATCTCACATGACATAAATGTGGCATCAGCTGTCTAGAAAATTTTGCATTATGAAATAAATAAATGATAAAAATAATATCTGTGCTCATTGACCAGACATAATGACAATTCCACTTATCCACATTACCAGCAGACTGATTCACACATAACAGTAGGGTTATAAAACTCAGTAACCAGTAAGTGATTTGGTTTGATTAACATAAGCTAATTTTATCATTTTTAGGGGTGCTTGCACACTATGACACCTCTGGTGAAAGTGTGCTTTCTATGGCTGCAACTGACACTTATTTGTTATCATGGATCCATCTGTCAGTCATTAATACAATTCTTTAATTTAAGTCTATAAAGTCTATAAAAATTCACAACAAATCAGCCGGTGCAGCCAAAACGCCAGTCGTCCCATTCATTTGAATGGGGGTAGTGCGGATTAGCTGCATCCGTTTTGGCTGCTGCAGTGCTGCACCTGATTGTGGCTGGAATGTTGAGCCAGAGTCAACTTTTGGAGAAATGTAACCCGACGTCACTGTGGCTGAAGGCTGCGAACGACAATCTCAGCTGCATTTGGTGTGAATACATCCTTAAGATTTCCCAGAACCCAGGGGATTCTTTTGTTTTGTACAATTATTTAAAACAGATAAAAGCACCATATCCTAACATTAGAGAGACAGGAACCTGTAAATGATCGATATCAAACTTTTTTATGACATGACAGTATTACATTTATTACCTGTAATGCAAAAAATACAGTATATAGATAGATAGATAGATAGATAGATAGATAGATAGATAGATAGATTTTCCAGTTCAAAGATGTTTCCTTTGCTCCATTTTATTGTTTTGTTATTTATTTGTAAACAAAATATGGGCTTCTTCCATTTTTTCCCATGTCCATTTCCTAGATTAAATATTCATTGCATATAGCTTTTTAGTGTCTTTGGTGGTTAGAGCTATGTAGAGCTGAGTTTTTAAATTTTTTAATTTTTTCCACCAGGGACAGAGATGCCACTACCCCAAAAAAATATGCATCATACCAGACCCAGAACTAAATCAGAATTCCACAAGAGCTCTGGAACAAACTTCTTCTTAATACTTCCACTGTCTCTGTTTTTTGATAGGAATAGTCTGCAGTCCAGAGTCATAGCAACACTCATGAACAGCTCACTTCACTGGAGGTGAGGCAGATCAAAGACAGCAAGTCAAAGATGCAGAGATCATGCACCCCATCCATCTCTTTTTTTCTTTGGTTTAAAAAAAAATCATCAAATTTAAGAAGCACAATCATGTCTTTAAGGAAGACAGCCCATTTGTATTCTAGGCTCCCTCTGTGTCTCCTCACGTGTGACTGAGTGCAAGTGAACGAAGGGGAGTGAGCGAGGAGAGCAGAAAGAGGGAGGGGGTGTATGAGAGAGAGGAAGGATGAATCTAATGCGTTGCAGCAGAGAACTGTGACAGACCAGGCATTTATTTGAGCAGAGACTGCTGCTGTAGCAGGAAGGACTCAGCAGCAGCAGCAACACTCAGCACTGCTCTATCACTCAGTGCCTCCACTACAGCTGGAGACAAGGTGGACACGAAGAGGCAGAGGCACAGTGGATACACACCGGGAGCACAACACCTCTCCAATGCCACCAGAAATACTATTTCTGGAATACAGTGTTGTTGGCTTTTCCAGTTTTGCCTTGCAGCATATCAGTTCCATTTTCCTCCTGATACTCTTCTGTCCACCTATTACCCTTTCCTCTCTCTTGATTTGAAGGGGTATTCATGCCAAGGGAAAGCGTGGCTTGAATGAGAATCATCACCGGTCTCTCTACAGGTCAGACATCAGTACCAGCAGAAGACTCAAGAGGCATTCGCACATTATGCAAATGTACTGAGTACTCCACTGTGATCCCCTGGGGTTTTATCACAGCTCTGTGTCTCATCCAGTGGAAAGAAGTCACAGCAGTTATTGGTGTCGAGATGAACAAATGACAAGTTGTGGGTCTCTTTTCGTCTTTCTTTCACTGTATTGATTCAGTTTTCCAGTCTATATGGGGGAAAACTAAGACAGGAAAAACAGAAGAGCAGAAGTAATTCTATTTTCACAAGAACACAACTACAAAATTATATTTTGCTTTAGTTCCACTATTGGTGAATCTTCCTAAGGGATGCACAGGACTGAAACACACTGGTGAGTAATAGAAATTGCCAACTTCCATAAACATTTTGCAGCTGCTAGACAGACATATGCTTGTCATTCTTGTTGCCCAGACTGCACAGATTGATGCTTCACAGTTACACTAACATAAAATTGAAAGGCTAACTACTGCATGGCCAGGCTTCTCCACCAAGATCAACTTCATGTAATTGTGTTGCTAAGCTACAGTTCCCTTCTGTGAGAGTCATGCTACCTGTCAGGAATTACATGATTTACCATGTTTGGACATCAAAAGTCATTACTTTGGATCTGAGAGCCTGTGTTGATCAGTTACCATGTCCCTCAGAGTTCTATGTTGTTTGTGGCTATAAAGAGCTTGTTGAATTGTATTTCTACCATGCATGTAGTGCAGTGGTTGTAAAAGCAGTTCATTATAGAACAGATAGTTTATCTTAATATCTCAAGTTATTGAGCACTTACTCAGCAAATATTTTCATGGGGCAAATAATATGTACTGATGCTGGTGGTAAAAGGCACATTGAACACTTACTGTGTGAATGCATGGACCTATACATGAGAGTTTTACTGCTCAGGTTGCAAAAGAAATTATTGTTTTACCCTTAGTGTGATGAGCATTGTGTTGTCTCTGCTGGGAAAACACATGTATCTTACTAGCCTTACGAAAAAGCTATGCGATCCATATCCAGGCAACTTACTGTCAATCATAGGTCCTTGCCTCTAGTTTGGTCTTGTGTAACCCCTAAATGTATCAACTATAATTACACATTATTGTAATTTCTATGTGCTAAACATACTGAGAATCAAGTACACCAAACACTGGTGGCCTGTGTACTGGTGGACTGGAGTACTGGTGGTGGGCGGTTTCTATTTACCGCAATCACAATCCTCTGTCACCCACAGGCCTGTTGAGATAAGAGGGAGCATTGCACACATATTTAGATTACACCATCGGCTGTTTGTATGCAATCAGAGGCCCTGAGATGCTGGACAAGTACTGTGCCCCTGAGATAGCATGTGGTGATGAGCCATGTGTGCACAACCCTTGATTCCACTTGTGATTCTTGAAGCAGTGAGGTGATGATGAAAGGCTGGTAATTGCTGCTGATTAAGATATTAGAAAATGCATTCACCCATGCATAATGAAATTATATGCGTCATCAAAATCAGAGCAAACATAGTACTTCAATTAGTTCAGTTGATAAAGTCCTTCCATCAAGGCGGGATCACTTGGAAAAGTGAGCAGAATTTGATTCATTCACTCACCATTCATTAATGAAGGATGCATGTTGCATTGTCATTGTGGGACAACACTATGTCTGCCTGAACCGAATACATGAGTGACTGTGGCACTGCAGCACAATATTGCAATCATCACACATGTCTTCTTGTTCTCTGTTTCCACTGTTTAGCCATCAGTTGCTATGTTTCTATGTTTCTCCACACTATGGCAAAATAATACAAGATTGCATAATATTGGTTCTATTTTCTTCTTACAAAACCCAAACTGCACTAAACCGGCAGCCCTATGGGGAACTGAGCATGCCAGCATTGAACAATAGACTGTCAGCCATTCTTTTGAAGCTTAATCCAACACAAATCCCACACCAAAAACACTAGTCTCAGTAACAAGCATATGTGCCATATATTATTGAACAAGGAAAACAATTGGAACAACATCAAAAACAAGTGAGGAACAGGAGCACACCAGTGGACCTCTGGAGTGAACCACAGCTGGCTTTTACCTAAATCTACTGATGTGTACTCATGTTACAACACTGATAACTACAAACCAAGTACTTCAAATACATTTGCTGCAACAGATCGAAAGCTAGTTTTCCTTTAATTCTTTTATCCACATTTATCAAGTAATTTATTCTTTTTTGTATATTAAGTAAAATATACTTATCAGCTCTTATCAAAATAGTGTTTCAATGTCTATTTTTGTATTTGAAAACAAATGAAAACAAGACTAGGTTAAAACCTAGTATATGGCTTGACCGTGTATGAAATGCTAGAGGTCTTTTAATTTGTGTATTGCCTGGTTACCATGAGACATGGACATTTCCAGAGTTTGTAAATGTTTGTTTTTATGTATGTTTAAGTGTTTTTAGTTGTACAGTACCCTTCGTACAGTAGTTGTAACTCAAAGTGCTGTACACATAAGAAACACATTAAAAATGACACTCTAATGTCTGTTATAATCCCTTATAGCAAATGATAATGTTTTTTGAACCATGATGTGAACTATGAACTATGATGGATTGGATCATATGTTGGATGTTTGTAAGGTGATTTTGGTGTGATGGCCACATTTGGTTTTGCAGGATCATGTGAAAGTCAATAGTGCAAAATATGCAAAACACCCTGAAATGATCTCCCTGTGGAAATACCTTTTTCATATACAGTACGCACCTGGTGATCAACTTTAATTGGAATAAAAGGGGTGCCATCTTGGAAGGCAGTATCAAGTTTTCTTTATATATAACATATTATACGTGTTATATATACTGTCATCAGAGACAACTGGGATTCACTTTGGATAGTTTGCTGTTACTGGTGAATGGGGCCATCTTCAGTCAACGTTAGAGCTAAAGAAGTTATTTTAAACCCAGCTGAAGCATCCATTGATGGGTGGAGCCACCAGTAGCTTCGGCCTTAGCAGGCTGTTTGGCTGGGAGGATGGGTAGAGACAATAGACATAGTGCCAGCATCAGCTAACATCGGTCGCCGCCCACAGCTCCAGCGTAAGCACTGGCTGTGCAGCTGGGAGGTCCAGAAGGAGAGCATTTGCCGGGCAGCACTTCGCCCAAAAGCATGGTGGGAGAGGTAATTGCTTAAACAGTGACTCCTAACATCATTTTTAAAATATCATCCAAGTTGCCTACCTTAAGCTTACAAACAAGGCTTATTTTTAATTGTGTAATTTTATATGGGAGTTTGGTACAAGCGTTGTTAACAGAGAGGCTGTTCAGTTGGGCTATAATTTCAGTGCCTTCAGCGTCTTCAGCAAACATGACCCCCCAGTGTTTCAGAGCACTGTGTACTTTTTCTATGATTTTGAAACCTAATTTCACATACTTTGCAACTTTTTAATCATTAAAATTTGGCTGGGTGATTAATTACACATTTTTGTGTGGTGTGACAAACAGAACACGTATTTGCTATTGCTTTACACAGACTTTAAAACAAAATATACTTACCAGAAAAACTGAACAGCCAACTACTTGGAGGGTCTTTTAGTACAAACAAATGCTGAACAAGACTTTTTAGGCAACCAAAATGTTACAGCTAAGTTTCATGACCTGAAAGCACACTGAAAAAGGTGGCAAATACTATACTGTGAATCTGGGGTAATGCCACGTCATGTAATCAACGTTGTTGCTGTAGTAGCAACTTGTCAATCACAAGGTAGCCATGCCCTAAAACATACCCTAGTTTATCATTCATTTTAGTTTAAATGGAACCATAATTTACATAATGAACATCATGCTATATTACCATTAAGTCATTAGGAAAGTGTTTACTGGGATAATAAATCAAGTGAGAAATAGGGTCATTTTCTCATAGACTTCCATACAAGTAGAATTCTTTTTGGAGCCAATGGAGTCACTTCCTGCTGGCCATTAGAAAGAATGCAGGTTTAAGGCACTTCGGCATTGGCTTCACTTTTCAGAATGGGAGCTACATATGGTGTTCCTTCAATTCTACTTCCCAGTAAGTATAGCTACCCTCAGGTTTGTTTAAAACCTGTAGGATCATCTGACTGCTAATGGTCCTGTCCATTATCACTTTTAGTAATGTATCTGTGTTCCCAGATCTTAGCACATAACTTGATAGACATAGACAATATGACTACTATGAAAAAAGGCTCAAGTTGTTATAAACCAGAACTGTTGAGATACACATGTTTGAGATATTAAAGTCTTATCTTATACAGTGATATCTTCATTTTCAAGTGTCAAATTGATAATATGGTAAATTGTGTATCTCCAGTTAGTATACATGCAGTATAATCACTCAGCATTCCTTTAACCTGATTCTACAAGACTTCCATGGAATGTACAATTTATTTAGAAACTGTCTCCACAGACCTCAACTTCTGAATGTTTCTGTGTGCATCTCCGTACTTATCTATGCACCATACTCTCCCTCGGTGAACAGTAAAGTGGCAGGTATCACAGGCTGTCAGGGAGCTGAGACAGAAAGAGTGAAAGAGAGGACTGACCTCATCACTCTATGTCTTGCTGAAGATGTTGCCCTCACCAGTTTGGCAGTTTTAGTGTGGAAAAGGTGAACATATCAAACTGGAAGCTTCCAGTGGCTCTGTCACAGCAAAAGGTGGCAAAAATTAGAAAATGTAACCTTCATACACTGACATGTTTCTCTGTGAATGGTGAACCCTGAGATAAAATGACTCATACAACCACAATGACAACTTCTGTAATGTCATATTCTATCTCATCCAGCTCAGTTTTTGGTATGTAATTGCACAGAGTTAGATTGAGGTTCAGCATACTTACACCTGGTTGATGTGACAGTTTTCTGTCAATGACCATTGTGAAAGACATTCACAACTCAATATATTTGAAGCCCCATTTCCCATTTATGTAATGTGTCTTGTATCCTGATAAAGACTGTGGAGCTGGTCACTCCAGCACAATGCTTACTGACATGGTTATGGAATAAAATTATGTATGCAACTTGGAGACATGGATTTATGCCACTTCAAACAACCCTCTTACATAGAAAAAAAATGATAGGCTAGACTACTAATTTGCAACAGCAAATTTGTTTTTAGAGACACATAATGCCGTCTGAATTATGTTATTTTATTTTTTTTTTTTACAGACTAAGAAAACTTTTTTAATAAACGTATTATAGCTATTAAGTAGCAAAATGTTCATACAGAACATATCTACACGGACAGCATATGTCATTTATCTTCCTTACAATATTTGTTTGTAGAATATGAAGCATTCTTAGGCACTCATAGCACACCGTTAAGGTTAGGGAATGAGTATGGTCAAATACTGAAACAGCCAAAAAAGATTTGAAGCAAACAGCAAGGAGTTTTTACTTTATTAACATTTGACCAACAGCACAATCTAATCTTAACTGTGTGTGAAGTGTTTTTTCCCTAAACCTAACCACATGCAGGACATGGGGTGCAAAATGTTGCCACTGAACATTATCTAGACATAACCTGAAAATGTGTTTGACAAAACAAATTAGTATATATACATATTTTCTAGGAAACAGGTTCTTTTTCAACATCTGACTAAAACTCACAAGCTCTATCAAAAAAATCTACCATGTTGTTTACAACATTTGCAAGATTTTTGTTGTTGTTTGTACTCAAACCATGACCTTTTCTTTATTTCAAGAGATTGACAGCTCAAAATGGTCACCCAAATATAAATCATTGTGAGACTTTCCCCTCAAGAAAGGTCCTCTAATTTTAACGAAGTAATTTTACTCCAAATTGTTGATCATTTTTGTAACAGTCATTTGTAGCAGTTTTGGAAGGCAATGACAAACAGTGCAATCTGTTCTCTGATTAGTGATAGATTGTTCATTTTCCAGGTTGAAATCAAATGACACATGACAATAGTGGTTCGTCATATTCTATAACTAGATGTTATATGTGTTCAATCAAGGTCAGTGTTATAGATTTTAACTTAATTTAGCAGTAGGTTAACTGGTAGGGTAAACAACCAGAGGTCTATGCTGCAGTACTAACTGCAGTAGTTTTCAATAGCAGACCCGCACACTAATAACTCCTGCAACACTGTTTTCTGTTGAAAACCTGTCCTAATATTTAAGTAAAGACGCATGTCTGTTTTTAAATCTAACTAAAAATAAATTTAAACTTAACCTTTACCCAGTAGCATATTTGGAGTGATAACATTGGGCAACAATGCATTTACCCACATAGTTAAACCCAATAATAACAGCCACTCATATTTCATCCTGCAATGGTGATAGCGACTACTTGCTCCCACCCTCCTTCAAGTAAATATATAGCATACTGCATCTGCAGAAGATAAAGAATGACCCTAGAGATGTCAATCCTGTTGAAGTCATCTAACTGAGTTCACTTTGACAGACACATTTTTTTCACACATCAGCCAAATTCCTAATTTGAAATCTAAACCAAATGAGACATGTTTAGAATCTCAACAATCTAATAGGACAGGTCCTCCCTATGCTAATGCAGACAACCCTGAAAAAGGTCTCTTCCCCAGGCATCCTTTGTACCTGCTGCCATCTGGAGTAGACATTTGAGAGCGTGGGCATGTCTGCACAGGTCAGGTCTGCCCTAATTAGTATTTCATCATAATTATACAGAGACTGCAGACTGACAGCTCTATTTAAATGTGTGTAATGCTGCAGGTAGATAGTGACTGAATGAATGAAAATATCACCCTATCATAGTGGGAGGTATTGCTTAATACTGGAAACACTTCATTCCCTGATTTTAAAGATAGTGACAGCAAGAAGACAGACTGTGAGAGGTAGTTATTCATTGCAGATGCAAACGGACAACATAATCTGAGAAATGAACAAAGCATATCAAAATTGAAGAAATACAGAAAAAGCAGCATTATTTATCTGTCACTGATATCTAAATTGGAGGACTATATTTATTTGAAAAAAAATATTTTGATGAGCCCTGCAAGTCATGAAAACAATGCAAAGTGCAAAGAATATTAGATAGGTACCATATTAAACCAATACAAAAGGCCTAAAAGACTGGGCTAGAATAATAAAGAGATAGTGGATGCTGGGTCACTCAGAATTCTGCATGGCATATGTTTTCCCATTGATTTAGCAGAAAAACACATGTAACAGGGCTTGCACATGGCAAAGTGAGACTGTTGTTCAGAAAAATGAGGGACTTACTCATTTCAGCAAATGCTGTTTACATTCAAGTGGCAGAGGTCTCTCACTGCCAAAGAAATTATGACTATTGTCCGCTAGGATTAAAGGAGGAAACAGTGTGACGGGGCTCTACTAGAACATCTTTGCATGCTTTAAAGTTCAAAAACTCTGTATTTATCTTATACTGACCCTTTACGCAGCCCCTGAGTTCATCCTCTGTCTGAAACAGGCTGTTTTAGCTCCTGTGTCTTTAGGGCCCCCCTCCCGCTGAGTCCACTCTGTTCTGATTAGTTTGTTCCTGGAAGCTGTTTCATGGCTGCCTTTGAGACACTTGGGAGGCTACGTCAACAAACTATGAAACAAACTAGGAGTTAGGATTTCACTCCTTTTCTCATTCTTTACTCAAAATGTCAACTTCTCAAATACATCCGTACATGTTCAAAAGCTGGTCTGAAACCTGAAAGTGGACATCGCAAACAACACATGGAAGCACATAAGCAGCAACAGCTATGGAATGGTCATTTATAGGCATGCACAACGAGCCAAGAACAGCTCATCAGCAAGGTAGAAAAACCCATCCCAAATGAAGCATTCAAAACAGGTAGAAGCCTGGGCTTTTGACGTGCAGAGACCATTTTTACATTCCTTAATATTTAACATAGACATCCGACATCATAACAGTACATAAATAACAAAAAAACAGAAAAAGCAAATATATCCCCTTTAACCATAGTATTGACAGATCATGTTTTATTTTTGATGTGTCAAATTGAATTAATTATTTCAACAAAGTGTCCTTGGCAAGGATAAAAGCAAGCACAAACTCAGAAAGTACAGCCAACTAATTTTTGAAATTTTGGTGATCAGAGTAAAGCACAATTCTGGCATAATGCAGCATAATCTGGAAAATGGTCTGGAACAGGATGAATACATTGTTAATGGGAGGAATATATTATCATCAGATGAAGCTGGGGTAGGGTTTATAGTGTCCAAATACATAAACTCTGCTCATCTCCTTTAAAAGCAGCAGACAGTTTATCTAATGGGCGAAGAGGAGAGTCCAGACCATCATCTTGAAGAAAGCTATTCAATCGTCCAGCAGATGAAAAACATGGAAGTACAAATAAACAGAAATTGATATATAACTTTACAGCACCCTGAATACTTAATGCTGCAATAGGCCAACTTAGTCTTCTACAAATTTTGTTCCGATATAGCTATACTACATCAGCTATTTATGTCAAGTAGCAGTGTACAATTTAAGGACATGGCAATGTTTTGTGCATGAGGGTAAAAGTGGAGATGTTAGAGGTGTAAAGGTTGTGGGGTTTATTTAAGGTAAATGGCTGCATTTATATAGTATTTTAATCTGCTTTTCAGTGTTTATGCTGCACATTCACCCATTCACATTCATGCACACACACACCAATGGCAGCAAGCTACCATGCAAGGTAAGCAAGGTGCAATTGGGGATCAAGGACACTTGAACATATGGACAAGAGGAGTCGGGATCAAATCACCAACTTTCTGATTGGTGGACAACCCGCTCTACCTCCTGATCCACAGCTGCAACATTTTAGTTGAAACTAAAACTAAAACATTAAATAACACAGTCTGAACTTGAACTTATGGGTGCAGGGTTGGGTTACATGCAATATTTCATGACAGATCCTGCAGGGTAGGAGGGTCACCCCATATGCAATGCATAATGATAATGGTTTATCACTTCTTGATGAGATAACAAATAAATCAGAGTCTAACTGGACCAGGGATGTCATTCCACTGCAGAATTATAAAACCTCTGATAGCTTCTCATTTCCTGGCTGTTGGCTTCGCGACAGTGGAGGGCTGCAGCCTGTTTCCTCATCTGCAATGTTAAAAATGTTGTATTAGTTGTATCCATTAGTTGTATCTATATATTTAGATACAACTAATGGGCCTGAGTTAATATGTCCTTAAATTGCAAAATATGTATCTTTAAACATGGCATATCAGCTAATGCAGCATCTGCATAAAAATGCTGTAAGCTTCAAAGGAAAGCAAACATAAAACTAGTAAAAGTTAGGTACAAGCACAGACATGGAAATAATTTTACATTTTAATATAAATGTTGACATAGTATCCATTTGATTTTGAAAGATATTGTGGCATGTGTTGTATCAATACTGTTGTGAATATCACAAACATTGCTTTTTCATCTTATATTAGGTTCAGACTGGCAGCCAACAACCACCTGTAAGTACTGTAAGATTTTGTAATGAGGCTTAGAAAGTCATTCATTTCTCAGTAGAGGACTGCTAACAGCTTGAAACATATGGAGGGAAAATCGCAAACCAGTGTTGCTGGCAATTCAGCAGTGATTATTGAGGAACACCTGTTTGGCTGGCTGGCAAGGCGACTCAGGGTCCCGCTGAATAGCAGCAGGCTAATGAAGGTCTTCTCAGCTTAATTGTTTGGGCTATAAATAGTGACGGATAGAGGGATAGAGTGTGGTGCTGCTCTCATCCATTTTTTAATTTTTTAATTTTATTTTGCCATACAGTGAATGTGTCATTAATGGTTTGTTGCTGTGAGTTGTGAATAGGGCAGAGGAGGCAATTGTGTAATTGCCAACATTAGTAATTACAAAAGAGTCATTAACAGTAAACTGTAAAATTAAACTATAATGAAAGGACACATGCATAGAATGAGGGTTGTCTTTTGAAGTATGAGGGAGACTAACAATCTCCAATAAACATCTGAGGTGTAAAGTATGCTAAGGTACCATTACAACAGATACAATTGCATTTGATATAAAGGTGAACAGCAGCTTTTAGATTGCAGCCAAGGCCTAATAAAGGTCTTTCTCATCAGCAATTCAAATCATGGCCAAAGTGATTTCTTCTTGCATTGGCCTACATAGTTCCCAGCTCTCATATTGCCTTTGCTCTGACAGAACCTCATTTTAGGAAAAAATAAATGCAGAACACATCACTAATTGTAACATTACCCACAACTATATCTCCAAATGACTATTTGACAGAAGAACACTATGAGAATAAAGCAGGATCATCTGATTTTCAGTTAAATAGCATTTGAAGGATTGCCACTGCAGTGTGTGCCCTGCTGTTCAGAGGTCACCTTCATTGATGTTGTTCAAATGAGTTTGGCTGGCAGTGTTTTCCAGGTCAACCTTTTCGAGAGAAGGGGGTTGATAACTTTCACAAGCCTTTAAGTTTCACCATAAGCATGAAAAGAATTACATCATCGAAATTTTGTTTTGAGGAGCGAAGCAGAAAGAACAGTCAGATGAAAATGTTTTTGTTCTATGAATTCTTCTAAAGAATGACTGTTTTATGGCACTGGCTTTTAGAAATTGAAGTGTGCTTGCATCAAAAATGCATTTTCTCTTTTCCTTAAAAATCAAATAGAGCAGAAACAAAGATTTCCATAATAAATTCCTTAAGGTGTAGTTGTACCAGGGTGGGCAACCTCAAAGCTGAAAAGAGAGAATCTGTGAGATTCACTGGAACTCAAGCAGAAAATATTAAAAAAAGATTGTGTCATGACAGTCCATCAGGACCTGAACAGCAAGAGCAAGCTAATGTCACCTTCCCTGCTTGAGCTCAGAAGTGAGGCAACCAGCATGGCCTAAAGTATTAGGAGCGAGCTTGATTATTATAATATATATGCGGGGTCTGCACTTCGGATTGGGCCAATTGCCCACTGATTCACCAAAAACTTCCACTGGTGCCACACATCACTGCACTACAGATGAATGCTTTACTCATCACAGTCATCTGGTCATAGAGGTACAGTATAGTATAGACCTGTACTGTATTCATTCTAATGGTCAGAGCTTTTAATTGATGATGCATTCATTCAGCAGATTCTATTTTGTGCTTTTCCAATCACTATTAAATTAATTCTTTAGCTGTAAAAAGTAGATGATAGAAACTGAATATTACATAGAAGGCTACAATCTACTGTTATGTCCTTTATGGGTTAGATTTATATTTTGCAGCCCAGAAAAAGTTTAGTGTATTACTACAAAAACCTTACAGCAACCATGTTTCTGACAGTTGATGCATTGCTGATAGATAAATACAAACTCAAGGATACTCAAGAACTCAGGAAGACCAGACAGTAGTTTCAAAGTCTCTGAAGAAAACACCCTGCTCTCAGTTCTAAAATTAAATTGTATGCAGTAGTTAAACAAAAGAGGAAAAGATACATACTAGTCCACACATTACTGACATCAACTGTGACAACCAAATCAGCAGCAAGGACTAATTCCAAGTTGATTGTTAAAGAAGACAATGCAGATTACACATTCTCAGTTGGATACCCATTTAGGCTGAACTGGTTGTCTCATCAATTGGTTGAAGCAACTGAGTGAATTTGTGTGGACAATAATCAACAATAGTCACAATCCATTGTGACTACCATTAAAAATCTACCTATCGAGCTACCTGGTAGAGCAGTGGTACCATGTAACTAAGAACTTCTCAGTATGACTCTGATTGACCTTAGGGGCATGTAATCCTCCTCCTCTCTTCCTGTTTCCTGTCACTCTCTGTTGCTGTCTGTCAAATAAATAATATCAGTACAGAGACTGTGTTTAAGAGCAGATAGGGTTTGTGAAAGCCAAATCAACGTGCATCTGCTAGTTTACAGTGAAGATTGAACAACTTAAAATTCCTGTGAATTTCCTTTACCCATTTGTTTAAAAGATTTGTTTAAAGATTTAGATGATCTATTTGGGGAATTGAAGCAACTATTATACACTGTAGCCAAGTTGAGCAGTGTATCTTTAAGCAATAAAAAGAGAATGAAATAAAGACACTCTTCCTGCCACTGGTATACCTTCTAACAGATATAAAGCACACACACTCACACAAACACACATAGCAGAGAACATGACTAAAGGATTCTATGTTTTCCAATGCTGTTTTGTGTTGAACCTGACCCTGAACATTCCCTTACAATCTTTTTCTCAGGGTTTTGGTATTGTATTATGCATGTGTTTTAAACATTCAGGGCTGTGTGAAGCTAGTCTGCATTCCCTTTGATGTTCCCCTCTCTTTTTCTGTATCTCAATGCAAGTGTATTATCATAGTAGGTGCAGATACAAGGCATACACATAAACTGTAAATATGCAACTCACAGTTTTATGTCTGTTTTATTTTAAATGAACAATCTTTGGCAAGAACAGTAATGGAGAATGAACAGCAACTAAAATAGAAAGATGTTATTAAAAACACTAAATTCTTTGATTTCAGTCAGTGGTAATCAGAAAAGGTCAAAACCTTTGCACAAGTGAATGATTGTTTCTAAAGGCTAATTATGAATTTGTCGTGTGCAGACCCCAAGGAACGGACCATTTAGCAAAATGCTTTTCCTGTTCACCACACAAAGATTTTTTGTTTTATATTTGTTCTTCAATTATCATGTGAAAAACATTGTTCTCTTTTGAGTCTATACATTAATTGATTCTATATTACCCCACTTACATGATAGAAATAATAACTAACAGACAATTTTGGAAATCATTCCATTTATTTATAAGATATGACTAATAGAGTGCACATTTAATGAAAAAAGAAGACAAGTAGCTCTCTGTCCTCCTTAGTTTTCTTACTCACTCTGTTTGTGTGTGTGTGTGTGTGTGTGTGTGTGTGTGTGTGTGCGTGTATTGGCTGTTGCCATGTAAAGGAGTTGCTGGCAGGCAGGGGGAGTCAGACTCAGATTTTAAAATGGCCTCTTCCTCCTCTTCAACCCTCCTCTGTCAAACACAAGAGTTTACAAAAGTATCTTGAAGAACAGGAAGCCAAATATCTACAGCTTCTGTGTAGGAGATGATAAATACATGGGAAATTGATGATGTGCCACGGGGTATTTTCTGTCACCTGTGGAGGAGTATGTGATGTTAAGCAAAACATCTTGACTTTATCTATTTTGTTGTGGATATTATAATTGCTTAAGTATATTAAAGGTAAGGTCCAGGTAAGGTCCATAGAAAATATTATTGACACTAGGGAGGGCCTTGCGAAGCATAAGGTCAACCCCCATGCCTCACCTTAACATGGATATTATGCTTTTCTTTGTTTTCTGATATTTATATACTGCTATAATGTCAGACATCTATGTCAAACATTGTCAAAGTTCCAAAGCTGTTGGTTAATGTTGTAGCAATGATCCCTGCAAGTCAAAGGCTTAGGCTTTAACCTGCTCTGAACACTTTGTGATGTTTTTTTCTACCTTGCTGACAAGAGACATCGATTTGTCGCACATGCCTGTTCTGTAGCCTTGGTTGCTAAGGTTGTTGCTATGGTTTTTCCATGTGTTGTTTGCAATGGCTTCTCTCATATTTCAGATCAGATTTCAGCTCAAACATGTACAGATGTATCTGAGAAGTTGGCATTTGAGTAGCAGTGAAATCCTATTACTGTTTAAAGATTTACATTTAAGAGGTTTAACTTAAAGATCCTCTCCAGATATGTATTAAGATGTATAAAGATACTCTGCTTAGAACAATAATGTGTGTCTGATATGATTTTTCTGCAAAAAAAGGTATAAAGTACCACTATAAAATCCTTAAAATGACATCTACTCCTTCTCCCTCATTAAAAATTCCAGAATCTATGACTATGCAAATGTATTCTTGGCGGAACGCTGCAGTGCAGCAGCTTCTCTGGCTCCCAGTTATGGTATAAAGAGTGTTGGTTAGTGTTAGAGTTGACTCTTATCTTAATGGAAGTATGTAAAAAACATGGCCAGTGAAACTAGGCCAAGAAGGTACAGCCCAACCAAACTTCTGAACATTATCAACAACTTGCCCACCTCACTTCCCCTAAAGCTTAGAGTGGCACTCAGCAAACTGCAGCTCCAGATGACACTCCTGCCCTGCAGCAGCAGACTGGCATAGCAGACATAGCAGCTTAGAGGCAAGAAGAAGCGGTGTGCATGGAAGTGGAAGACAGGTTAGCAGACTGGTCTGTTAGCCAAGCTGAAAGCTAATATGACCAGGCCAGCCAATATGGATCTAATTTGAGTGGGACTGAGAATTCATCTGGAGATGAGGAACTGTGTTTTTCACCGAATGGAAACTTGGCTAAACAGCAATATGCCAGATGAAGAAGAGTGAAGAGAGAGAAGCTTTTCAACTTGATGAGTTGCTAACCTTCCAGGCATATAAGAATCAGCTGTCGGGGAAAACCCAAGGTAGACTCTGCACATAATTATCTTTAATTATTAGATTTGTGACATAGGAAATCCTGCCTGACTGAATCCATGTTTTTGAAACTCTCCTTGGTACACTGCAG
Source organism: Euthynnus affinis (assembly GCA_029490765.1). Classification (NCBI taxonomy): domain Eukaryota; kingdom Metazoa; phylum Chordata; class Actinopteri; order Scombriformes; family Scombridae; genus Euthynnus; species Euthynnus affinis. The sequence continues at coordinate 22,938,039 of CM055844.1, read as the reverse complement.
TTTTTCAAAGTGGAAATGCACAGCCTTGGTGTTGACTGCTTATTTCCTTACTAATATGTCTTGTAGCATAGTCCCATTTAATAACTTGTGTACATTCCCTTACCTTCTGTATATTCTGAGTAATTTTATTCATCTCTGTCTATGTTTTATTCTGTTTGAATACGTATGTGTTGAGGGAGAGAAACAAAGATGCAAAGGGGGAAGAGCATGTAGAATGCATAGCTGCTAAAGCCTTGACTAATTAAGCTATAATTTGCACCCATTTCCACACAGCTGGGCCTACTAATCTGGGGGGGAGGTTTCTCTATTCAGAGAGAGACCTGGATATTAACCTGCTGTGTGCTGTGAGATGCAGACATCAGACATTTTAACTAGTTTTAAGTCTGTTTTAAGCCTGAATTTTAGGACACACTGTTGCTTTATGTTCGTGTTTTAACCCAGTATAACGGTTTTAATCATCGGATGCCTCGATTTTTAACTTCATGACTCCAGACTGTTGCTAGTGTAGCTTAGCCAGGTTTTGTTTTTGTTTTTAGCCTGGCAGCTAAGCTACCCGGTGTCGTTTTTTACTAACAGCTTTTGAGCTATTTATTACTCTTTATCCATCCAAGACACTGTTCTATGGGACCCCTCCACCTGTCCGTGGCCTTCCTCCTCGATGCCGAACCATCACTCATCATGGGCCGAGGTGGTGGCTCGCGGCTGCAAGAGATGCTCGGACAGAGCTGCCTCGCCACCCACCTAACACTCTCCAATCACTACACGATCCTGTCGGACAACTTCCCGGCTCCTGCCAATGCTCCAGCAGCTCCAACTGACCTCAGTGGATTCAACAGATTCCCAAAAGCAGTGCCCGGTGATATTGCACCCTCTTCCCCACCGATGGCTAGCAGTGTTCACATGGAGTGCCATTTCTCTGTGAGGTCAGATAAATGACCCTCGGCTCAGGGAGCGACCTCCTCTGTTCGTCGCAAGATAAAGATTTTGAAAAAGGTAGTAGCGAGATGCTCTGGTGGTCCTCCCTGCTCCAAGCTGATGGAGGTGTCCTGTTTCAGGACTGATGTCGCTGCCTTGCCACAACGCCCACCCGCCTGGACACCCCATTCTCAGTCGGCGACCGCAACATAAGGTGTGGAAACAGACCCTGCACTCTACAGCCGCACAGGCCCACGGTTGCCACCTCCTCATCCTCTCTTCTCTCCAACCACATTAATAGTTGGGGACTTCATAATCAGAAACATCAGGTTCTTCAACGCAGCCACACATTCCTTGCCATCCCTGACATCATGAATAGGCTCCCAGGGCTGCTACGTTCACTCCCATCCTCGACCAAACAAGTCATAGTCCATGTGGGGACAAATGACACTGCTCGTCATCAGTCTGAGCTGACAAAAAAGGATTTTAATGTCCTTTTCAAATTCCGGAGGAGCTGTGGAGTAACTATCTTTATCTCTGGTCCAATTGCCACACTTGTCCGTGGATCAGGGCGCTTTAGCAGACTCCTCAGTCTACACACCTGGCTCTAGTCCACCTGTACAGCTCACAACATCGGCTTTATTGCTAACTTCAACATGTTCTGGAATCGTTCCCCCTTCTTCAAATCAGACAGAGTCCACCCAAACAAGCTGCGTAGCAGAATGCTAGCGACTAATATACAGCACACTGTACAGGTCTCTACATGTGACTGACTGTTAACATGCCACACCCCTTCACCGAATGTCTCCTCAGAGTACCGATTCCCCTGCGAGTTCCCCCCAATGGCCTTTCTTTGTCATTACCACCCTCACTGGTCATCTTTTCTATACAGACCATCATTACAGACAGAGCCCATCCTCCTCACTATACACGTAAAGGCGGTGCGTGCAATGGGAACCTCCACCAGCTGTCATTTATCCTGAACAACTTATTAAATAACGAAAAGTTGGACCTTATGTTCTTGACTGAAACATGGCAGCAGAATATGGATTATTCCCACCTGATCGAGTTTTGTCCTGCACACTCTTTTATCAGTACACCGAGGCTGATGGGCTGTGGTGGTGGTCTTGCAGTTGTTTTTAAAGACTAGTTTACATGCCAGATGGTAAGCACTGAACCCTATTGTTCTTTTGAATTGCAAATATCCAGAGTCAGTCAGCTAAATCCTATTCATTGTATTTTAATTTACTGACAGCCAGGCTCAATTGGCTCCTTTCTATCAGAGTTGGTTGGGGATTTTAATCTTCATATTGATAGCACTACATCTGAATTTCTTAATCACACTGAGTCCTTTTATTTTACACATGTATCTGGGTACACTCTGAACCTTGTTTTTACCCATGGTATGGATATCTGTGGGCTCTCTATGTCTGTAACCATAAATGTATTTTATTTGGCATTTGCTCCATATTGGACTCTGACCCCTCTTGCCATATGAAACACATCTGTATCATTAATGAGGCTGTAGCTGTCAATTTTTGTCAGTGTTTGACAGCAACATTGCTTTAAAGGATGGAGACATGGACACCTTAGTCAAATCATTTAACACTCATTGCTCCTCAATATTGGATAAAGTGGCTCCTCTGAAAAAACCCATCCCTGTGGATAAACAAAACCATCCAGATGTTCAGGCACAAAAACTGAGCACCTGTGGAAAGCTACAAAGGTGGAAGTCCATAGACTGTATCTTAAACATCTCATGGTACCCTCAATAACATGGTGAAGGCTGAGAAATCCTCTTATTTTGCTAATCTCATCTCTATCAACAAGAAAAACCCTAAAGTCCTGTTTGATACTGTAAATCATATTGTCTTTCCAAAAGTCCCTAAACTTCCAGTCCTATCAAACAGTGACTGCAATAACTTTCTCAAATATTTTATAGACAAGCTTGCCAATATCAGGGCAAACATCTCACCCATGCCCAGACTGGGCATGTGGCTCCTCAAATCCAGCTGTCTTGGACTCCTTTTGTCCAATGTCCATGGAGGATATAGCAGGCCTGGTAGGACAAATTAAACCATAGTTAACATAAACATAGTTGTTGGTAGACGTCCTACCAACTTCTATGTTTTTAAAGGTAACCGGGACCCTGCATAGCCAATATTATAAACAGCTCTCTCCTATCAGGGTGTGTCCCCAGATACTTTAAGCAGGCTATTGTTCAGCCTCTTTTAAAGAAATCAAATCTGGATCCCTCCCTGCTGGAGAACTACAGGCCCATTTCAAAACTCTCTCTCTTTTCTAAAATTTTAGAAAAGACTGTGGAGAAACAATTGCCTCAAACGCTGGAATTGCACAGGCTGTATGATACATTTCAGCCTGGTTTCCGTAAACTGTACTCCACTGAAACAGCTCTCCTGAAGGTCTTAAATGACATTTTAATGGCTGCAGATGCTGGAGACTGTTCTGTTCTAGTACTATTGGACTTTAGCACAGCGTTCGATACTGTGGACCATCCCATTCGGATCCACAGACTAAATCACGTGGTAGGCATTCTGGGACTGCATTGGAGTGGTTCTCCTCATATCTCACAGATAGATCTTTGTCAGTCTCTGTAGGTGACTTTGAGTCGGACACTGCAGCTTTGTCATGGGGTATCAGTCTTGGGACTCATTTTATTCTCTATATACATGCTGCCACAAGGACAAATCATTAACAGTTTCAAGAATAAACTCTCTGTACTTAACTACTGTTTAAATGCAATTAGGAATTGGATGGCAAACAATTTTCTGCAGTTACATGCAGATAAAACTGAAATCCTGATCTTTGGCCCCCTTCAGTCAGCAATCAGGCAGAACTTTGGTGCCTTATCTTCATCTTCCTGGTCTTGCCTGCGCAATCTTGGTGTAATTTTCAACCAATCCATTTTTGATGTTAAGACGCTACCTAAATAATGTTTCTTTCACTTGAGAAACATAGCCAAAGTCCAGTCTGTGGTATCAAGAAATGAAATGGTAATACATGCTTTTATGTCATCACGTTTGGACTACTGTAACTGTCTTTTTACCTGTCCTAATAAATCAGCGCTTACAAACTGTCCAAAATGCTGCTGCTAGGCTTTTAATTTCATTGCACTGGCTTCCAGTAAATTTTACAATTCATACTAAAATTTTGGTTCTCTCTTATAGAGCCCTACATGGCCAGGCTCCACAGTACATTAGTGACCTTATGCACCCCTACACCACTAGTCGAGCTCTTAGATTCTCCATCCAGGGCTTTCTAAGTGTACCTCGTACACATTTTAAGACCTGAGGGGATCATGCCTTCCAGTCAGCAGTCCCTAAGCTTTGGAACACTCTTCCAACAAGCTTAAGGTCCTTGGGAAATGTAGGCTCATTTAAAAAGCAGCTAAAAACTTAACCCATTTGTTCAGACAGGTATTTGGGTAGTATGTGCTATTTCATCTTAATCTTAGTCCGTTTTATCTGCTCTTCTTATGTATTTTATTTGGTGTATTTGCTTTTCTTTATTCTGATTTTATTTTATTTTTATTTCACTTTATTTTATATTACTTTATTTCTTTGATTGTGAAGAACTTTGTAGTTGTATTTTATTTTTTTTATTTGACTGTGAAGCACTCTTGTTTGATTCTCTTACTCGACCACAATTATAGCAACTATTTCAACCATTCTCTGTCTTTGTCAGAAATGCCCAAAATTTGTATCATTGTTCAAAGTCACTGGTAGTTCTGGTCATTAATTTCATAAGACAAATCCTTAAGTGTTTCTTGCCCTTCCTATTTCCTATACTATTTTAAAAACAGAAATGAGTCTGCAGTGGAATGCAAAGAATCTCATTCAAGCCATTAATTAAAGCAGCACAAGGTTGTTGGATTGCTGAATTGACAGCACCTCTACTGACTTGAAAAGGCTGCAAGAATCAGCCACAATCACTCACATCCTTCCTGTGTTTAAAATCCCTTCATGCAGCCTGTTGTAAATTATGAGTGAGCCATGCTTTGACATTTGGGAATCCTGCTATGGTGAGTAAATCAACTTTGAGATCATCTGCTGCTGCTTGTAGGAAAACCGATATCTTGTCCCTGTACCTACACTATTGTCTTTAGTACCTCAGACAGTGCAAGACTGATTGTGACATCCCTGCTGTATATGCCAGTGTCGGCAGAAAAGACATCAAGGGCAAGTGATAAAGGGTTGCTAAAAGTTTGTCTGGCAAGCTTTCTCTCCATCTGTGATATCAAGCTTATTTTCTTCCAGTTGAGATAGAAGTGTATGACTTGATGACGTGCACCTATTTTTCACCTAATCCTCTGGCATCCCAAATAGAGTAATGTGTGGATAAGACACCCATTGCGCCTCCCCGTCTGCCCCTTCTTGTGAACATGGCAGCTGCCATGGTAGTCTATAAAGCTAAAGCTGACAGCAGGTGTTGTGATACTGACCCAGGTACAGAGCGACAGAAGTTCAGTGATGTCTCATGAATAAAGCACCTGATGATTAATGTGAAAATAACACTGTGACATATGAGGCTAAATTGCTTTACGCTACAAATAAGCACCTTTTTTTTGTGCAGCCAGTTTTCTTCTCACAGGAAACATGAGCATGCTCTACAATGTCTCATAGAACTGTGGACAGTTTCCTCACTGCTTGACAGCTTCACATTCAGGACCTGGGACAGCTCCACAATGCATACTCCAGACAAAGTTGTCTGTTTACTTGTCTTTGAATATCATTTATGATCTAGGATAAAATATCAGTTTGTGTATCAGAGTATCATATTTTTACCCAATGACATAAGAAAAAAAAGTGGCATGTGTGCCTACCTACAGATTTGTGTTTGTGATACTGAAAAACTTACCCACATATGGGAAAGAGATAGAGCTTAATAAACAAAGTTGGTGCTTAGTTTTATTTCATTTTTTATTTTGTTGTAGTTTATTTCTTGATCCATTTTGCTCAACACTGTACATATATACAGTATATACATTCTTATTAACAGACAATAACCATACATGTGAAAACAACAACAATAAAAAACAACTCAAAAAACTGTGAAATAGTGCTGTCTGAATCTATGAATTAAGCTACTGGTACAGTAGCTGTGGATTGCTTGGTGTCTCTTTTATCTCTTTATCCTCTTTTTACAAAATTGTTTGATCATGGAATTTATCAGAGAAAGAAATACCTTTTACAGAAGTTTACAACATGCTGTACATATTAATTACCTTCATATAACACTGACAAGAAATATTCTCTTATGGAACAAGAAACAAATAGTTCACTTGATTAGTGGCTTCTTCTGTTCACTCATTACATTTTGCATTGGTAAGGCATGTTTTGGTTTTCCAAAATGGGGAAGAAAGAGTTGTCTATCAATTGCCAATGTAGAGCCATATCTTGTCAGAATTTAGGTAAGATCTCATATATAAGCCAAGTAGGCACCTCCATTCTTTTATGTGTTTTAGGGAACATCATGGATGTGTAGTAAACTTGACACCTGCCTGCTTTCCTTTAAAAGATGGTCAGAGGTTCAGTATTGCTGTGGGACTTTCGTTACCTAATATGTACATGTTCTGTAATGTTTCCCTCATTGGTTTATTATTTCATGAAACAGCTGTGTTGGTATATTTACAGTGTGTGCAGGCATCTGGCTTTACCCCCTTAACCCTGAAGGACCTTGTTAGGAGGCAAAGCCTTTAGAAATTAGAATAATAGTGACAAACCATATTTCTATGACCCCAGGCAGAACACTCACAGGGAACCTTAAATTTACATTACCACCCAGCTGTACTCATTGATTCTGGGTTAGGGTACAGTCAGCATTGGTAAGGGTTGATGGGCCTGTTATGACTGGCTGAACTAGTACTTGTGCAAATGTCAGTATACTACTGTGCTACTACAGAAATGAGTGGACATATGAATAGAAATATTTAGATGGCTCTGCTTCTGTCCAACAAACGAGAGTTATAATACATGACCTTTATTAAACACACAATATGTAATTTCAGCCGCTAGGGGTCTCTCGATCAAAACAATAACAAAAGATGGAATGTGATGACGGTGTGACATAGCAAGGAATCATGAGAGTTGTTGTCTTCGTTGTTAAATAATCAGCTTCACCGGGATACGATTACTCCGGTGTTCATGGTTTAGCATGTTTTTACTGGGAGCTGAAATATCCACAGAGGTCTCCTCCTCTCCAGAACAAACGAACCCAGTGATTACAGGTAAAAACAATGAATAAAGCTGTTTCACCTAAAAGATCAGTGTTTCTCCAACGATGTACGGTGACCCACGGACGTCAGATACGGGCTGTTAGCTGAGCTGCTGCTAACACTTGTTTGGTTTATTTCTCTTTGAACTTTACATTCAGATGTTCGTCCGGTTTCTCCCGGGAGCCGAATTCTCTGCAGAGGTCTCCTCCTCTACAAAAACAAACCTACACGTGGATTAAAATCATTAAAATATTAATTAAAGCTGTTTTTTCTTAAAAAACAGTGTTTCTCCAACGATGTTTGGTGATGTTTGGTTAGCTGAGCTGCTGCTAACACTTGTTTGGCTTATTTCTCATATAACATAAGATCCAGACATTCATCCGGTTTCTTCCAGAAGCCGAATTATCCGCAGAAGTCTCCTCTTCTCCAAAAACAAACGTACACGCAGATTAAAATAGTTAAAAAATACTACTTAAAGCTGTTTCACCTTAAATATCAATATTTAGCCGAGCTGCTGCTAACGTTTGTCTCTCTGAAGCGGTCTGTTACTTTTATTAAATTACAGATTTCTCTGGGTTTGAAAATTGTTGGAAACATTTGGGATAATGTAAGTACACAACTCAACAACATACATAACATAGGTCTAGTTGTTTTTAGACATTTTTAATATGGAATAATTACATATTATACCTTTAACAGTTGTTTGAAACGAAAACAGAACACTACTTAATAATCAATCAAGTGCACATGTTTACCACTCTCAATGATGAGACCATTTGGTCATTTTTTCTATCATTATTGTTTTATATCATTAATATATTATTTGTCAACTTTTAACTGTTAAAAGTATGAACAATTGAAGAGAGCTCACAAAAGAATCCATGTTGTCAAATAAACTATATACTGTAGGTGTAATGGGGTATCCCTTCTGTGTTGTCAGCGCATAGTGTGTTCAGTGTCTCAGCAGTGAGAAGCAACAAGGTCACAGAATTATTTATTTTCATTTCAGTTTGTCTTTTTGAAACTACTCTCTACAGTCCCCTTACATCAATTCATAGTGTAATTTCTGCATTGGGTCAGATGCAGACAGATCATTTTCACTAAGACTTTTTATTTAGGCATATCCACATTACATCATTTTAATTCTTAATTTTTTTATTCTTTATTTTTATTGACCTAATGACTTACTCATGGGTCCCCATGGCATTATCTATAGATGTCCCTGAGCCAAGATCACTCACTTGCCTCTTTTCTAAAACCTTACTGAACTGTGTAGGCTGCTTCACATGTGCCTGCTATCTGTCCTGTTCATTATTTTGTGCATGAGTTATGTAGCATGGAATTTATCAGTCAGTGGTGCCCAGCTCACATAAAACACACATGGCCCAGAGCCTACTGAATTTTGAATGAAAACAAAATAGGGCCCACAGTGGCGAAAAGAACAGCGTTCATTTTGTATTCAACTTTGGCAAGCTAAAGTCCATGCTCATTAGGCCTGTTGCTTTTCCAAAACAGTTTAAAAGCAAAACAACAAGGCTTATAAAATATGACAGAGGTATACCCAACTGTGTCTGGCTGTGTCTTCCAAATTTCATCCATACTTGCATGCAATTTTGAATTTGTTTCAACTAATTGCAAGAAATAAACTCTTCCTTGTTTCTTGTTTAATATATAAAATTTCCCCTCTCCCCACACTTTCATCTCATTAAAGAAAAAAAAGGATAATGAGATCATTTCTATTTTCTCTCTTTGAGACACAATCTGTCGTTTATATGCTAAGGAAGAAATATGACTGTACAAGTGAGCCCAGTAGTCTACCTGTACTGTATGTGGGTCATCATATTCTCTCTTGACTCTCATGGCCCACAATTCACATTTTCCAGATGCACAGTGGAGGTTTTTCTTAGACTGCACATGTCAAGTATTTTAGCAACTTTCTGTCTGCCAAGAAGCTGCAGGGTTTATGTTGCATATAATGTTCACTGCACACCAGCTCAGACAAGGTCAACATAGACCACATATATGCTCTTTGCTTTTTTTCCATACTTCAATTGGCAGAAATGTGCCTAAATTCAGAATCATACAAACCATTTATTCATGTGTACTATGCTTAATATTTTATGCTTTTATTTATTTTATCCAAGACCAAAAGACTTACTAAATGTTACTAAAAACTTGCCACTTCAACATCAGCACTCACTCTATTTAGGGATGAATGTTCAAATAATATTTTTAATAATTGTATTAATGCCATACCAGAGTAGACTGGTATTTATGTTAGATGTATGAGGATGTTAATTATTAATATAGATATTAATTCTTAATGTATTGTATGAAGTTATGTAGCTGCTGAAGTAACCATATATTTTAACCTACTTAACAATTCTTCTGACTGGCTTTAATCAGCTCATGCTACCAAACTGAGAATGGGAATGACTCTCCTCATTTGACCCCTTAAAATGGTCTCACAGGAGGAAAAAAATCAATGATGTTTTTGAATTGATTATTGAAATTAAGATTTTAGACACTCCTCCAGACATGGTAGGGGCATGTCCCCAGCATCCATAAATCTATGCCTAACTGATGATGTATTCCTGTATTCACAGCTTATAACCGTGCCAGATACCTCTAGCCATGATAAACCAAAAGTCCATTATGTGTCCTGCATGTTTTCTGTACCACTGACTACATTTTTTGCTAGTGTACCTTGGTTCATGAACATATGGACAAATACTAACATATAAGTTTGTGGTTCTGGCACATCTGTTGGATAGATAGATTTCAATATGACTTAAATGACTTATCAAGTAATATTTAGTGACTTAATATTTAATATCTACAATCCTCAAACATAACTAGCTATAGGTTCTTTTTGGCGGCCGAATTTACAACCTATAGCCTAACAAAATTTAGGAGGTGAAACAGGGTTCAGGGCCAGTGAAGATGTTGCATCAGTCTGACCTCAGCCAATAAAACTTCTTTCCCCTTATCCCTTGACTTAGCTGTACACATGCCTTTTAAAATGTAGTTTATTTGATCTAAAGACTAATGCAGATTCACTCTTCCTAGATACTGCTGTGCATGTAGTTTGGTAATGACTATATCAATGTGAGATATTGATCTGTAATAGATTCAGAGGTCAGCGTTTTGTCATTATTAACTCATATTTTGGAAACCATTTAGATTTTGTAAGAGTTGCAAAAGATGCATTTTTCAGATATTCATGTGTAAAGAATAACAGTAAGGGCAATTTAACTTGCCTTTTCTTTCTGACTCTTCACAGTTTGTCCTATGATCTTCTGCAAGAAGAGAGGGAACCATTTTTACGCCTGGAACAGAGTGACATGAGCAGTAGACTAGTGGGTGATGTTTGGGGAATACAGCAGCAATATCCATCCAGACAAAATGTCAGCAACAGGCAGCAACACAATACTCCCACATATCGGCGCTGATCCCAGTGGACAATGTAATAGGGCTGCGACATTTAAAAACAATGCCAGAGAATATCGAGCAACCAAGATGTACTGGTTAGATCCAACGTGTAACTGTGGTCACACTTGTTCTTTTGCCATGCAAAATACTGCGATATGATGACAGTTTAATTATTTCTGTTATGCATGAGTTCTCAATTAAAGAAAGACGCATTTCTAGCTGGTTTGTGTGTTTACCATAGGGGCGAAGAGTTTTTGTTCTCCTGTCTGCCTTTAATAAGACACACAAAAGCACCATCAAGACTGAAGAACATTCATATGACAGTGATGAATGGCTTGTTTAAAAGCATGAATAGCTCTTGACTCCACAGAATACTGGTGTGCCCATTTAAGGGGCTTGATCATGTGGCATGTAATTGCTTTCGTGAGAGACAGACATAATTGCAGCTAATAATTTTCAGAATATTGATGACAACAAGTGTTTCCTTTACAGAGGGAACTGTCTTTAAACCAATGTGATGATGTCCATGTGTTTCTGGCTGGCTGGAAAATAAATTATTACCCACTCTTAAATGAAATCAGATTTATGTGTGCATACTGCAACAGTGAGGGCATATATACAATCGAACATATGCATGTGTGTAATTTTGTTGGGAATATTAGACAAGGAAGAGAGAAACCATACATGAATAGAACCTGGAGTCACCATTAGTGGCTTTGCTTTCACTGCCAATGTTATTGATGGCAAACAGAATGTCTCCAAGGCTTCATGCTGCCATGTGTGACAGAATGAGAGAGACGGCGTCATCTGTGAGAAAATATTTCTGTGTTTATTAGTCAGCACAGCTAGCCACAATAAAAGGCATTCTGTTACATACTGTACGTAAATGACATGCCGCAATGCCTCCCTCTTCCCGATTGCTTCCCTGCACCGTCCCCTGTTGTCCCTTTTGACAGAGAGTCTTGACAGATAGATCACAAAGATGCACAATCATCGCATGGTAGGGACTGGGATGGAGTGCACCCATTATTCTAAAGCAAAGCTGTCTGGCGGGGCAAGGCCTGTGCACCACATGGTGCCGTGATAGATGGGGACCATTAATCAAGGCAGGACGGGGCCCTGAGATTGATGTGCAGAAATTCAAATGCTCAAGGAGCATTTGGAAGATTAAGGCTGTGTGGGCAAGGTTAGGAGGCTACCATTGTGTTGTGGAGAAACAGGTGTAGTAGTGGAGCCACTGCCCAAATGTGAGGTGGAATGGGTGCATAGTGGGGATGCTATGCTCTGTAACTGCATTGCTTTCGATATGCTTTTCACATAAGTCTCTCTCATGTTTCACATTAAATCAGACGTCCTACATTTGTCATTGTCCCTGTGACTTTCTGTCCTTCTAGGTGTTACTGTCTTTTCAGAAACACATTGAATTTATTGTGATACCTTGTGAAATTCACACAAGGGATACCATTTTTTTTGTTTTCCCATACATGTAAATACATCTATCTCCTCCTCACATGTTGGCATGTAGGAAATAATGTAAATTAAAGCATATCTCATAGTAGAAAATAAGTGAGGTTTATGCAGTTTTTAAAAAGATTAAAGTACTATCAGCTTTCACCTATTCCAAATAGCTTTGTTGAATATTTGATTTTAATTTTGTTGTACTTTTATGTTGCTATGTAAAATACAGAACAAAAAAAGGTGCAACCACCATTTCAAATTAACAGACTAATCATTACGAACCCTATTGTGTTCCATCTTTCTTTGCGCCTACCAGAGTCACAGTAATTCCCTTTGCAATTCCACTTTGCCAATAAAGCATTGTGTTCTAAATGGCTACAGAAATGTATACAATGAACTTACTACAAGTAGTAATTTTGCACCCTGTTTTGCTTTGGTTTATTTGTATCTCAGTAACAAACTGCATTAGTGATAGCAACCTTATTTTGCTCGAATTATACCATATTCTGTCATTATTCAAACACAGGCAGTAGCAAAGAAGTTGCACACAGCAACAAAAATGCACTTAAAAAAAACTGTGTCAAAGCTCTTGGTGCTTAACAGAGATTTACTTTCCACATCATGAGTGATCCCATAGCCTGTCTTCCAACCATGCACAAATGCCATTTATGGTTAACTGCATCTGGCACTAATGCTGTATTTTGGCATTGTTTTACCATGAATTAATGGTTTTAATATGATGACCGTGGTCAGATGGAAATAAGTCTGATAAGTATAACATTAACTTGATGGTATACACATGGGAACACAATAAACCACATGGCCAAGGAAGCAGTTGCAACTGCAAAATGTACAGGATGTAGTCCTAATCATAAACTGTCACACAATGTTAAGAATCAACTGACACCACAGAAAGCATTTAGCAGAGAACTGAACATGGAAGAGAGTCCTATGTAAAACCAAGAGATTCTTTGGTTTAAAGCAATTTAAATCTGAAACAAAGCAATGTCAAACCCTGAAATGATCTGGAGTTCTGAGGCTCATCATTACATACAATGCCTCAGTTGTCCTGTCTGTTGAGGTACAATTTTGAGGTTTGAGTTGGCTCACTGGGTCTGTTAAAATATTCTTTATCATTACTCATCAAGAAGGTAAACAACTGTTCTTTCTGTTTAGAATCAATTTTGAGGATTTTTTTTTGTGGGGTCACAACATGTTTGTCATTACAAATGTAGCAAGTAAATACATAAAGGCCTTCAAGATGAAAATGACCACTGAATAATGAGTGCATATACCAACAAGGTATATTAGTGAGTGGAAGCTTTAGTCAGTACTAAACTTCTTCCATCATGTTTTAATTAAATGTATGTCTGGGTACAAAGGGATTATCTAAATCCCAAACACTAGTGTAAAGAATTTGTGATCTCTTAGCTGACCTTTCATCTAATACCATTGTCAAGTCAAAATGCTAACATTTCTCTTGACCAACTTTTTGGATCAAAATGAGATTTCCATGGAATTTGCTGTGGATATTTAAGGTCATGAAAAGATGACGCCTAATTCACAGTCATGCCAAAATTCCACTACAAAGGAGGCATCTAAATCTAAAGGTCCAGTTGCTGGGAAATTTAAGAAGACTCATATTCCCCAGATGATAAACTCCATCCACTTCATGAGATTTACCACCCCTTTCAAGAACTAATAAGGTTCTAAATCACAAGTGTGTCATCCATCCTGTCCCACATGTAATTATTTGACTCTAGACTGATCTCCTTACCTACAAGATGTGACCCCTTATGGTGGTGTAGTGGTTTTGTTGCATCCTCTAAATGTTTGTGTATTTATCGCCATAGGCAGTTGTGTTCATAAATCATGTTGTATATCCTTTTGAATGACAAATCATGTTGAAATTGCTGCTGTTACATTTGAAGGCCAACTAGTCATAATATTTGGTGGTTCAGTTCCCATATGTACAGCACACCTTTAAAATATGAATAAATAAATAAATAAAAAAGTCCAGCTCAGTGACAAGATGCTTTATAAACATTATGTCTACTAACACACAGCACTGTGTGTTTGAGTGTTCCACTTGTCTCTATGTTGGAGAACTGGTTAGACAGCTTTCTGTGCTTTTTCTTGAGACACAGTGAGTCATACTAAAAAAACCTACAGCATTTTATATTACTGCAAATCTATTACCCCAGAGTTTTTAATGCCATTTCAAACTGCTGCTCTTTTTCCAGTCCTACATTATATAAGACATGAGGTATTGCTGTAGGATTATATCCTTGTGACGTGGATATATTTGTCAGAATCCATCTATGGAACAATTTGACCATCTCTTTTTCTAAATTTTAAGGACAAAGGAAATCAGAACAAGCAATAGAAAAGGGGGTGCAATAAAAAATGAAACATTTTATATCCTTTGGGGAAAGCCAAACCTCACCATTTTGTTCACATTTTCTTTTCTGAAACATAAGAACCTATGATTTTAATTTGCCATTGAAAAAGAAAACATATATGAGTGTGTAAAAAGTCATGCATGTTGAAGACATTCATTTTGTCAGCCACAAAGCGTTCAAAAGACAGGAAAAAGGATATTAAGTCTCTTAATGTTTGTGGCCAATCTGTATTTTTCTTTGTAACCTGTGTTCATCAAACATTATTGCATTTTGTGAGTGCCAGCCTCAGTCTTATTTAGAGTGTGACATCTCATTTACTCTGCTGCTACTTAACATCATGCATCATTGACAAATTGGCAGAGATGGCCATGACCATTGTGTAACATGTCGGTAACACACATAACACACATATGGGCACCACAAATTGGGCATTGAGTGTGTGAAACAACTTACTGTATATTTCTAAAAATATTAAATAAACAAATTAAAACATGCCACAGTCAATTTAAAAATGCTAAATTATTAGTGGATTGTATCAAGTGTTGTATTTAAGTGTTTTATTCTGTGTTATAGCGCTTTTAAGAGATTTAGAGCAGATTTCCTTTAAAGCAAACAATTGAAACTTTTTCTTCTGAACAGCAGTCACAGTGATTGAGTGGTAATTACTTGATAATGGTGAGTGATAAAATTTAGTGTAACTAGCACAAGTAGAGAAAAGTCATTGTCAGCAAACTTACTCAGTAAGTTACATTTACTTACACAAGATTATCTATCTAAGATTTGCTAACATTAGCTAATATAGCTACCATACCTGTCATAACAGACAAAGTAAGAACATAGCACCAAAACCCTTGAGTCCAGGGAAGTGAGCCATGGTGAATTTTATTTCTAAAAAAAAAAAAGTTAAATTGTAAGAGGGAAAATGTTGTCTCTCCTTTTACAAGTTACATAGTCTCACTTTAAGTTAGCTCCTGCACAGGGGAATGATGCTGTACATGTAATATCAACAAAGTTCAGATTAAAAAGCTGAATCTTAGTGGACATTTCAGGCATGTTTTGATATTTTAATATAATATATATTATAGCCAAGTTATACACATATTTTTTTACACAATATTGCAAAAGTAAGAAAATAATTATGCCGCACTGTAATGGTGTGTGATATAAACCAGTCACTGGTAATTGCTGCATTGTTTCCTGTTTTATAATGATAAAACTATAACCTTTAAGACGTTTGACAGTTGTATTTTCAACTGTTTTTCTTTATGTGCATGCGTGTGTGTTTTTATTTATTTATTTTTCCTTTAGATTTTAAAGCCTCAATGTGAACATTTTGAAAAAATCTAACATTTGCACACCCAGCGATATAAACAACAACAACAAAAAAGACAGGTGCAGACTCTGATTGTCATCAATACCAGTTAGTGCTATGGATCAGCACTATGTGAGTACTTACTCATTTACTGCCCTGTTGGTTGCCATCTGAAATTAAAAACCTGACCCACCCTCATGTCATAAAACTGTTCATTATAATGTTTTTCTCGCTGTGAACATGCCATTATCAAAAAATTAATTGCAAAGAGGATCTCATCTAGAGGTATATCATGTTATGCCAGATTTGCTTTATTAAAGAATATGTTATTATTGAAATATATCTGCTATTTAAAATTTAAATTCCAACCAGACATGCATTTCACCCTTTTCTGAATGCAGTTTTGCTGACATTCCCTGGATGAAGTGAAATATCTTGAGGCACATCAGTGTGTTGTAACATAAAAAAGAGCCATTTCATGCCATTATTATAGATAGAGTGAGAAATATCTGCACCATAGGAGACAAAGTATAAAAGTGTTAAATGTATGTATGACTTTAGTTGTGATTCTTATCTGGGCATCCAGCTAAGGCAAGAAATAATACAGTAGAGGCAATAAAGAACAAGATAACTAGGAGAGACAGCTTGTGAATATGATTCAAAAGCAGACCAGGGCCATATCCAAGCAGAAAGCAGTCATCTGGCTTTGACAAAATGAAATACATCATGAAAGCCCTGAAAAAATCCAGCTTTATCATTTTTATATTGTTCCCATGACAAGAAAGACCTTCAGCAACACTAAACTCATCCACAGAAGCATCATCCCTGGCTATCTTTCCCCCAGGGAAGACTTAAGCCATTAGAGGAGAGAGAGGGAGAGGAAAAGATACAGAGAGCTAGATAGAGGAAGAGGTTATGAAGTGAAAGGAACCAGCACTTCTGATGAATATTTCCAAAAGGAAAGTGCTAGTAGAGGTACAAACATCCATCTCTCATAAAACAAGCCTGAGGGGGTGTAGAATGCTGTATTCAGTACCGTGCTTCATATTTCTGTTTTTATTCATTGATTCAACAAACTATAATCTTACACATGAAAATAGAATACAATGAAACAATGTGCTCAGGAAATCTGGTATATTTAAATCTTTGTTTTGCATGGTTTACAATGGCCTTTGCATTCTTACAATTAAGTACTGACCATCAGTTCTTTCAACTATTAACATTATCTAATAATTATAAGTGTTACTTCAATCAACAGATGATTTATTGATTCTCTGATAATTGATTGTCCACTTTTCACATTTCACATTTCATTGCATATTTCTTATGGCAGGCATGAACTCAATGTGCAGTGTTTAGTCATCTATCAAGCAAAAATGAACTGGTTCCACCTAATCAAATGTGACGATTTGCTGCATTCGGTTGTTGATTTATCATTGTAAAAGCAATTGAAAACATAACTGACAGATTAATTGTTAATACAAATAAGCAGCCCTCACTTGTTGCTATGCATACCTTTTGGCGCTTTGACAAAACATCTTATGCCAGTTAACAAAATATTCAAATTACTGAAGCAGGCTGTACTATAAAGTTTGTGATATTTACACAATCACAAATTCAAAAATAGTTGAGTGCATGTGTGGCATTTAATTTAACATTTAGCAGTCTCTCAAAAGAGCAAATCTGTGTGTGGTACTCCTCCTTAAAAGCAAATGAGCATTTAGCCAAGTTAAATTGGTGGGTGATTCAACCCGTGGTGTTTTTGATTTTTTAACCACTAGTGGTGCCATGGAGCTACTACAAGATTTTGATGAGAAGTTTCCTGTGTGGTTTGTGTTTAGTGCTCTACTTGCACTCACATGAGGACACTTATCTACACATAAGCATGCGAGTGATAGGATATAATCATGAGGGTGTGTCAGGGTGGTCATGCAAATGTGTTATGTGCATGCAATCTATGCTATTCACTGGTCAACAATTGGTGGTGGTAACAAGCCAAGAAATGTATCAACACACCAGCAAAAGGGAGGGAATTAGGACACTGCTAGCTGATGTAAACATGGTTGTAAAAAGGTTTCAAAATAGTCCAAAATTCACACATATCTTATGCGTCAGTGATACAGACAGTACATTTTGGTTGAGAAACACTGAATGTAAAGATTACTGTCTTCATTTACAAAAGACCTGAGCAGGGTACTTTTAAATGAAAAAAGAACTTTAATCAAAGCATGGAAAACATATCTGAAGGCTGGTATTGACCTCTGAACGAACGATGAAGGAATGTTTAGTACATTGCACTCACTAGTGGATGATCAGCAGAAACATTAGATAATTAGCCTACACTCAAGATTTATTGTCTTCTTTTTTATGATTGTGCTAATTAAGTACACACTTATTTCTGAACTTGTGAACACTCTGCCACAGTCTCTCTGTCATGATATCTGTACCATTACCAGATACACTAGAGCGCTTCTAAGGAAGACAGGCTCTGCTCCGTTTGAAAGTGGGCCACCACTCATCAGGCCTTACTGTGACCCTGTTGTGCACTCTCAGCAGTATCTAGTTAGTTCAAATTGCTTCTCTTTGTTTCACCATTTTCTGCCCACATCTGTGGAAAGTAAACAATGCAGTATTGTAATGAGAAATGGCAAGCAGGGAGAAAGAGAAGGGATGAGACCTCAGAGACTGTAACCCCCTTGCTCTCTCTCTATATATATATTCCTGTGTGCAAGTGAGAACAAGTGGACTGCCAAAGGGAGAGGTACCAAAAATTGCTTCTGTTGAATGCACTTCTACGCCTTTATTGCTTCCTGTAATTGCTTCTCTGAGAGGTAACTGGTCTTCTTTTGTCCATTTTTTTTTACTGTTGAAGGATTGTACCCTGCAAACATGGAGCAAAGCACACCTGAGTCATGAATCCCATTTGAAAAACAAACCAATGTTGAATGCATCCAACATGACTTGAATGGGAAAATACTGTACTACCAGCCTAGATTATAAAATTAAATATTACATTGTGTTGATAGATGCAGAGATGTTTCTCCAAAACATATCATACTTGATGAGCCTACTTCAGAGTAGTTTTCAGTGCTTATTGTGAATGATACTATGGTGCAACTTTCACAGATCCATACATTTTTCTCTGGTTTAATCTGTCGTCATTTTTTTTAGCATATTTGACATTTTAAATGTGCAGCTTTGTACTAAGCAGATCATATTAATATGATGAACTAACACTAACATCTTTGAAAAGATATCTAAAGTCATGAGTGTATACCCGTTTATATTGATGTGTAACTGTGTGGGAGTGTATGTGTATGCAGTGTGTTGATGGACAAAGCACTAACACTGTGAGGGTTAGAAGTTTAATCCCTATTGGGAGTATCGATGCTAATGATGCGTGCACTCACTGCATGATGAATGCAATGGAACTTAAACACGGAGTGAGCGTGCAGTGGCATATGTTAAATAGCTAATTTAAGAGGAAATAGAAGTAAGCCCCCCAAGAATGGTTTCATCCTTGTCTCCAGGTGTTCAATAAGAAGGTTTTGTAGAACACACTGATATCCAGGGATTAGAGATTACTGTCACTACAGTGGATTTCCTTTGGTTGGATACCAGAGAGGCAGCAGACTATGACTATATGACATCAGAGAAGATATGCAGGAAAACAGGTGGGCGTAGGAGAGAAGGTTTCTCTCACATGGCGCATGTGTATGTGTGTTAGCCAAAAAAACGTACAACCAATTGAAGGTGCACATGTGCTGATGCAATAGATATTTTGTATTCAAACTATCAAGTCTCTCTTTGCAGGATGTTTACCTGCCTGCATTTATCTACAACAGGCAAAATGAGGACTTAAATACCTCACTCAAAATATAACATGCATAAATGCAATGCACACTTTAATGCGTCAATGCATTTTATCATGGGCATGTGATTATTATTTTAAGATAGACTCGAAAACATATGAATATATCTTTTAAATACATAATTAAGAGAAACACAGACGATGAAGCTCATGCATTAATCATAGCATGAAGCTGATTTTCATCCAATCTTACAGTTAACAGAGTCAGCTTTGCCATTAAGAAATAAAGTATTTATATGAAAAATAATGCCATGCCAGTGCTGAGGTTGAATCCTGCGCATCTATCTTATATTGAATCAGTGGTATTTGATATATCATGTATGAATTTTGACCTTTAATTATAGTCCTCTAAATTAACCGGCTATCAAGATTTAGGCTTCCTTGGAAGCCATCTGCTGATGCACTTGGCATTGAACTCTGTATGTGAACTTCCCCTGCTTGGAACTAAATTAATAGCAGAGCAGTTTGGTGTTCTTAAGGACATTTATTCATTCAAGGTATTTAGCGGTATTCATTGATTAAATGTCCACAAAATGTGCATTACTGTACAGACTTGCACTGCTGTATCAACGTTTAGTAAAGATAGAAAACAAACTGGGAAGCAAATCAACAACAAAATCTACTGAAGCACTCATGTATATTCATGTTAACTCATGGTAGCTGGAATCGGTCATGCATAGTTGGTTGCCAAGTAGTTGCCACAAAAGATGTGTATACAAAAGTATTGGTATTCTAAAAGGGAACAGTGAGGGAAGCAGTGCAAATATTTCAATATAGAAAAGATGCATTAACAGTGCTGACAGTGTATTTGTCAAAAGGCTATGCATGGTTGAAAGTTCTTAGCCACTAGTATATGTTAATGTTTCTGCACATACTTTCATGTGTTATCCCCCACTTGTAATGCACAAATTGTTGCTGGGTTATGAATAATCCTTTTATGTAATGTGCTTTTTAAGCATAATCTTCAGTTTCTGTCAAGGTCTCCATTAGTTCTTAAAGCCAGTTACTGTAACAACTGACAGAGAACCACTTTAACAATCTGAGGCTGTTAGCTCAAGTGGCTACATACTGTAATTTGAAATGTGTAATTAACTGGTAATCTGTTATGTGTGCTCGTATATAAAATACACTGAACATACTATATTTCCTGCAACTTAAATATCTTTGGATTGTTGTTGCTTAGATACACAAGTTAGATAAAAATAGGGCAAACATGTTGAAACACAAAGGTAGCTTGAAAGGAAATTGCTTTCCTCTATTGTATTTGTTGGAGTTCCCTGCTATTCAGGTAACCTATTTTTTATTTAAAATTCAAAATAAAGTGATATATACAGTGTTTCAATGTTTATTTTACTTAGGGTAGCCCACCTGTATGCTTAAACATTGACAACCAGCAGCACCCATTTCAGAGTTTCTAAATCTACAAAGGAGCACAACACATGTGTTAACCAAGCCTTTTTCCATCTGCTACACACTGGCACATAATAAGGTGTGAAGCAGTAATTGTATAATTTGGATGAGTGGAAAGTACAACTGTACCTTAGCAAGTACTGCATCAGGTGTGGTTTCTAATTCCAGTGAAAGTACTTTTGGCAATGACAGAAAAGCCGTGTTATCGTACATGAGCCTGTATGAGTTCTGATATATTTGTGTTTTGTTGAGATTCAACAGCCAAATAGTTTTCAGCAGGTGGTATTTGTACAATGAATACCCCATGTCTCTGAGTTCCACTCCCTGTTTCAATGCCCGGAAGCAAATATCTACCCAAGTCCTCTTCCTACATGCCTATTGTTGCTGTCACTTCTGTAGTTGCCTGTCACTTGCATTTTGTGCTTTAAAGCTGTTAATTTATTCATCTTTTTTGCCAGACACACTGCATTTAATTTGTGATGAAGGAACTGGAGCAGGAGACAAAATGTTCCCATATTATGGTTACATAAAGCTGAACTTTTTTGTATAATGTATGTATGAAGATGAGATGCCTCCTGGCTGTGGAGGCGTTTATCAGCAGTTTTTGTGGGAGAAAGAAAAGAGAAAAAAAACAGTTGTCTACTGTAAATTGCAATGCCTTAGATTACTCAAGAAAAGGACTGCAGAGCTCATTACACATATTCTCTTTCCTTTTCATTCTTTTCAAAGACTGCAGTTTGCAACGGTTGTTTATATAACATGTTTATTTATTACCAGTATTCTCAAATTACTAGGCATAACAATGAAGAACATCCTTTATGTACATGTTGAACCTTTATGTAGATGCATCAACAACAAAAATACATATGCTTGGATGGAAATATTTTTCACCAATATGTTTGTGTGATCTCTTGCATCTGATTTGGTGCTGACAGTATTTGCTAATGTGACTACAGTGGGAGCTGATTGCAACACTGGCAATATACAAATATGGATGCTGTCTCATTATGCCATTCTGCTGACATCAACATCTGGTTGTATTCAGCTATTTAATCTTAACAGTATAAACCATTTTTTATGCTCTTTGTTTCAGTGATATCAATCACACAGTCCGTGTGTGTATGTACTTTGTGGGTATTGCACATTATAGTGAGGATTTGAATCAAGAACAATTGTTTATATTTAGTTTATTTGTTCTTACAATAATTTACATTTAATTTGAGCTTAAATGCCAACTCCACACATTGGCTGCTTGATTTAAACAGGAAATTAAGATTTAATAATAGGCTACTTTAAGACATGATTGAGAGCTTCTATTCATATATTTTTTTCAATTCAATTTTATTTATGTAGCGCCAAATCACAACAAAGAGTCATCTTTGGGCACTTTCATATGGAGCTGGTCTAGACCATACTCTCTAATTTACAGAGAGAGAGACCCAACGATCCCCCCCCCTTGGCGACAGCGATAAGGAAAATCTCCCCTTTAATGAGAAGAAACCTAAGGCAGAACCCGGCTCTAGGTGGGCGGCCATCTGCCTTGACCGGTTGGGTTGAGAGAGAGAGAGAAGAGGGTGGGGGTTTGGGACACAGAGAAAGAGAACAGCAACAGCAAACAACACAGCAACAACAACAACAACAAATACAGGATTAGCAGCAACAGCCAGCAACAACAGCAACAGCAGGACCAGTCGGCAAAGGACGACGAAGGATGCCAACTGGCGAAGGATGCCAACACGTCAGCATGGTTTATGGTTAATGGGGCTTCCTGCAGATGAGTAAGCACAAAGAACTCTGGAGAAGAAGTCAAGTTAGTAACCTGCATTAATAGTAAAATAATATATACAGATAGAGAAGAGGAGAGAGGAGCTCAGTGGATCATGGGAAGTCCTTGGGCAGTCTAGGTTTATAGCAGTATAACTAAGGGCTGGTCCAAGACGAGCCTGGCTGGCCCTTACTATAAGCTTTATCAAGAAGGAAAGTGTTAAGCCTACTCTTAAACATACAGAGATTGTGATATTTATCCCAACCCCACATGTCATTGTAGCTCTTTAATACCTTATGTTTTTTATTGAGTTTTGTTGACTACCTTACACAGAGAGACTGAAGTGACATCTTGTCTTGAAGCATCCATTGAATAAAAAATTCTAAAATCTTCCACAAGAAAAAATTGTATTATTTAGGCTATTTTGTATTTTGCCTAAAAACAAATAATTGAAATGACAGAAAGGTTTTGTTCAAAACGTTTTAAAAATGAATTTATTAACAAATGCTCTCCATTCAACTCACTGAAACTACTGGTCTCACTGGTAGGGCAGAGCAAACACTAGAACGCTCATTCAAAGACTTGTTTTAGGCTCTGATTGCATGTCACACTAATTGAATTCATTCATGGAATGTCACCTTTCCTATTACCATAAAATTCTACCCTGCACCGTGATGCTGCCATTCAAACATTTCAAAATCCCAGTGCACCATAGAATATGTTTTAGATTATGCTTCCTGGTGCATCAGTGTCTCACATATTTGTTGCTCACTACCATTACAAAATGCATCAGGAAGGCTTAAGATATTCCCACACAATCCCTAGACACCCTGTGGGGCTGATGCAGCACCTGTCGCCAGGATGAAGAGTGTGTCTGTTACTTTGATGGGGAAAATGTCAGCAGTGCAGTGCAGCTCTGCATAAAACCATTCAAATGATGGCACTGCTTAGAGATACTCGCAGATATACTCATGCTGTCTATTAGAGTCAACACATCTCTTCTTGGCATCATCTGTCAACATGGGTAGCACTGTCTTCTTCCATGAGCACTTACAATCAAGTACACACTTTACTGGACACATGTTGACTGCTTGGCTGTCAGATTGTTTTAGCCATAAATATCCCAATTGCAACCAGCCAAATATACACACTAACATATTTCTGTACAGTTTTTGCGAGACAACATGTGTTCTGCATATGTCTTTTTTGATATCAAAAACCTGCATAAAGAAATTAACATACAAATAAGTCATAGTGTACATAAAGGTGTATATGCATAGAATTACATATTCAGAATCTCTATAACACATATTGTTGTCAGTTGCCAGTTGTCAATGTAATGCAATTGAAACTTTCTTTTTGCAGTCAATACTTTTCTTAAAATATTTCTTTCTTCCATCCTGGAAGTTCAAATCCAGGTTACAGGTGATTAGAGCAGCTTTTATATCTGACAGCAAATAAAGTTTTGCCACAACATGGTTAGCGAATGTTTTAACAAGATATGCAAGTTAACAAATAAAAAAGTAAATAGGGCTTCAATTGGTACATCAAAATGTCCATAGGAAAAAATGAGTCCTTCTTATTTTACCTTTTAATTAGAACTGTGAAACACATTTGTAAAGGCAGACTTTGTCCAGTTCCACTATTTACAGAGTTAAAGTATGAATCCATCAATCTGTTTGCTCTATGGTTTTCCTCCTGTGTCCCTGCACTGCTTTTCCCTCCACATCTGCCCTGCCCTATTGCCAGAGTTTTCCCTAGCTAGTCAGCTCCTTTTCTGTTCTCATTCCCCTCACCTGAGCCTCTCCGCTCATCTCTCCACCTGCACCATTTCTCCTCGTCAGTTAAGTTTGTATTTTTCAGTTTTTAGTTAAGTCCTTGTTGGATCCTTTTTTCTGTTCAGTTTAGCTTTGCCTGCATGCAGTCATTAATAAGATTCATTCTTCATAATGCATTTACTTATTACTTTACATAATAATTTGAGTTATTTATTGACAAATGTATGATGTATTCATCATTATTATATTCTGTGTGCTTTTTCCTTTTAAGGGGGCAGACTTTATTTGTTATTATCTATTAATTAAATATGAATGAACTATTTTATATTAACTACTTCTTATTTGAAGCCTCTTTACCTATTCCCACTAGTGAAAAGATGCTAGATTGTGTTATCATGGGACCTGCTAGATGCATGTGGCTTGTTTTTATAATTTTACCTCATGTAGAGATCATATTGGATTTTGATACAAAATAAATAGACCTACTAAAGTAAACTGTATTGGCTTTGGTCTTCATCACACTGTGAATACCCAGAACAGGATATTATTTTATTTTATTTTTTTCAAATATACTTTAGTGAGTTTTTGCACAGGAAAGTTGCAAAGTACATAAAATAAATAGAACAAAATAATCAATCTTCATCATCATTATAATACATATTGCAAACTACTGCAAAAGAAACAGAAATCCACAAAAACTTTCAAATGATACATTCATATTTTTGTTTGGCTTGGTGTGACTTTTTTTTGCATAAGAAGGAATAATAAATTATATATATGTATATTTTAAATCCATCTGAATACAAATGCAACACCACCAGCAGTAACATACTTGTATCATTCAGTGTAGGAACAAACAATTGTCCGATACATGCCTGGTTATGTTTTTAAATGAGGGAGAAAAATGTCATTTAAAACAAATTTCCTGCATTTCTCCACCACCTAACCTCTTAGATTAAGTCAAGAAACTGCCACCTGCACTAGTCTACATTAGTAAGAGGAGAGTGGCACGAAAACCAAGAATGCAACAAGCACAGTAATTGAGTGGATCAGGACAGGAAATGATTATTAGAAGATTGGCTATTTCATATTTACAGCAAGAGAAGGGAGGGAGAGATGCTTTGCTGCCAGAAGAGCCACTGACTGAGATTACCCTGAGCAGCATTCATGAGAATAAATTACAGTATAACAGATTTATGTATTTCTCCTTTCCCCCTTATGGTCTGAATAGTTGCTGCATGTGTGCATCTGTGCTGTTCTGTCTTATCTGTCAGTGTCAGTGTCAGTGTCCTCTTTTCATGCTGTGATGTTATCAGTTATGTTTTTTTTTTCAATGCATGAGACATATGTCATGAGAGCATGTAAAAAATGAGCCTCACGATGGATGTGTGTGAGTTGGCAGCTTTGTTAATAGCCATGTTACATTCAAAAGAACCAACTCTGATTCAGCTCCTTCACGAACATAACATCTCCACAGCCAAATCCTGTCTGATCAGCAAGTTAACATTAGGTGGGTGGGCTGGCAAAGTTAGCTGACCTTGACTCACAAATTCGTTCAACATACCAAAGACAGTACAAACCTACTCTTAGCTAATTAAATGTGTGGCTCGAGTCAGTGGGCCAATCAGGTTCATTCAACATAGGCTAGCCTTTCTTTCCTATTTTCTTTTTTCATTCAATGATCGCAGTTAAGCTAAATGGCATGTTTTTCACCTTTGTAAACAATTCTAATTCTTGTGTGGACTCACAGACTGTGATTAATAGCCAGAGCATGCAAACGCTCAGTGATGAGTTCTACTGAACCAACACAAAGGGTGGTCCAAAAATGTGTAATTTGGAAAAATTCACCATTCAGAAGTGAGCGTGGGAACAACACCACTTTCCCATAGACCCAAAACAGTGGGCAAGAGCATGCTAATACATAGCTGATTTGCACCAACAAGACTACCAAAAAACAGGAGGACTGTGTACTTAATTAATAAGGCAAGGCAAGGCAAGGCACAAAGCCTAGGAATAAATAATTTCCCTTGCAAATGGGATGATGAGTAACAGGCAGAGCCCAGTGCCCTGAGATTTGTAATGCAACTGGCTGGCCTGCATTATCATCCAGGCAGAGTACCTCTTCAACCCCTGTACTTAGTAGGACACAGCTGTGGACAGCTGCGAAAGGGAGAACTAACAACACACCTCCCAAACAACTGAGTGTGCAACTGGAAAATGCATTCGCTCTACTGTTGCAGGATCCTGGGTCTTCAACTGATGACGTGGATAACCCCTCATCTTCAAACAGAGGGGTCAGGACTGAGAGTAAATCTGAAAGTAAAAGGTTACAGGGAAAGCTAAAAACTGGGCCTCACACTGATTGTGGGTGACTATGCTATAAAAGATGTAAGAAGAATGTGCTTTAAGAACACCAAAATACCCTGTTTTCCCAAGGATATGGCGTCTGACTCGGCAGACAGACTCCTGCATGTTGTGGCTGCACACCCAACTGTGAAAATCATCAAAGTCCACATAGAGGCCAATGATATTGTGAAACAACAGTCTGAAGTGCTGAAACAAGACTTTATTGACTTTATTGACACAGTCAGCTCCTTCAAAGCTGAGGTGTTTTTCAGTGGCTCTCCACCATCAGTCAGAAGAGGAGTTGAAAGTTTGAGCAGATAGTTGGCACTGAACACATGGCTCTCAACTGCATGTACTATTCATTCAGTGCACTTTATTGACAATTTCAACTTTTTCTGGCAGATGGCCTTTGCAATAACAAGTCAGGAGTAAAATCATTCACCTCTAACCTGTTTTACTTCCTGTGTCACCCATCTGTTCCCTCTGCCAAGGACAAGAGACAAGGGGAATCAAAACAGAAGGAAGATGTAACACAGTGTGGCAGAAACCTTGAAGGAGAGCTACCTCAGCCCCTGCTTGAAAAGAGCTTTAAACATGAAAGACATCAAAGGAGTATCCACCCCCTCACTTGTTGGTGAGGGGGTGGAGACTGTTAGGATACACCTTCGTCATCCAGGTCACCCTCTCCAGTTATTTTTCCCCTTCCTCTCCTCTCTTGGTGTTCACTGACCAGAGGAAAGAGCTGTTCACTGCTGGGACCAAACTTGCACCAAATCCTACTCCCATTTTCTACCCCCTAAACCCCCACTACCTTCACCAGTTTTGACACAATTGTCACAGCTACGACCCCCCCATTCAGGATCCATTCCCTGTCAGTCACAGCCTATCACAAAAAAATGGACAGATAATGCTTTCAATATGCTAAATCTAGCCTTATTCAACACCAGGTCTTTGGCAGACAAAATATTCTTAAACAATGATTTCATGATTGTCAAGGACAATCTTAAATTTATGTTTTTAACTGAAACTTGCAACTGTTTTTATCGAGTCAACACTTCCAGTCAACTTCAGGTTTGAGTGAAGCCAGAGTGCATAAGAAAGGAGATGGGAGTTTCGATTTTATTTAACAATTCCCTCCAATGTAACCATATATTTTATAGAAATGTAGCTTCTTTTGAATATGTGGCTCTTCAGCTGAATTCCTCCTCTCAAGCTGTTCCTAAATATCTACAAGTCACCTAAATACTGTGCAAACTTTTTTGATGACTTTGCTGAACTGCTCTCTATAACCTGTATTTACTTTGACTGTGTAGTTATTGTTGGTGATTTAAACATCCATGTTGACAGCCTCCAAGAGAAAGGGGCTAGTGTTCTTGATAACTGTGGACTGACCCAGCATGTGATGGAGCCCACAAGGGGCACACTCTGGGCTTAATCACTTCCAAGAGTCTGAACATTTCCAAGGTTGTGGTGTCTTATGTTGCTCGCTCTGATCATTCCTGTTTTCTTTGAGTGTGCTATCTCTGTGTACACAAATGTTCAAACAGAAGTAATCACAAAACAGTATATCACGGAAAACTCCAGTGAAATATTTATTCAGTCTTTCTCTACCACAGCCAAATTACTAATGTTATTGATGCAATTGCCACTAGGGTGAAGATTGTCTCTGTAAGAAAAAGATCTCCATGGAGAATTGCCACACTGGTCAGACGAGAAAAAAAATGCCAAAAAACTCAATACAGGTGGCGAAAAAACAAATCTCCAGGTTTATTGTGATATCTATAAAGAGAGACTTTGCATTTACAATTTGGAACTGAGAAATGCAATGTGGTCCTTCTTCTCTGACATCATTACCAAAAACAATAATAATGCACATGCCCTGTTTGCTACTGTTGACAGGCTTAAAAACCCTCCTGTGTCAGTCGCCTCTGAACTTCTATCCACTAGGGCTTGCAATTAATTTGCCTCCATATCAGGTGCAGGATATGTTTTGTCCCTGAGTCCACTTAAAATCAATTCAAGACATATGATACAATTCAATTCAATTAAAAATAAAATCCTGGAGGACATTATACAACATCTAAAATCTTTCTGATATTCTGCCCACAAGCTTTTTCCAAAAATGTTTTAAATTGCATGGCCTCAAATCTTCTACAAACTGTCAACACATCTCTTCTCTCAGGTGTCTTCCCACAGGCCCTGAAAAACTGCCATCATCAAGCCACTCTTAAAAAAACACTCTAGACACTTCACTAATGAACAATTACAGGCCCATGTCAAAAAAGCTGTTTTTCAACAGCTGAACATCCTTCTGGCACTAAACAACTGTTTTGTTGTCTTCCAGTCGGGATTTTCACCACAGCATAGCACCGAGACTGCTCAGTCAAGGTCTTCAGTGACATCCACAGACAGTGGTAGAATTCCACTCTCAGTATTACTGGATCTCAGTGACACAGTTGACCACAACATATTATTAGACTGACTGGAAAACTGGGTGGGACGGTACTAAAATTGGTTTGAATCCTACTTAAAGGACAGGGACCACTTTGTGTCTATAGCTAATTACACATATGAGCAGACAGAAATGGCATGCAGAATACCACAAGGCTCCATTCTGGGGCCTCATTTGTTCAACATCTACATGCTCCCACTAGCTCAGATTATGGTAAACAACAAAATATGTTACCATAATTATGCAGATGACACACAAATTTACACAGCCATTTCACTAGGTGACTATGGTTCAATATAAGCAGTGAGTAAATGCAGTGAACAAATCAACAATCATATATGCCAGAATTTTTATTCAATTAAATAAAGACATAACTGAAGTAATTCTTTTTCGAGCCAAGGAAGAACAATTAAAAGTCAGCATTCAGCTTCAATCAGTAATGTTAAAAAACAAACCAAAACAGAAATCGTGTAGTCATGGGCTCAGACCTGAATTTCAACAGCCACATTAAGATTATTACAAAGTTAGCCTACTGAAAAATATATTAAGGATTATATGACTCATTTCTTAACTGGATTTGGAAAAACTTGTCCATTATATTAAGTAGGCTTGACAACTAAAACAGTGTCTTTACAGGTCTCCCTAAAAAATCAACCAGACAGCTCCAGTTGATTCAGAACACTGCTGCTCAAGTCCTCACTAAGATCAGGAAAAGTGGATCACATCACTCCGTTTCTCAGTTCTTTACACTGGCTTCCCATCTCTCGAAGAACTGATTTCTATGGTTGTTGGTTTATAAAGCACTGAATGGCTTAGGGCCAAAATACATTTCTGCTGCTAGGTTATGAACCATCCAGGCCTCTCAGGTCTTCTGGAACAGGTTTGCTTTCTGTCCCCAGAGTGAAAGTTGGAGAAGCAGCATTTGGTTTTTATGTACCATATATCTGGAACAAAATTCCAAAAACCTGCAGGTCTGCTGCAACTCTCAGCTCTTTTAAATTGAGGCTGAAGACTTTTCTGTTTGCATCTTTAATTAAATCAAATAATTAGTCATTTCTTACACTGCACTGTAACTTTTATTCTTTTTTTAACTTTTATAACGGTCTTACTCTATTTTAGCTTGTTGTTGTTTTCTATTCTCTTGGCTTTTGATTGACTGTCTTTAATTGTATTTAAGTGTCCATTTATTGTGTGTTTCTTTTTCACTTTGTCTTGATGCTTTCAATGTTTTATGTAAAGCACTTTGAATCGCCTTGTTGCTGAAATGTGCTATATAAATAAACTTGCCTTGCCTATGTTCCCATACACATATTAACAGTGTCTGTCACATCACTGCACATCTCAGGCCCATTTTCCACTTGATGTGGTATGTCTGCAGTTGGTAAGGGTTAGTTAGACCCTCTCAGCTCTGTGTACTGATGTGCACTAAAAAAAGTTGACAAATGGCATTTGATGGAGGCAGTGAATGGCAGACTATATTCACCCTGCTGCTCCCTGGAGTGGTCAAGAGAGCATAGAATTAAGTGGGAGCTGCACATCGCCGTCTAAAGACTACAGTCCTGCAAACACTGATGCAAACACTGATGGTTGAAAGCTTGAATATGAACAAGCACCACATCTCCCCAAGACGGATCTCCTCTATTCACTGTAACCATGGTCAGAGACTGAATAATATTTAGCTGTGGATAAGAGAATTATTCTTTTGTATTTCCAGCCTTGGGTCATTGTAATTGGTGGTTTGTTCAACTCCTTTCTCTTGCTCTCCTGTTTACCATGATGGAATACTCTAGAACCTCCTCCACAGGCTAGCAAGCCACAATAATCCCTGAGGTAGCTGAGGAGCAGTCAAACAAGCCCAAACATTTGTACACAAGTCCACTGAGAAAAGAAACAAAACCAATCAAATTCATTTGAAATGTTTCAATAATAAGAGAGACACAAATAAAACTCAGTTGCTTATGTTATCCAACCAAACACATTCCTGCAATACAAGGGAACACTAGTAAGCATACAATGTTGCACTGGACCATATAGATTATTTAAGAAAAAAAAGGTTTTGCTTTCATCTGACTTGATTTGTATTATTTCAGAGATCTGCTTTTTGTGAGTAGCCCTTATATGCACATATTTCCATACAGTATATAATGCAACTTTTGTCTGGTTAGTTTGATTTTGTATCTGATTTTCTACCTCGAGAGCATACACTGAATGCTTGTCTTTGCTGTTAAGCAAGGAGAAATCTACATCTATAAAATGTACAGTGCAGTGAAACTTTGAGGACATTGAGGCTCCAGTCTAACCCCTCTAAGCAGCTCTGCTCTGTCCCAGAGCTATCCTAATGAGCAAGGCTATCGGCATGAACCTTCAGCCCAGAGGTCAGAGAGAATTTGAGTTGTTATGAGTGCTCTTGGTCTGGGTCATAGAGAAATATGAGCACAGTGTAACTCATTCCCTTCCACCAGCACTTCAAGCTCCATCATATGTTTCTCTGCTCCCTTCCCTCAAAAAAAAAACAGTGAGGGAACTAGAAAAAAGTGAAAAATGAGCAACTTATTTCACTCTTCACTCTCCTTTGGAGGACTGTGCAGACCTCAGCAGATGTTTGAGAGAGCATGGGGTATATGGAGCAGTGGACCCAACAGATCATATAGAAGAACTAGAAAATTCCTGCAGCAGAAATTTTGAGAGTGACGCGGGCCGATGCCAGTGGGTCATGTGCGAGGGAGCCCCAGCAGCTGATGGGGAACACTTATCAGGGAGGAGCTGATGGTATTTGTGTCATTGATGCTCTGTTATGATTTCAGGCAGCGGTATGGCCGTTAATTATTAGTGCTGATCAATAATTACACTTAGTGTGTTTTTCTGTATCATGTAAACACATGATACAGAAACATGAAAATATATATAAACATATATATAATTCTAATAATACTATATATTACATTGACTTTTAAGTCATGATGTGGAGTCACAACATGTACATAATAAATATAATTTATGGGTTTTCTACATCACCAGGAGCACACCTATACATTATGAATACATTTCTTAATACATTTCAAATATTGAACAGAAGTGGGATGTCTCTTATGGGACAGACAGAGACAGACAGAGGGGAAATTTGGCTGCAGGGTGATCGTCTTGCATGTTCTCTGAAAATACACAAAAACAAAGAAATCAGTAAGACAGACAACATTATGGTAGCATGAATTAACTCAAATTAAACTCATCCACATGGATACATTTGTAAATGTTCCTTACTTGTCTTCTGCTGGGTTGCTGTCTTCAGCTGTGGTCCTCTGGAGGTCTTCTTCCTGGATCTCATGTCATCCTTCCTACAATAACAAAGACATCATTCAATTACAGTTTTCAAAGTGCTAACCAGCAGGTTTTTTCTTAATGTGAAATGACACAGGCATCTATCAGAAGATAATAATCGGATGTAAAAGAGGCATCATTGTGGAAATAAATATTTATCAGCTTTTATTTTCCAGTCAAAGTAATATGCTTGAATAAAAGGAACTTTAAGACAAAATTTGCGCAAGGGGTATGAATCATTTCAGGCTTGACTGTATGTATATAGTCCAATAGATAGTAGAATATAGATAATGCAATATATATACGTAGTTCTCCGGTGTGTAACTTACAGTCAGGTGTTTATATCAACAGTAAAAGAAGGTTGTTTTTTTTTATCTCACCCAAATAGGATTTCTCATAGTGGACTTTTACTTGTAAGAAAATAATCTGAATACTTCTCCAACCAACAGCATTACATTACTACACTAACAGTATTTACAGCACGAAGGTCAGTTTTAATCTGTGATATCATCTACCTGTTTGGCCAGTGAGCCTCACTGCCGTTCAAATACACCAGACTCCTTTGACAGAAAGACTCAATTTACTTAGCAGAGCACAGATCTACCACAGTCTTTTTTGGCGTTAATGTGAGGTACTTTGCTTCACGAAGGGATCTGATAACTTCTTCAACCGCTGAAACTCACCCAGTCACACACACAGACTAAGCAGCTAGCTGCGCTACAGCAGCACCTCCCGTTACGTTACCATCTTAAATGTGTGTTTTTTTCAAAGGAGTCTGGCGCTGCTATATAGCGCGGCTATTTTCGGTTAACGTAAACAAAACGAACCTTACTTTTAAACAGAGACGGTCTATCTCGATACAAATCAGAGTAATGATGTCCTGAAACACTTTTCACATCACTCTGAACGTGACAGAAGCAAACACAGCACTTTAATGGACGTTGACAGCACACTGAGTCACAGTTTAACGCCATATGTATAGTGTTCTTGCTCAGCACCGACTGTATATTTTTTGTACATATGAATAATTTATTCCCAAAAATATGAGAGAATAGTGTCTAGATTCAAGAATAATGTAGGCTAATGCTATTAAGATAACAAAGTTGAAGAGAAAAATATTCACTTACCTCAGATGATGACTGATGACTTTGTGGTTGGTATGCAGCACCCTCTGATTCAGGCAGATTAGCTAGTGCACTTAGCTCCATGCACATAGTTTAGCACACACCTGGACACTCACACGCACGCCCCCAGGCACGCCCACACGCAATCCCACACACATACACAGAGATTTACTCTGCTCCCCATGGCAACCCATGCATGTGTGCGTGTTCATACGCGTGCGTGTGTTGGTGTGTAAATTTGTCAAAATAGCTAAAAATGTTAGCTCCGTGAGCCTGTCAAAAAAGCCACTTTTTGTGAAGGAACCGTAAGTCCTATCAGAAATCTGAGCAGACCAGGACCACCACAAGATCTTTCTGCACAATATTGGTGATCGTCCCTAGACCCAAAAATGTTGACAGGAGAGCAAGAGAAAAAAGGGTGTCAGTTCAGCTCTTCTCCTGAAATCTCCTCCTTAATTAATATGTGAGTCTATGGGACAGTTGGCCGGTAAACCCTTCACAAAAGGGCTGACAGTTCAAAGTCTGTTTGTGTCTGAGCTACGGTTAGTGATTTAAATGACAGAGCACAAGTGTGTCTACTACTGTGGAGAAAATTATTTGTGTAGACCAAAATATGTGGCTGAAAGGACGATTTATCCAGAAATTTTTCAGAAAAATTTAAACAGCTTCTTCCACTTTAGCAATGACGTCACACTAATGTTAAACTCAAAATGTATCTAAAATTGCACATGAAACTTTAAAAGTCACAGATCAGAAAGTATAACAGATACTCAAAAAGTTGAATACAAGTTTAATAGCTGACAACTTTGTGAACATTTTAAAGTTTCAATGAAGTCTGTAGCTCAAAGTATGGTGAAGTAGTTGAAGCTTGAAATTGCCCCTAAAATGTGGACATTTTTTGACCCCTCCCCATTCATTTCCTATGGAAAATTTTTCAGTTTTTCACGACTTATGTCGCAAAAACTTTCAACATCTTCACCAAAAGTCATAGCACACCATTCCCGAACGAGCTGCACGTTTTGATGTATAATTCGCATGGGTTTTCTCAAAGCTAGGGGACAAGTTACGCGCCAAAATTTTATAGCTATTGCATAGCTATAGAGCGTAGTGACTCGTGCGGTACCCCGTGTCATAAATAAAGAAAATTATTCAGTGGCTCGAAGTGCGTGACTTGAGGCTTAACGTATTGCACTGGGGAATGCTGAGGGAAAGCTAATTCAACTTCTCTAAATAAATTCTTGTCTTCTTGTAGTTATTCGACATCAACCCTTGGTCACAAAGCCATGTTATGCCTTCTTTGTGGTTTACAGAGATATTTCCAAAGTAAGCTGCAGCAATTTGTGCAACAATACTTTTATGCTTGATAAATATAATAATTCACATTTGTTAACATCAAACATCATCCAAAAACAGATGCAGGTCTGTCTTTCTCTCTTGGTGGCCATGGCTGTGCAATTTCGACTCATCATGCACAACCATGTTATTGTAGGTTTTGCCATTCAACCTCAACCAACACATTTTCCAGTACTCCCAGTACCAGCTCATTCTTATCTACTTTCACCATTTTCTACCTGCAGTAGCTATGTGTTTTGGTTACTGCAGCAATGGAGGGAGTGTGGTTCCCACTGGGAAAATGCAGTTGAAGATGAAAAAGGGGAGATGAGGAAAAATATACCAGCAAGAATTATACTGGCAGAGTTGGTGTTAGAAGCAATGACTCTCTCTCTAAGATACATACAACACTGGATGTATGTTGTTTTGTAGTGTGTCTTTTTGTGTTTGTTGGTGTGTTTTAAGTTCCCTCTTACCCATTAAGAAAAACAGAACATGTAATTGTGGCTGGTTTGGCTCTTCAGACATTAATGTCCTGTTTTTCAGTTTCGTAAACATGTCATTGACACGTGAAACCTTTCACATCCAATTTTCCATGTGTGTTTTTGTTTAAGTATGACTATGCAAAGCAAGCAGCCCATCATATCTGATAACATTATAACTTGGCATGCTCTTAAGGTTTCTGCAAAATTGACTTCTTTTAAAAATTTATGTTAACCCAAGGCCTGCAAGGGAGTAACATTATGGGCGTTTGAAAGAGCTTATATTAAATGTATGACTGTTCATTAGTAGTCCTTTTTTAATTCCAGCACCTCTGATAAATATCCCAATTAAAGTATCTATGAGATCTATGATGTAAGTGTACTTTTAGTAGTTAAACACTTCTCTATGCCCATGGATACAACTTGTGTACTGTACCAGATGACTCAAATATCAAGCTTTTAAAGATAAAGTAGACACACTTTTGCTCAGGGCAAAATACAGCTGTGTTTAAGTCAGAAAATTCTTTAAATGAGACTGAAAATAAACACAGTTACTGAAGAGATGCAAGAACCAAGGTGTTATGAAGATGTATCTTTGTTTATTGAAAACATATCACCTGCAAAAAAAATAATAAATAAACAACTGCAGAATACAGTGTTGCAGTGATACGTTTGTAGTACTTTCTGTGTACTTACTTATGTGATCAGGAGAGGGCATAACTTCTCTGGGGACTCTGCCAGCCCAGGACAAAGCACCAACTCTGACGATTGATAGAATATTCACCACACATTTATTCACCATCATCCATTACAAGAAAACATGTCTTTGTTGTTTTTGCTATGTTATGACACCAAGGTCACAAAGCATTACATTGATGCCTCAAGTAATGTCTCACCCAAGAGAGACACCCCAAACCTCCTTGAATATGTTTATAAAATTTGTTTTCTTTAACTTGATGTATTTCTCACTTTCTCTGTCTCAGACAGCAATGTTGATATTGTAATCTTTACTTTTAAACTTTTATACTTTTTCCATCTTTTCCTTCCTCACTCAGGACTGTGAGCTTCGCTTTTCTGTAATTATACTAATGGAGACTGACAAAAGTGTAACATATCAGCAATCTTAGATTAGCCATTGCTCACCACTTGCGATTGCCAAATCATGTCTCATCATAAGCCCATTCCCCTTGCCCCCCTTTATCCCTGCCAGTTTGTGAGAGTTTTTGTGATAACCATTCTATATTTATCATATCAATCATAATTACGTATAATCACTTTGACCAAACTGTTTTAAGACTAAGCACACTGCCACCAGTATTTTGTAGCTCTTCCACAGCCTGAATAATGAATTTATTCTAATTATAGCTCTTTTACACTGGTTACCTTGAACATCACTCTTCTGTTTCAAACCTTTCTACCTCCATTTTTGCTCAACATTGCATAAGGACAGAAATATATTTGAGAAATATATTGCCAGACTCATTGCTACAATGCATTTACAACTTTGTTGGGGATTTTATGCCTGGACATGCAGCACATATGCGTTGCAGAACTTCTTTCTTTTCATTTCAGCATCCATGTTAACAGGTTAGAGCGGCCACACACAACCCATGTGAGCTGTGTGTCATTGAGAGTTTTGGTGTCTTGCCTATTTTTTCTGCATTGTCAGCAAAAATAGACAGTAAAAACAATCTGTTTAAATGTCTATATCTGTCGAAAACATCACAGACATGAAAAAATATAAAGTGTCCCCTCTGTTCAGCCTGCGCAGCACACACCGGCAGGGAGTCTCTCTCTCTCTAGCATGGAGAGTTGATGACATAGAGCGTCTTTTCTTGACTCCTGCTCACTTTTTCTGATATTAGTTCAAACCAGGGCTGCTGCATGTTGTTTTACAGTGATTTGGTGTTGTTATTTTCTTTATTTGTTGTCAGTTTCCCTCCTGACAGTTAGTTTGTTTGAGTGTGTTTAGCTTGTTTGGGGAACTTGGTGTCATCTGGAGGGATTTTCTTCACTTGGAGTGGTGGTTGTGGGGGTTTAACTGGCATACTAATCAATATAATGAATGTAATATCAATCAATATAATAAATTAATAATAAATTGATGGATTATTGAAGTCTATGTAGAAAGGCAGGGCTGGCAGTAGCAGCAAAGCAGCAGCTGTCTGCATGGACACAGCACATGTGCAAACTTCAGCAGTTCCTGCTGCTCAGATAGAGGTAGGCTGTGTGTCACAGGCTTTAAGCCTAAATTGTGCAGGATTGGATCATATAATGTGGCTGTATTTACCAAGATTACTTGGTGCATATCAAGTAATTTTTTCTGTCCACAGAATGATTGCACATTCAGAGAAATGAATGTCTTCTGGGATGTTATTATTTTCTATACGTTTTGGAAGTGGGAAGTGGAATTAATACTGATCTTTAATTACAGGTATCAAAGGATTTGGCAAAGTGAGCTTAATTCTAAATGCTTTCAAACAAACCTTTTAGCCTAATTCATAACAAATGTGAAATGTTCATAGCACTCACTTACAGAGTTTCCAGAATGAATTAAGTAAATATCTGCCAATTCACAGAAGTGTGTGACATAATATCTTTGCAAACACATACAAATGAAGTGACTCATCACCACAGCTAAGTCCACCATCTATATCATTATCATGCTGAGCATGTCTAGCTTATGCATTGCACTTATGTGGCACAATAAGTCATGTGCAACTCTAAACAACAATTTTTACACTTAGCAGAAACAAAACAACAACTTTACAGTATGATTAGAATGGGCCTCTGTGACAATATTCTGTGCACTGCCACACTTACAGTGGGCCTCAGGAGATTCAAAAGAGGCAGACTGCACACAATACCTCAGCAAGGCACAGCACAGCAATGGGAGCCATGCGATGCGATGACTTTCATTTGCATCGACATACCACTGCAGCTTTGTTTGCCAACCCCACTCTGTGAATCGCGATAAGCGCACATAGCTAAAAACAGCAGGATTAGATGAGCCTCTCTTCCACATTGATATGAGGCTTCTCACCTGATCCACTGTTTGCTTGTTTATACATCTTTGTCTGGGAAACAATGTAAAACAAAGAGCAAAAGGCATATGAGAGCCATTTTCTGTTTGAAATATTTCATAAACCACAAAAAGCTTATAGTACCAACTGTAATACCATTTGTCCTTGAGAGGTAATGCATCAAAAGTCTTGCATTTTTTAAGATTTGATAAGCTTTACCCAATTCTGTGAAAATTAATTCAATGATAACACCCTTGGAATTTCTTTGTCCTCCATTGAATAAATATAGAGAGAGCCTTGCAGCATAGTGTGTCCCTGTATCATCAGTTAAAAGGAATTATTAAGTATTAGTGATGAATAACTGGCCTGATTGATTTTGGGTCACCACATGGATTGTTTTTTTGGAAATCTATGTTGGCAGTCCTCCAGTATTGATCGCGGGAAAAGGAACAAACAGTCCAGTTTCAAAGAAAGTGTTAAAAAATGACTCAGATGCCTTGGTTATACTAACTAATCATTTTATTTACCTGTATTCAGCCCTTAATAAGTCATAACCCTACTCATAGTGGTAAGAAGACTTTATAAAATGATATTCAAATGAATTTGCTGTACTGCAAAATGAATCATATGATCATAATATGTGAATAAATTGGATGGGAAACAACAAATTTGACATAATATATATTCATGCATCCATTAAATCTCCATACACGGTCAACATATAGAAACGTAATAGGCATGTGAGCCTTTTAGTTAAGTACATGCACTTTATCCCTGTTTATAGTGCAGTGAAGGGGTTTTGATATATTTTGTTGAGGAATGACAGGATCAACTATAAATACCCAATACAAATGTTGTGTAGACTTAGCCCAGAAGATTAATGCAGCACGTTATTGGTGACAATCTTTTCTCTCCATAAACCACCTCTAAAATGGTGAAATAAATATTTATTTTCAGATAATTAAAGGGTTTGGGAGAGGTTGCTGTACTATGTGGGCACCTCGAGGAAGTTATTTACAAGACTTGTTGCCTTAAGTTCTGTTTCACTTCTGACATTGAGAACTACTTCAATTTTAGATAAGAGTTATATTTTACTGTTACTGGTTTATTGGACCTTCTCTACATGTAAATAAAAATAGAGTAAACCATGTTTTGTCTCAAGTTGACCTATTTTTTTTTTACAACAATGCTAACCTCATACAGCATATTACTGTGCAAATTGCTCATTTTAATTACTTGTAGGCATTATCTTCACAGGTTTGTTTATAAATAAATCATAGTCTACAGTGTTATAAAAATGATCGAGTAGTTAAAAGAATATCGCTGTGTATGTTGAAGTGATAGTAAGATCCTCAGATTTGTATGTGTAAAGCACCCTTGATATAGTCATCACACAAACAAAGGTAATTTTATTCTCTCTGAACAAATCTGTCTTTATTAACATCCCGAGAGCAATTTTATTTTCTCTATAAGTTCTTTGAACAAATCTGTTCTTGACTAACATCCTGAGTGCAAGAAAGATTTGACAGTGAAAATGTTTGCATTCATATCGTCCAGTTATTAATCCCTTTTCTCACTAGCATTTGTCTTTCAGTCAATTACTTAATTTTCTATTCTTCTTCCAGCTATTTGCATTATTCCAATTTGTGTCACCAACAATTCGTTCTTCTTTTTTCTCTTTCTCAGTCTCATCCCTGCTTTTTAGTCATCTGTATTCAAATTACAATCTGTCTATTTGTCTATCAAACATTCGAGGTGAGCAAGACTAGTGTGTAAAATGATGACTGCATTTTCATCCAGTTACTCAGAGGAAAACAGACGCGGATCTTTCCCATGAGGTTGTACTTTCAAATAAAAGAGGAAACATTCATGTCAAATATATATTTTTTGATTTGTTTTAGCTCTACCTTTGCTTAGAAAAATGTTGGCAGCTGAACAGTAGAGCTTTAATTGGGCACTTTATTGTGCACCTAACAACACTACAGGGGACTCAATAAATGAAATCTGAAGAGCAATAAGGGTTCAGGCAGTGCAGCATGTTTAGCTCTTTCTTTGTGGTTCTTTCCAAATCAGATTAGTGCTCATGTCTACACAAATGCAATGTAAGACACTTTTGAAATTGAATTTAATAGATATAGAATACAGGTCAGCCTTTTTTATTGTGAAAATAAAATTTAAAATAATACTCTCTTTTTTGAGTGGATATGCTGTGCATGTCTCAGAAAACTTTAGCTAGTGCTGTTAGCTTGATATAATGAACTCTCCTTGTAATAGAGACTATAAAAATCACATAAGAACAGAGAGAAATGTTAAGGAGGGAGAAATATATTTTTGTTTATGTCAAATTGTTTGTATTTTGTTTGAGGCAGTAATCCCTGACATTCCAGCCATCCATCAATTTCCTGCACTTAATCGTTCCTTCAGGGTCACATTGGGGGCTGCAGTCCATCCCACCATGTGTGGCGTGAGAGAAATGGAAACACCTTGGTTGCCTCTCTGTCACAGGGTTCATTCATGGACAAACACATTCACACTCATACCTACAGGTAAATTCACTCTCACCCCTACCTGCAGTTACCCTTTTCTTCATTGTCTTTGGACTGTTGAAACTTTGAAAGACACAGTCTTTCTGTGATCATTCAGAATAACTTTATAAGAATATAGTGAATGCTTTATATTTACATTTTTATTTAATAAACTAATTTAGCTCAAGTGGCACCCCAGTGGAATATATTTATTAATCTAATTTAAAGAGCACAATTATACTTCAATTAATCAAGTGATAAAAGAAACAAACACATATTTACTCCTGATTGTGATAATAGAAAGAGGAAAGACTATTCTAGGTTTCTGACTAAGCTACTGTAAAGGGCACTTTCTTCCACATGTCAGCAATTATATGAGCTCTGTTCAGTTTATCTGACCTTAACAGAGGAGGATCACACACTTATTACAACATGTTCAGTGTCTGACCAGAACCAACACATCAACACTATCAAGAGCTGATATGGAGAGGGTCAGTCATCTGGAATATCTCAAAACACTTACAGTGTCAAGAATACTTGAGCATTTTTACAGTTTTTCTTTTCAGGTAAGATGTAATTTTCAAAATGTGCTATGAAGAACAACGTGGGGTCACATATAGTATGTTTGATGCTTTGATGATGCTGGCAATTCATTCATTCCTCCAAAGAATTGGTAGCATTTTCTTGCTTGAAAAATGCAGCGTATGGTAAATTGCCCGGGTTATGCCCAAAAATAAATAAACACATCACCAGCTATTCCTGTTGTATGGTGTTGAGACAAATTCAGGTACACCCAGGCTTATCCACTGGAGCTGAATGCACCTCCAGCCCATGTCTGGAGGTGAGGTCTACGGAGAGTTGAGCTCATTTTGGTAGATACCATCAAGAGAACAGGTACTGAAAAGCTTATAGTCCACACTGTCTTTTAAAAGAGGTCCCAAAACATTTGAGAATAATAAATTCCCTATGGCACTGTATTTTATTGTAGCTTTGATTTCTTCCAAGGGACGTATCCTGTAAAACATTTTCAGAGGATACAAAATACGGATGGATTGTGGAGTTATATATTCAGTATGTTGCGTTATGTAGCATCTGATTCATATGTTCATCTGCCACACTTTGGGTGACCCTGAATCAGATGGTATTGAAGTAAGGGCTTGAGAAACATTTAAGCATGATACTTTGAGGAAATCAGTCAAAACAACCTTTTCCCATTAATCATCGTGTGGACTGCAGACCACACTTGTGATCGTTAGAGGGTTCAAACTTCGGAGAAGATGAGAGAAAATGTCAAATCTTAGGCATCTAAATTGCAGTTCCACTCCCTGGATCCTCAGCAGACCCTGAATGAAAACACAAGGTGAAGAATTTATACCAACGTATCCTGCCATTTGCTTTCAAAGTACAAATGAATGAAGCAAGACTCCACCGTTCACTCTAACTCCATCACTCAATTTGTGTGGAGGGTGGATTGTCTATACTTTAATCCAAGACCTTAGAATTTGAAGGTTCTGTTTTTTTTGTTTGTTTGTTTGTTTGAACAAGTAGTTACTTGCGCAACACAATTCTTGAGTTATCAGAATTTGAAAATCATTCCCCCTGTTCTAAAAAAAT
The DNA here is from genome assembly GCA_029490765.1 of Euthynnus affinis. Classification (NCBI taxonomy): domain Eukaryota; kingdom Metazoa; phylum Chordata; class Actinopteri; order Scombriformes; family Scombridae; genus Euthynnus; species Euthynnus affinis. Next base: position 22,895,245 of record CM055844.1, on the reverse strand, counting down.
AAAAAGTCAGAGTTGTGCTATTGTGTAAAAGCAAAACTGCTGAGTTTTGAATTTCTTGGAATCATACACTATTTGCAGGAGATAATATATACAAGGGGATCATTATAAATCTTTCAGTAGTACCTTTCTAATCCCATTCAAATGTCCTTGAGATGTGATGCACTCATTCCACTGCTTCTCCCATTCCTGGAAACATTTCCTATAGTCATTTTATCACCTTGTCCAGGGCCTCCTGCAATTCTTCCTGGATTTCTTCCACAGTGGCAAATCTATATATTGTGAAATGCATGCTTAGGGTTTGGCTTTTATTATCAAACACTGAATATTCGATAGTGGTGAAATGGGAACCGTGGTTTTGCATATTGAAGTCATACACAACAACCATCCACATTGATCTATTCCTTTTGGCGGTGGAAAAATAACATCACAGTACCTTTGCTACTCACAAATAATGGTCATGGTTATTCACACAACTACAAGAGATTGCTTCTTATACAGTATATTGTATACTATGGTAAATGGACTGTACTTGTATAGCGCTTTTCTAGTCTTCTGACTACTCAAAGCGCTTTTTACATTACAAATCACATTCACCCATTCATACACTGAATGGGTACAGGGGCTACCATGCAAGGTCCAACCTGCCCATCAGAAGAAACTAAGCATTCATACTCATTCACACTCTGATGGCACAACCATCAGGAGCAATTTGGGGTTAAGGGTCTTGCCCAAGGACACATCAACATGTGGACAGGAAGAGCCGGGAATCGAATTGCCGATCTTCCGATTAGAGAATGACCCACTCTACCTCCTGAGCCACAGCCGCCCCAAACTATAATGACTTGCATTCATTTATAGATAATGTATAATTTACAGATACATGGTGACTATTTTACTGGTATTCCTGCTTTAACCACATCATCATAAAACATTAATTTTGATGTATTTTAAATGCATACTGAAATTACTCTTTAATTAAAACAGTTTATTTCCACTTTAAGCATTATTCCATTATTGCTGTGCATTTGCTCATAATAAAAAGACAGTAAAGTGATGCCAGAAACTGACATGGTTCTGAGAAGTCAATTTTGACAGCGCAAGTCAAAGAACCAATTTCCACAAAAACACCAACAACTTCATTCCCCATAAACCTTGTAACTTATTGTGCCTCTCTTCCCATCCGTGCACTGTGCACTGCTTGGTGCTAAAATACCACCGAAACAGCCAAACTGAATTTCAAGGACAAGAAAATACCAAACTCTCTGAATGCTGCTTGCACTAGTCATTGTGCTGCCACAAAATGGAGCACTTAGTAGCCTATAGCTGAGAAATGAGAGTAAATGTGTTTGCCTGTTATGTCAGCCCAATGCACATCAGATTGGTTCACGGTGTTTCCTTGTCTTTCTCCCATTTCATGCTTGGAAAGCCTCCAATTCTCCCATAACCCTGAGTAGGAAAATGCAGTTACAACAATTATAAACCAGTAATCCAAGATGGATGGATGAATTAATGGATGGATATAGGGTTTGATTCTAGGACCTCATGTCTTTTATTGTTTTAGCTGACAGAAATGACTTGTCTGATTGTTGTTTTTCAAATTGTTTTCTGAGATCAGAAAATTTGAAAGTTGTTTTTTTCACTTTTCCTGAGCCTTTATAACTGGCCCATATTTTCAACATGATAATCTTATGTCTCTGTGTCCTGACTGCACTGTGTTCTAGTAATGACAAATCAATGGCCTCCAGCCTTTAATTACTTTCCAATCTATAAACAAATCTCTTATCGTTGATTGCAGCATGTAGTATTGGCATTTCCTGTGTGGCCTAATTGATCTCAGGGTTGCAAAATTGCAAAACCTTCAATAAAGAATCACAAAAAACATAGCTGTTATTAGTAAGATGTGACCTCTTAGCTTGATTAATGACTTCATTATGACTTGAGGCTATAGTGATGACAATCCAGATAACATTACATCATCGTCCCTTACATCATCATTCTCATCATTTGTTTCAATTAAATTGAGTATGTTTACCTCTCATTTTCTTTCCGGGGAAAGCATTTTACTGGGATGTTTAAACTTAAGTCTGATGTATGCCTCAGGCAATCTATAATTTGTTGTTTTTAGGTGTTGTTTCATGACTTAGGGATTTACCCATGCTGTTTCCTAGATGCCTATGTCTCCTGAGGTTTATTTAAGTATATCATGAAAACCTGCTTGCTATTTGTTCTGTATTGCATGACTTTAATTTAGTAAATAAACCTCTATAATGTGCAATTATTTATTGATTATTTTTTATTTGAGGTCACAATTTGGGGACACACTTTCTATCTGTCTGTTGAAAGTGTTGCTGTATCTCCTTAACCTACTGTTAGATTGTTATACTTGAACCTGACACAGGTGCACATAGGTGACTTTGACTGAGATATTTCAGAGGTTGGGGAGGAATCGAGGCTGCAGAGAATGAGATGCCAGCTGCAGATTTACACACCTCCACTGGCTCAGTGCACATCATTAAAGCCAGAGGCCGCTTGCAGTGGCTTCATCTCTGTCCCAGCCCACACAGGCTACATCAGGCCCCACATGCTGATTTATTTCAGCTGTCTCTCTGAACGGCTTTTCCCGCCAAGAGAGAGATGGGGGCTGATGAGATTTACGCATGTATATGAGATGAAATTCATTTTGGGAAGAGCACAAGCATCCTCTGACAGAAAAGAATCCTTTTTGCTCCTGTCTCCATTCCATCCACAACCATGTCTCCCACCATACACACCAGCACATTCCCAGAGTGAGAATTAGTGATGGATGTTCATGTGCACAGTGTCTCTAAAAATACCTCAGTCACACCAGTATTAACTCCCTCTGTTCTCTTTTTTTCCATGATTCCTCTGCTTTATCTTAGCATAACACATAATGTGCTGTTGGAACTCATATGCTCTCCATCTTGCCAGTCTTTCTAGCTCTGCAATTTTTACCGGTATTGAGTTTTAATACTACTTTTATATTCTTTGGTAGGTCTGACCGCAAATTGATTTGAAACAAAGGTTACACATGCTAACCATAGTTCTGTGAGCACCAGTGAAGCTCTTTTGTGTGCAGGCTTGACCATCACTCTGAGCAACACACTGAACTTCGTATGCACTTACTGGGACAGTAGAATAGCTTACATCTTTTCTATGGTACCAGCCATGTATATAGTCATCAGGACCCAAGTCAGCACACTCTGGCTGAGAACAGCAGAGGTAAGATCCTGTGGGACTTGTTGATCCAGACAGATGAACAAGTACTGGCCAACCAAGCAGACATTGTGGTAATGGAGAAGGAAACAGTGGTGATATAAGTGGCAGTCCCATGCGTCTCAGCAGCATTGACAAGAAGGAATATGAAAAGCTGCAGAAATACCAGAGCCTGAAAAAGGCAAATGCTAGGTACACAATTGTTTCCTTGGTGGAAGGCACACTCGAAGCTGTAAACCCCAAGCACAGTTTGAGAAAACACCCTCTGTTCTCTAGACACCATTGCCAACCATTAGAACAGTTCGGCATTTTTACAAACATTATTCTTTTTTTTACTTTTGACTGGCTCTGTGAGACTACCTTGTAGGATACCCTTAGTTTGTCCTAGGTTAAACAAGAAAATAATTTAGCAAAATTAACAACTTTGTTCTTGCATATAAATCATTTGTGTATGAAGCAAGAAAGCCTCATTACAAAACTGCAGTTGACTGTGTTCCTTTTTGAGGGGATACCACTCTAACTTCACATGCCCTGCAGCATTTTAAGGCATTTTTCAAGTGCCATTGTCCAATTATGTAGGTGATTTAGCTCCTCTATACCTAGGGGGAAACAAAGTAAATAATGGTGCAGTAAAAAAGGTTAATAGGAAAGTTAGTTGTTTTGTAAATTAATTACTTTTCTCACAGTACATGCTTCCCTTAGGTGATGTGACAGAATTTGCAGATCTGTGAACACACAACTATATCTCTGTTGAACCAAATGACAACCAAATGGATTAGCCTCCATGACCATCTGTTATTATTAATTGGATGCGTAAATTTTTTTTAACACTTAACCAAAATAAAACAGATTTTTTTTCTAACCGAAGCTAGGAAATGTAATATCTCAAGAAAAAAAAACACAAATAACAAGTGTGGGTGTATTTTCAAATTCTGAGTTCAACTGTAAATATCATGAGGTGACTATGATAGCACTATTCCATCATAGAAACATTGATAATCTATGGCATTGCTGCCCTGTAATAATACAAACACATTAGTCCAGGCATTTATCTCACACAGACTAGATGACTGCAAAAAAACAGTTAATTCAGAATTCTGCTACTGCACCAACAATCTTATGGAAGGCTCCTTGATTCCAGTCAGTGTGTTTGCTTTATAAAGCTTTTCACTGTGTATCTATCTTGTAGACTTGCAGATCCCTCCTCTTGTAGATTTCTTGCTTTTTGGTCGGAACAGCCATGGACCAGCCCTATAACCCTGAATGTCTGTCTGTCACTGACTCACTGAGTCACTGACTTACTGAGTGATGAAGTTACGCCAAATTTTGGCACCTATGGGCTAGTTGCTCCATGTAACAACAGCAGCATTTTACATGCTTCAGTAAGGTTTTTTATTGAATGAAAAGATCAGGTGAAGAAGATCCAGCAATTCCAGTAGATGGCAAGCCTCCCAGCTTGATTTCCTGGAACCCAGATCTACATCGCCACCGAACAGCTGGATGAGCTATTTGCCTGGTGGTAGGATCGTATCAGTCACCTGGATTGGCACCAGGTCAAACACACATTATACTTAAATAGTGCACTCTGACTTATCAGACTCTGTCAGATCAGACCTCTATCTCATCTGAATTCAAACTAAGTTGACTTTGACCAATTTTCTTCAATGATGAAACACTGATTTGGAAGTTACTTGAAACTGGAGAAATCCCACATAAGAACGATACAATTGGATACAACTAAGAACAACTGTCTTTGGTTTAAAGGGACCAGTTTTTATTTTTCAAACCCATGTAAATGTGAAGCAAGGTGCATTGTTTTGCTATCCATAGGGAAACTTAAGTTGCAGTTAACTGGATTCACTTGTGTTGTGTTTATGGTTATTGCATAAAACTTAACTCCTTCCGAACCTAGAGTGAGGTGTACTTACCCAGGAGTGGGTTACACTAGGTTATGACACAAGCTCTTAGGTTTTGTAATGCTTTCTTGTGCCCCACAGTTGCATTCATACTTACTGTATATAATACTCAAAAATAATAAGAATAGTAGTGATCTCCTCTGTAATTTTGTTAATGTCAATATATACAGCCTTCTTTAATTCATATGGATGTTAAGACCTTGTGGGAAAGAGACATGCATCATAACATTTTTGGAGGCTTTAGTGTGCAGACTCGTTTTACTTTACCTTGTGTATTTATCCTGCACCAGTACCTTTGGTTGGATGTGCATATCATCCAACTATAATTATGTCTCAAAGCTGCAGAATTTCAAAATTTCTGCTCATATGAAATCAGTCATCTTCAAATCTAACTAGCATTTAATCTGTGTGCTTTTTCTATTTTTACTTAAATGCACAAACTGTGTGTGTGTGTGTGTGTGTGTGTGTAAGTGTGTGCCACAACACATATATAATGTTTCATAGGGAACGACAGAAAAGAGATAACTTTCAGGAGTATCACAATGAATGTATTACTTTCCCTCTTGCTTTTTTCTCCCTCTGTGACAATAAATTTAAACATCGGAGATTCAGTATCTCTGTTCTGTCATTGTTATGTTGTAAGTAGAAATAGTGACACCTAGTGGCTTGGTCAGCAGCTCTATCTCCTCCTCAGAGAGTAATGGCCCCGGCCTGCACATGACATCATGACATAATGTCTGTTTCAGTCAACTCCAGATCACACCATCAGCTCAGCCCCTTTGAAATTGGCCTCCATGGGCTCGCCATGGGTCAAATCGGAGTACTACAGCTTCCTGGCTGCCAACCTCCAGCTGACTGTCAGAGCTGCAGGTTAAGAGAGTGGATGGACAGAACAATGAGACTGGGTTATTCACTCCAGTTCTGATGTGTTCCTCCTCTGTTCTTGGGCATCAACGAGATACATCTATCCTCCCAAGTAGAGATAAATTCAGGATCCAGTAAAACAGGTGGTCATTGCCACTCATGACAAACAGAAGGGTTTTTATTCCGCATACTTCCTGGTTCCCAATAAGACAGAAGTTTCAGACCCATTTTGGATCTCTGCATCCTAAACCAGTGTATCACCTCAAAGATGTTCTGCATTCTAAGCATAAGGAGATTGCTGGAACTGGTTCAACCAGGCAACTGGTTCACCACCATCAATCTGAAAGATACATATTTTTATGTCAATGTGGTGCTGAAACACAGGAAGCTCATGTGTTTTGCTTTTCAGGGGATAGCTTACAAGTACAACAGGCTACTGTTTGGCTACTCTCTGCCTCCCCATGCATTCAGCAAGTGTGTGGACGAGGCACTGCAGCTCCTGAGCGACCAGGGGATGAGGGTCCTCATCTACTTAGATGACCTCATTGTCATGAGCAGGTGCAGGGAATGGGCCATTTTCCACACAGCCATATTAGTACTGCACCTAAACTGGTGAGATTTCACTATCAACTGGAACTGCTATATAAATAAACTTTGGAAGAAGAGCCTCGCCATCTACACCAACACGCGGAGTATCTGGGAGTTGTGCTCAACTTGATCTATGGACCATTCTGTCGGAATCCAGACACAGGGCCCTGCAGCAGCCAGTCCTCAGACTGTGGCGGGAAGCAGTGGTGACAGCTTTGTCTGTCCTGCAGGTGTCGGAGCTCATGGTGGCGGGCCATCTAGTTGTTCCACTGGGGCTCCTGCACATGTGCTGCCTGAATGCTCATCCAACAGCGCAGGAGAACCTGCGTTATTGGGGGTGCCCACAACATCTTTTGATGGAAACACCACTGAGTCGAGTGACTTCCTACATAGTGGTGTTCACAGATGTGTCCCTGATGGGGTGGGAGGTGCTCCTATGCCATCTGCTAAAGTGGCTAAGCGCTGCCCTATATACTGTGTGAGACATACGTAATTGTTAGGTGTGTCCTGATTAGCTGGCTATGTAAATACAAATTTCAGTAGCTAATTGCATGATTGTGACTGGAGGAGAGTCCAGTCCAATCCATACAACTAGGGTTACAATATCATAAGCTTCATTCTGATAACATTCGTAAGCTTTGTAAGTGAGATATTTACCTGGCCATATTTACTTGTGTTTTTCAAGCTAGTTGTAAACCCAGCTATTTTTGGTTGGTCTGGTTGTCATTTAGTAACATGATTTTAAATGTTTTATTTCTAAACATGATATTAAATCTGCTATGGACCCATTTTAGTTGGTGGCCCCTGCAGGCAATTGTCTAATGTTAAAGTTGTCCACTTACCCTCACCCATGCCAAATATTTCATCTTATAATTGGACTAATTGTTCCTCAGTAATTGCTGTTACTGAAATTCAACTCATTGTGCTCATTTACTGTAGTGTCTGGGATGAAATGACAGTAAAATGAAGAGCCAGGTAGCAGGGACCAGCCAGCTGGCACTGCTTTTATGGCAAGGCTTGTCAGCTCTAATGAAAGACAGTCAAATGAGTTCAGTGCAGGCAGTAATACTTCTGACCTTTTCTTAACCTGATGATGAATGGGAGTCTTCTGTGTAAATGTATATTAAACATGAAAAAAAGATATTTCCTAAAGTTCGGAAGCTTTAAGTGAAATCTAACTTACCAAAAGCCTCTGAAGATGAGTGCTACTCAGTCTCAATCTTCATCTGTCAAATTGATTTTGAAGTCAGTTTCATTGGGGTGCAGGGTTAAGTATTGCACATCCTGCCCTCTTCCATTACCTCTGCTGACACAACAAATTTGACAAGAACCATTTGAAACTATTCAAGTTAACACATTTTTCCCAGCCTTTGTTTTACCTCAGTAATTTTTTAAGAGGGGATACAGGCATTGCTTACAGAATTGCTACTTAATATATTTTTTATTATTATTAATCAATCAACATAACCTTTACATGCATAACTCAGTACTGGTTTGATCAGCCCAAACTAGAAGACGTGCACCATGCATTTACATTGCATTTCCATAAACATACCGAGGTCTTTAATAATTTTTCAGAAAGAATTTTTGATGAAGGCACAAGTTTCCCCAACTGTCAGATGAATTGCCATAGAATTTTGGTTCAGACATCCAAGTCACCCTCCGGATGAACTGTAAAAGCTGTGGTATGTAACTTTTCATCTAACACCTTCATCAGGTTGAGAGTTTGCTTTAGTTTTTGATACCTCTGGTTAGAATTTGCACAAAGCATTGATGTGTCACTAGCATATCTCTTGTTGGTATCTGGTATACTGTATGTTGATTTTGGAGCACAATAGTTGTCTCTTGCAGTGTTTACACAATAACTGTCCCTGGCCAGAATCAGAATGTGGATGCCACTGTTACATACAGTAGTATGTACTTTGGACCACTGGCCTACGAGAACAGCCTTGTGTCAAGTCCTCACATACACACACTGTGCATACACTTCAACTTGACTCAGTCAATACTGCCATAAACCTAATGTTCTTTGCATCCCGTGTGGTGCTTTGTCGTTACTTAAAGAAGAATGGGTCTCAAAAGAGTACTTAAATTTGTGGCATGCTCCCACATAACATTTCTCTATATCTCTGGATAAAATAAAGCAAATAATAGGGCTAAAACTGTGACCAACTGTGAACTTGGATTAATTTACATACTATTATGTATAGAGGTTCATCAGCATGTGAAATTGTGATGACCCATCGGATCGTCAGCTCTAACACTTAGAGATGAAGATTTTGTTTCCTGAACTGCTGTGAATGTTTTAATGTTTAATCAACACAGACATGGACACTTCCTATCTTGTACTTGTTCAGCAAGGCTAATCTCAATACTGCTGTTTCTACATTAATTACTCTCAGACTCTTGATACAGCTGACAAATTACTTTTTTTCCCTTACTGCTAGTGACATTCTGTATTCACGGTGGATAACACTACTCTCAGGGAAGTGTCCCATGCAGTCTCTTCTCTCTATCCAGCCACTTTTTCTCATCCTTCAATTTCACTTTATCAGCTCAAAGTACAAATTGGGGCTTAATGGCTTGATGATAAATTGAAATTCATTGAAGCATTTACATGACATTTAGCAATGGTTGCATAATGCAGGAATAATAAAACATGTGTCAAACTGAAAGGATTCACTCTCTGCCTTATGCTATCTCATCAATAAGCCTATGCATGCACTAGCAAGAACATATTTTTACACTATGTGTCTGTATGTGTTTCCATGTTCTTGTGTATCAATGTTTTTGACTGCAAGATTAGTGTGTGTGGGTAGAGATGCGCTGGGAAAATTATGCTACATAAATGCTGCTTAGTGCTGCATGCACATACATGATGATCTTGATGGTGGGATAGTTGACATTTGAGAAAGTTCTAGTTACTAGCTTGTAACCACCTTTATACAGAGCTGGTTGCACAAACTGCACAAACAATCACTGCAGTATCCAGTTCATTTGTATGCCATGGTGCCTGTAAAGACTAGACAGTCTTAATAATGATGGCAGATTGGCAACTGGAGCTGGTAATCGAGTGAAAAAAATCTATTGGCTGGTCTCAGAGGCTTGGGATGTCAATAGTCTCCACTGCATGTCTTTAGACATCCTTATTACTGCCAATTTCTAGCCAGAACAACAACAAAACTATCACTGACTTGATTGCATCAAAGCTTAATGTGGCCACAGTGTGCCTAATGTCCATCAGATTTCAATTGTAGGGAACCAATTTGGATGTAAGAAGGTTTTGCTCTGTTGTGACGTGTCATCTCTATAAATGAGATAGACACAAATGTGTGATGATGAATCAATGCTCCATATAAAAGCTTTTCTCCATACATAATGTTTAAACCTCATCCATTCACAATGGGAATCTCTGTCAGTCATATTTTAAATACAATTATTGTACAGCCTACAGCTATATCTTACACCCCTCTAAAGTGATGAGGATACACAATCAGATTCTCAGATTTGCATTCCTATAATGTAATATGTTTCTCGTATCAAATGTTTTCTTTTTACTCTGATTTGCTCCAATGTTTGGTAAGTATAACTCCATTGTAAGGTTTTTAAGAGTAACTTATATTGAATATTGAATATATGGTATCCTACATCAATGGAATACCACTTATTCCATGGACATTTTGCCATTATAACTCTCAGGGTCCTATTTTCTCAAAATGGGATGCAGGCCCAGATCTTGATACATGGCACGTGTGGGTCTGACCAACATATATTTGCAATTTTCCTGACCATCTGCACTGGCGCACTCTGCACCCAGTTAGGTGGTGGTGGTGCATTCATGGACTGCCCCACCAGCTCATCTCTGTCCACATTGGTCCCTTCTCTGCAGTGATGCCCAGAAGTGTCACAACATGGTGCCAGTGTGTGAGTACTATCTTTGGCATGATGCTGTCAGAAAGCATACCTCACTCGATACAGTGGCTCTGAATAATACACTATATTCCACATAGCCCAGTTGTTTTTGCACCTAACTGAGGGTTAGGGTTTGCAGGCTACTCTGTTGGATCTCAGACAGACAGCCCTACTGCAGACAGTTCACAAACTGCAGCAGAGTGCAGCAGTGACAGCATTCACTGTTATGCAGACACTGGGGTTCATGGAGTCAGCCCACCAAGTGGCATCACTGGGGCTGCTGCACATTCAGTGCCTGCAAAGGTGGTCAACCACCCTGCACTTGGATGCCGAGAGGTTGTTGGATGACCTACAATACTCGGGTTCACCACACCACTTGTCACAGGAAACACCACTGGGAAGAGTGACTTCTTACATCACAGTGTTCACAGATGTGTCCCTGATGGGGTTGGGAGAATGATAGGTGGAGTGTGGCCTCTGACAGAGAGCTGACACATTCACCTCCTCTATCTCTGGGCTGTGTTTTCGGTCCCCCAACACTTCAAGCCCCTGGTACGAAGGAGATATGTATTAGTGAAGACTGACAACCGCACCACAATGGCCTACATCGAAAGGCAGAGCAGAATTCAGTCCATTGCCCTGTTAAGGATGGTGGACAACCTGTGGAGATGGGCCATAGAGCGTCTGTTGTCTCTGAGGGCGCTCCACGTCCCGGGACTGGAGAATAGGATGGCTGACCTCATGTTGAGAGGTGGCCCCCCCACCAGACGAGTGGAGGCTTCACTCTGAAGTGGTGAAGCAAATTTGGACCCAGTTCTGGAAGGTGGAAGTAAATATGTTCGCCAAACAGCACAACACCCACTGTTCCCTGTGGTTCTCCCTGACACTGCAAGATGAACTACCCTTCGGGCTCGATGTGTTTGCATACGCACCATGGCCAAAAAAACTGCTTTACACTTTTCCAACCCCTTGGCTCTTTCCTCTCTTGTTGGACAGAGTGAGACAGGAGCAGTTGGTGGTCATCCTGATGGCTCCAGGTTGCCAGGTCAGCACCATGTTACACCGAGATGACTCAAATGCTGGCTGCACAGCCCTTGAAAATCCTCCATTTTTTAGGGGCTCTGTCCTAGAAGGTGGGGGCGATAGGTGCGCCGCCCATTTTGAGTCAGCCCCTCCAGGCTTGGCTTCAGCAGGCTGGACTGTCTGTACGGGTTGTTGGGCCTCATATTCCATGTGCATGAGACAAAGGCACGCCTGCATGCAAAGCCTGATAGCCAGAAATGGCACTCAGGAGAACAATGGGAGTCCAAATGGACTCCATATCCCAACATGCACTGTTTACTTCACACCAAAGTGTTAAACCGGAAACTGTAGTCTCTCACTGGCAAAGATGCTCCAGCACAGAGGAAGTCCCAGCTATACAGCCCTAATGCCCTTATAAACTGAGCACACCCAGGAAAACACAATCTTCTTTCCAACTGAGCTATGGGAGAAGTGTTCCTTCTCTATGAGCCAGTTTACTGAAGGAGGTAACCCCCGCATGTATTTTTCCTCCACCAACTGAGACAAGATTTTGCCTGTGTTCAACCAAACACGATTACCGGAAAGAGACCGCTGCCGCAACCAGTGCTCTCATCACCTGCAGAAGGAAGAAAAGGATTTTCTTCATGAAGACATGGATAACCTCTCTGCCCCACTCTTCTTCAACTCAGTCGACTCTGATGTTTTCTTCACAATGCCGCTGAGGATCAGCTGCCATGAAACTCGCTGACAGCACAAGGACAGCCCTATCAGCATCTCAGCCGAGGAACCAGGTGGCAACATCTTGTTGTCTGTCTAACCAAGACACCACTGACACTTCTACAATTTGGTTCTCATGTGATGTGACTTCCCCCTACTCTTCTTCAACTGAATTGACTCTGCTTTTTTTCTTCACCACGCCTTCAAGGATCAGCTGCCATGAAACCCACAGACAGCGCAAGAACAGCCCTTGTAGCATCCAAGCCGAGGAACCAGTCAGCATCATCTTGCTATTTTCTAAGCAAGACACCACTGTCACTTCCGCCATTTGGTTCTCACGTGACTTCCTCCCATAGTCACATCTGCATCTAAACCCTCAATCATCATGTCAGTTAACGTTGCCATCTTGCCACCAACACACAGTCACACACACGCATTCACATGCATGTGTTCAAGACTGTGTATAGCTGCTGTTTACGTCTTTGCTTAGGTATAACTAGATTTAGAATAGTTGTTAATTGATCAGAGCATTTATTAACTTTGTTAATTCTGCTAAGTTTAGTAAACACTGTTATATCTTTAAAGAGACATCTTTTGTCATTATTGTGTTTAATATATTGTGAATAGTGGCTGATTGAGGAAGTCAGAGATCAAATTCATACCTTTTGTGTTCACCTGTGAATGTTGATATCCCTCAGATATGTACATTCTAGGTGAACTACCTTGTTTGGTTATTGGTCCCAGTTTCTGGGTTGTGCCCTGTAATTATTAATTCATGGTACTAATTCTATTAATTTGACAATGAATAATTATCTTTGATAATTATAATTATTTAATATTGCTAAAAAACAACCATGATCCTCACAGATCTGACAATTGTGTCCCCCCATGAGGTTCCCCTACATCAAAAGGCAGAGCAGAATTCAGTCCATTGCCCTGTTAAGGATGGTAGACAACCTGTGGAGATGGCCCATAGAGCGTCTGTTGTCTCTGAGGGTTGCCCTGAGGTTCTTTAACTGTTCATTATCTATGATTATTATGAATTATTACTAATAACCAAACACACTCCTACCAGGCCCAACAGCGTTGTACAGACCATTCAGGTGGTGATGGCAGGATCCACCACTGCCTGTTATAGGGTAAAGTGGTTGGGATTCCAATACTGGTGCAAATAAATTAGGCTAGATCCTTGACGTGTGCAGTCAGTTCTGTTCTCTGTTTTTTACAGTGTTTGCTGGATAGACGCCACTATTAAACTGTATGCAGTAGCTGTCTCTTCATGTCACAAGGGTTTTCTTCAAGGGGTCAGAAAACAACATCCGGTGATACGTGCCTCTACCCTCAATGGGAACTGCTTATGGTGTTTGAGAATTTAATCTGCTTTGCCCAGTTCCTGTGTTAGCATGTTATGTTGAATGCACAGCCTCCATCAGACATACAGAGCAGCTGTTTGTGTGCTACAGGAATGGTCTGGCTGGAAATGCCCTATCCAAGAAATGCCTTGCATGGTGGCTTTGTGAGTGCATCTCCCAAACCTTTAGGCAGGCAAGAAGAGACCCTCCCACTGTGGTCCGCACCTATTCTACATGCAATGTGGCAGTGCTGGTGGCCTTGTTTAATGGGATGAGTGTTGAAGATATATGGCAGTGTCATGGTTTATACACTATCTGTTCATATGGTTCTATCTCTTGGACATGTCTGGCTCCTTTTCTGTGCTTGCTGGATCAACCCAAGACTTGCTGTGGGTGTGATACACCTGCATTTTTCCTGTGCTTCTTGATGATCCAGGGAATGGGCTGTGAGGAGGGTCTGTTACATGACAGTAGACCCCTGCAAGGTTAGGCCATGGCCTCACTTAGTTCAGTGATATACCACCTGGGTCAGCTGGGCCCCCTACTTTAATGTTGAGGTACCATAGGTTATAAGAAGTAGGTAGGCCGAGGCAACTAACCGTAGCCAGTCAGGATCAGGCTGTGTCTGATGTTATGTTGTGGGAGGGAATTCATTCAGATAGAACAAATGTTCTATCTCACAACGACACTATATCTATTTCTATCTCTATCTCTAGATATTGAAACCCTAGGTCTATTAGCACAGGTGGGGGCCTCCACCTACTGGCCCTGCCACTCCTGCACCATTTGCTGAGTAGGTTGTAGGATGTTGGACAGTGGGCATGCTACCTATAGAGTCCAGAGGAGGTTTGCTTTGCATGTGCTAATGGAAAAGTGCTATAGTACTATCACTGTTTCGTCAAAATATTTCAGTGATGGATAAAGGTAGCCATGCTGTGCCAGCTGTGCGTAAAGTAAGCAGGACTATGTTTAAACACGTTTTAAAATGTTCACTAACATGTTTTATTTGTTAATGGCATATATGATGTTGATGTATATCTACTCTGTTTAGGAAGTAGCACACACGGCACAGGACCTCCGGTTGTCAGAGGCTATTTTACACACTGATTATACACGTCCATGTGCACGTCCAACTGACTACTGCAAATATTTTGAGACATGTCTATAAGCAGCATAACTGAAACTCACTGTAATGATCCTTGTGACATGACAAAAAAAATATTTTGATTCTCTAAACTGAGTTCGAACAGACAGATTTTATGGAGCTCAGGACACATCCTGAGGATAGCCTCCTTATTTTAAATTATTTTATTGTTAAACTTGAAATATGTGAGTTACAGCTTTCCAGTCTGATGTTTAGTAAATGCAGGACATTAACTACCTCAGGTATTCAGAAGATAAAAGTCAGAAGATAATTAATGAAGATTCCTCTGCTGTGACATCTGCACATAAGTTAATGTACAGTCCCTCTCTAAAACCAGAGATTGTAGATGAAGCATGTGTATCATTCCTGCTGCTGTGTGATGACTACAGCTGTTTAATAAACATGGAAAAGATCCAATATTCCACAACTTATCGTGGGAAATGGAATCTGACAGAAAGTATTTCTGAACTCATGGTCACCGGATAACGCTCATGTGGATGGAATGGGTAAGAAACTTAAAAATAAAATTGTGCTTTGATTTCCATGTCAATCTACAGTAGATGGAAAAATGTGCAGCAAACTTAAAAGGACACAGCTTAACATATTTGAAAGGTGTTTTGTGATTTTGGAGATGTGCATGAGCCTCTACCAACTGAAGCCACAAAAATTGCCCTGCGTCTGTGTGTGTGATAAGAAGTGGTCCAAGTAGGTTTTATCGCAAATGCAATTTCATGCCAAAATGAGCACCCAAAATTGCAATGCGCTGCCTAATCTGAATAAACACAGCCCTAGCTACGCCTATCCTCCCATGCTGGCGCAAATGCATTCTTTTTGTGCCCAGAAATGACCAAACAGATGCACAAAAACTACACTTGCGCCTCAGGAAAATTCTATAGAGACTGCCTTTGGACATTGCGTTTGTGGGAAAATAGGGCCTTTTATATTTAATGAGAGATGTAAACTAAACTACTGTCAGTTACAAAGTATTATGACTAGTAGATGTATTTTTGTGTGAATTTGTTACATACACTAAGATGAGACATTTATTTTCCCACTGTTTTTGTAGGTCCTTGAAGTAGAAGGAAAGTTTGAACCAAATGTGTTGGATTATCAATCACAACCACCAACATCTGTTTTGAGAAGTAAGTTACATCCAGATTTTTTTTTATGCAGTTTGTTGAAAAGTTCAATTAAGTGTAGTGGATCTAATTATGTCACTGTACATTATAAGTGAGGTGAACAGGTGATGTCTTATCTTCAAGAACAAGACATGCCAAAACACCAATTATTAACAATACATTTGTTTAGACAGTATAGAAGTACAGAAGTAGCAACAATAGCTAACACTTTAATTAAGTTTCAACCAACATAGAGCAGGAGAGCAGGAGGTTTTGTTTTAGGTTTCTATTTTTGAATTGTGGGCACTGTGCAAAGTATTATTAGGAAGGCAAAAGGCCAGACCATGTGATATTTTGAACCACATGTGCTGCCTGAAGCAAAATGTTCAAAGCTAGGTTTTAAACCTCTTAAATGTGTGGTTATTACAGAGTTAGTGTCAAGCTAACTCTGCACTGTGGCTCCTGTGCTTGTTAAATCAGCCAGCAGACTTATGTAGAAATTGCTGGCACAAGTTAGCTTAGTTATTGTGTCTTAGGCTCTTATGTCTTCTGCCATTAAGAAAAGAGTGCTTTGTGTGTATGCTGTGAGTATGCTACACCAGAGAGCTGAGCAGAAGAGCTGCTCCTGCAGTAGCCATGAGGGGGAAAAGACAGAGAAGAGGGGGATCTCTACTTTTGTTAACCTGGGTCCATGGGAAGAGTTCACACTTGGGTGTGAGCAACTAAGGACTCTTTGTTTCTTAGAGTCTTGAAACATGTGGTCAGCTAGAGAGACTCAACAGTATAGTTAAATATAGTGCTGCTGAATGTGGCGCTTTCTTGAGGACTAGCATGTCTTTTCATCTCCTGCTCCAGTTTGGTATTAAAGTGACTAGGCCCCAAACTCAAGTTGGATTGCATGTCTGACCACTAAGTTGTCAAAAAAGTAGCTGTTATGCACATTGTGTCCATGCATGACTCTTTTCACACACACTCTATGCCATAAAAATTAGAGCCTACTTTTGCATCCCTTATTTAAAATATGAAGTTATAAAAGACTACAGACTTATTGTGTGTATTATATTTTCCTTTACTTCAACATCTGCAGTATTGATTGACGTTTATTTTGGCAACAGTTTTGTATGCATCATTCATGAGAGTCATTTCACCTCCCCTTCAAATGGCCTTCATAGAATACTGAGAATTGAGTATTTGCACTTCATGAATTGTGGATTTGTATGTTGTGGTGGTCACCCTTCAGAGTGAAACAGAACGTAGTGACAGTAGTTTGTACCATTTCAGATGTCAGTGAACACACACACACACACACACACTGCTACAAAAAGACTCAAAAAGATGCATTAGAAGTACAAAAATGAAAGGACAAAAGGACACATGAAAACTTACATAAACTCAAAGCAATTTCCACAAAGTGTTAGTGAAGCTTTTCATAGTCCTTTGTGCCATAATTTACAGAAAATTACTACGAATCAGTAAGAGAAAAAATACATGAAAAGGATTTGGTGAGAAACAGGTGAAAAGCAGGTGTAAAACAGAGTGATTAATGCTTATATTTCAGTAGAGCAATTCAAAGCCAATATAAAGGGCTCTCCAAACAGCAAGCCTGCAGAGCAAACAGGTGTTTCTGCTCTTATCAGGCTGGAGTCATGCCATATCAACCACAGCCTTTGAAATATGAGATAACATTGCGTGATAAAGAACATTTGATGTTGAAATAGACTGAAAGATGTACACTGAATGAAGCAACGGAAGAGCCTTCAAATTTGCATGTCACATCTTGGAGATTAGGTTTAGGGCCTTCAACCATCTGTGATAAAGCTGTACTGAAGATGCTGAGGATTGTTATCTCTCGAATCAGATGCTGCAAGTAGATTGCTTCATAAATTATTTTGGTTGGTATACTTCAATTATACATTACAGTATGTTTGCTTGACAAGTCTCCAGT
This sequence comes from Euthynnus affinis, assembly GCA_029490765.1. Lineage (NCBI taxonomy): Eukaryota > Metazoa > Chordata > Actinopteri > Scombriformes > Scombridae > Euthynnus > Euthynnus affinis. The sequence continues at coordinate 22,877,432 of CM055844.1, read as the reverse complement.
GGAGTGTCGGTTGCGGATTTTTGAATACATCCTCATAATAAAACAACCACATATGTTGATTGTACTTGCATTCCAGAAGGACTCATAGGAGCGTTTCCAGAATGACCCATAGGAGCGTGTTCTAATATGCTACCTCTATCGGCAGTAATTGTATAAAAAATAAATAAATAAATATATATATGTGTATAAATATATATATATGTGTGTGTGTTTTACGGTGTGATTAAAGTCTGGTTAGGTTTAGGCACAAAAAAAAGCATGATCACTTGAAACGTGATGTGGGTTAAATTTACTTCCTCAAATTTAGGTAACCTCTGTCATCATGGTAACACTATACACCGCAACAACCGAAGTTACAGTTTTTAAAAGAAACCTGTCCCGACTTGCAATTGGAAACATGATGCTTTTTGCCATCTATCTATCTAGCCATCCATCCAACCTTCCTCCACCTGATATGAAACTTTGTCACCATCTGAACATAATCTAAACTACATAATTTCCATGGGTCATAATTACTAAAGCCACTAGATGGTGTAAACAAAACTATAGGTCGTTTTTGCTGGCTGGATTTTCGACATGTACTGTTTTTTTGTGAGGATGGGCTGGGATTTTCTGTGTCCTGAATTGTAGAGTTGACAGTAAAAGGCAGCATAACTAATAATATAATTACATTTAAGAGTATAAATTAATTATGTGCTAGTTGTAGTTGAGTGAAATGTTGCACGTTTCTTTCTCTTTTTTTTGTATTTTCAAATGAAGTTGTGGTTTTGAATAATACACAACTTTACTTGGGTCAGAGTTATATAAACCAATACAGAAATGTACATTTGTTTAAAAACAACCTTTAGTTCAGCTTCAGTCTGTGTGCGTTTCTAGAGTTACTGCTTGGATAATATACATGGATAAGAAAAAAGAAAATATACAACTGTTGTTTTTTTGATAATGATGCACACATTTTAGGCATCCAATGAAACAGGAAATTAAATAACATGCTGCTAATATTGACGTGGGAGGGTTCTCTAACTCTATTTAGCTCTGTTCTGCAGCTGCCATTCCACATCTGTTAAACTCTTTCACTCAGTGTACCTCCTCCACTCTGTATCTGTCTCCCTTTGACTGTGTAAATGTTGTATGAATGTGCATTGAGATGACATTAAGCACTCAAATGCCTAGTTTGGGTGAAAATTTGAAAATGAGAAAAATTGAGAGATCTTATTAGTAAGAAGAAAAGAGGAAATGCGAATTGGTGATATAGCTGATAGTTTAACATTACAGACCATTGTTTTTTGTTGTTGTTATATATATATATATATATATATATATATATATATATATATATATATATATATATATATATATATATATATACAAAGTCAGTGCATATGAAACATGATTTCGCATACAGTACTTTAATTTCCCACCCATCTCTGTATGTATTATAGGCACAATTAAAGCCTCATATTGTGTGCAACATATGTGCACATGAGAGGATCCAGGTGTTTGATGTGTGTGCTGGTGCGTGTGCATGTGTGTGAGTGTAAACTCTGTTCGATGCAGCTGGCTCACCGCTGTATGGTTCTCTACACTGAGGCGCTCGGACAGACCCCTTCAGCATTAATTACTGTGGCCATTAATCAGACCAACACATAGCTGTTTAATCCGTCTATAATGCGGTTTTCTGGAGGGGGCCACCAGTGTTAATTGGATTTGATTGGATACTGGTATGATGCTGCACACAAAACATCTTAAGGTAATAATTAGAAGATAGATCAATTGGTCCTTTGTGGCACTGATCCTATAGTGTAGACTACATTGCAGTTCTAAGGGCCGTTTAAATGAAGAGCATAATTTTGCCCTTAAGAGCAGTAGATGCTACCTCTGTAACAGTAAAATGTAATATGTTAAGACACAATGTGATGATTTCAGAGATTCTACTAATTTATCAGGTTTATTGAAATACATTAATCCCTGCAGAAGCTCTATTATAAGGTTATCTTAATACAACATTAGAAAAATAATAGCACACCTTTAGCATTGTAGTGAGATTGTTATAGCAGAATTATCAGTGTCTTCTTCTGTTGTTCTTGAATATCATATCATATCCTTTTTACAGACCTGAATTTAGGGCAGATGTGAAAAGCATTCCACAGAGTTAGTATGTTACCAGAGTCTGTGCTACTTGAGTCAACTCGACACATAGTTAGTGTGTTACTAGTGCCTGTATCACGTGAGTCAGCCCAACACACAGTCAGTATGTTAGTAATGTTTGTGTTATTTGAATCAACAAAGCCCAAATACATTCAGCTTCCTGCAGTGATGTTGCTCTGTGCCTAATATACAGTATACACACATACATAATTTGTGGTTTTGAATTTTGATGGAAAAAATAACAATAAACAGGATGGATACAATTGTACGTTAAAATGGCAAAATTTAACACTATGGCAATGTAATTTATTCTCCCCCATTATTCTTTTCCCCACCTATCTCATCTGAACCAATTTTCAAATTAAGCATCAATCAGATGTCACACTGCAAAAGCCTCTGGACTTGTTAAAAAAAGGTGTTATAAATAAAGCCACTATAAATGCAAAAGGACATGCAGTGAACATTTTAAACCCCTGACACCCAGCTTTCAAAACAGCTTAATTTCCACACTCTATTGACTTAAGGTTTTGTCTGTCATCTTTCAGTGGAGACTGTAAACAAAAAAAATACATAAAAAATAATAATAACACAAACCCTCAATGAATCATCTACATACAAAAGCTGACCTTGACTCCTTCATGTGGTGGTAGCTATTTCTCTGCCAGCCACTATTGAGGGATCCACTTTTAGTGTCACATTACTGTATGTTGGGTTTGGCTTTTTTTGGGCCAATCTCAATTGAGTTTGGTCGCTTCACTGATTCTGCTAGCACATCTCTTTTGGTCTTCTGGCAGAAGGAACAAATCAAATAAATGGCTGAGCTTTCTTTCAAGCAGCCACCAGTTTAAACAGTCTTTTTTTGTTTTGTTTTGTCATGTTAACGCCCTTTCAGACAGTTGCACTTAGCAACTGAGGCAATGTGGAGAGACTGGCTAATTGTTGCTTCACCTCTGTTGGAGCCACTGCAGGTTTCCTGCAGGGAAAAAAGCCAAAGACTGGGTGAGGCCAGGGAAAGGACTGGCCATCTGGTATAATTTGTATAGAGGCCCATGTAGTGTAGTGTAGTGAGTCCATACAGTATTTATTGCAGGGTCATAAGTTCATCACATCCCATGTGTCCAATATCTATATATTAGACACATGGGATGGGATATATATATATATATATATATATATATATATATATATATATATATATATATATATATATATAACCCAATTAAACACTTAAACTATGGGACTAGAACATTAAACTTATACATTTATTTATTTATTTTCACACACACTTCCACAAACCTGTGTTGTAAAGCTTAGACTTTGACAGTGAAGACCCAGATTTCTGTTCTTTAAATACAGCATGGCCTCACATTTGATTGATTTGGAATTTTTGACAGTAGTACAGTTGACTTGGATTTTATATTGTGAATTTAATAGTGAGCTTCACAGATACATGTGATACTTGTTTCCTGATCCTTGTGTGACAGTCAAGTACATTTTTAAGGAGAACAATTACCTTTCTCTGTTGTGCATGTATTGTTTATAAGACGGTGAGATTTTTATATTGTGAGTGTATGACTTCAACTTTTATAACGCATTTATGAATCAGCCACTCTCCAGAGATGAAACAATGACAAACACAAAAAAATCTAATATTATTATCACTAGGCAGCACTCAAGGTGCCCTGACAGCCACGTTCACCAGATGAATCAGAACCAAACTTTTATTCTTTCCAAGACTGAACAACTGTCCTATAGAGCCGACCACAGTGTATTACTTGGAAAAATGACACTTTTTTTCCTCATTTGACTGTCCTAAATAATTTCTAGGTTCAAGTTGTCTAACTTTAGAGTAGTTATTCGTGTTCACATATTTAGATGATTCCAGTCAAAATAATTAAAATAAAGTCCTCCATGCAGTGACTTTACTTTCAGTCACACACACTGTAACATTCTTTATCTGTCCTATACCAATGTGACAGAATTTTTCATTTTAAAGTTTATACAGGCTTTAATTTACAGGGCAATGTTTACAATTGTCATTGAATTCATTGTCATTATTTATTCTATATGTATATTCAGTTCAATCTATACATTTGAAAAAATCATTTTTGTTTTGGAGCAGGAAAGGGGAATATTGGTGGCAGAATACTGTGTGCCACTAAGCCCCCAACAGCATCTATCAATGTGGAGCACTTTCTCTTACAAACACACTCTCATAAATACATATATAACCCAGAGTGAGCACACTGTGCACTGAAATAGAGAGCATTAACCTGATATTTGTCTCCATCTTTCTATATTGCTTGTGTATTGATTATTTTTGCCTGTTTTTTCAGTGTAGTGCAAGGATGTTTGGAAGATGTAATGACACTGTACAATCAAAGAGCTAAGTATAGCATTAAATTAAAAATGCACTACACTAATAATGAGGTTCCAAATAATCTTTTGACACACATTTTGTCCTTCAGGAAAAAAAAGATAAAAATAAAAATCTGATTAGTTCATAAAAGTATGTTCTGCATTAAAGGATGGGTTCACAATCTTTCGAGTCTCTCTCTATACAGTGGGCAAGTGCTAAATGAACACTGAAAGAGGATCTTTCCATATCCATTCCTCCTTTTCATACTGGTTATTAGATGATCCTTTTATAATGCACTCACTATGTAAGTGATGGGAGCTAATTCCACAAAAATGACAACAGGTTTTTCTCACTGATTCAAAATTTCAGATAAACTTTTAAATGCATTTTTGCATAAAATGACTGTGTGGACACACTGTGGATTTTGTTTCCCATCACTTATATAAAAAGTGCATTGAAGGGGATCTTTTCATAGCCAGTATGGAAAGGAGGAATGATTCCAGCAAAAAAAAAAAAAACCTGTTCGTATGAGCACCTGCCTGTTCTTTCAAGACAGACTTCAAAAACTGTGAACTTATCCTTTAAATATCAAACCAACATGAATAATGTGAATTGAATTGTGTAAATTGAAATGTAGGTTAAAGATATCTACCAGGGCAATAAGTGATAAGAGATGGAATTGCAACATTCTCTGAAGTCCAGCACACAGTACATGCATTATGAGAAGAGCCTTGGAATATAAATATGAAGTTATATTGTAATAAGACATTCCAAAAATGTCTAGCTTGCAATATAAGTGATATACAGAAGACTGTTGTGTGGGCAAGTAGATGTTTGTGTCTGAGGATGTAATTTATAAAGCACACCAGATTAAGGTACCATATACATGAAAAAAATGGTACCAGTGCAATGATTATTATGTCAAAACATACATATTCAATACAATACATACTGAATGCAATAGGTGCTTGGGTCCTGCATCACTTGCATCAGAGAGGGTGAGATGTGTTGTATGTGCAGTTTATTCTATATCTTTCTTCTGCTCCTGCTGTTATACTCTATAGTCAGTATTTTTCATTGTTTTTCCTGCCACCTCCCCACAACAACACACCGTCACAAAGAGTAGGTGCATTTTCAGCAACAGATTGATTTAACAAGTAGAGAAGTGTGCTGCATACACTGAAGGACATGCGCCTAGGGTCCTATCCTACTGCACTATCTCCATGTTCTCTCTCTGAAAGGTGACAGGTGTCTGTGACAATCAGCTTTGTTGAGCAGACTTCCACAAGATCCGGTCCCCGCTTGTTTCCTTCATTGGTTTATGTCACAATAGCCAATAGAGGACTCATCTGAGATCTTCTGAAATTGCCAGGATCCAGAGTTTAATCTGATGTAGAGGTAAGATCGGCCCTAAAAAATCCAGCCCGACCCGACCCAGGCCCGCGGGTATTAAAGCCTGACCCGGCCCGAGCCCGATCAATTAACTTGATTTGCAGGCCCGAGCCCGAAACAAACCTGAAATTTTATATCGCAAGTTTTGTTAAAATAATCTACATATTTTTATGATCATTATAAATGCATTCATATTTTATAAGAAGTATTCTTTTAGTTTAATATCCATACATCGTTTTAGTATACAATACATAATATATAAATATATATTTATTAAAAAAAATTAGCGAGAGAGAAGCCTGGTCGACCCGACCCAAAGTTAATAATTGACATTTTGGGCCCGACCTGGCCCAAATTTCAGTTGACACAACATGGCAGGCTTCATGGAAGAGGACCTGCTCTGTATGTAGATATAAAGGGCTCATTCTAAGGTAACAAGAACACAATGATTCTTATTTTCAGACGATTATTAACTATTATCAAAACGTTCTTGAAATTATCTATCTCCAGATGCTTTTGTCTTCTTTTGAACAACCAGCTTCTGCTCTTCGAGCTGTTATATGTATTTTAATTTAACTAAGCTTATTTATTTATTGTTATTTTTTCTTATAATGAGAGGAGATATTGTAGTTATGCACAATCCTGAATAAAAATTACTCAATAGTTTCAAAAGAAATTCAATGGTAACAATACAGAAATCTAGTAAAAATAAAATAAAAAGAAATCCGATCATAATCTCATTTGTATGTGCTACTGCTCTATCTTAGGTGTGATTTATTTTCTCATGTCAACATTAGATCATCCAGGCCTTGTGGCGAATCTGATTGAGGTCTGATTGGATCCTATCTGCATGAAAAGCTTACATTTTTCTACACCCTTATATAAAGTTTATTGCACAATGAGGGGGACATCAAGATGTTAATATGAATTCAAATAATTTTGAGTCTGAAAAATGTGTTCATAGTTGTACACATTATTGTCTTTCCATACATAACTAGCTATTCTTATTCCTCCAGAGTATTACTACATCTGTAATAGTATCTCATCGTCTTACAATTCTGCTAACATGCTGAAACAAATAACTGAAAGAAGAGTAAAATGTGTTGGTCTTACAGCGCATGTGATGCCATTTATTGGAGTATACTGTGCATATGAAAGCAGTGCTCACATAGTGCTCATGATGTTGGTGATGTCAAGGTAGAAATTGCTTTCGTGGGACCCCTGCTGCACTTCAAGGGTCTTGCTCAGGGCTTATGTGATGTCTGTTTTGAGAGGATTGCCTCCCGTTTGCCTGAAATTCAAGAAAATCTTTCTGATTTGTAAGAGAGAGTTACTTCATGTAATGTATTTACTAAAAACAAAATTGTGCCCTTTCTGATTCCCAGTCTAGGCCATATGATAAACATAGCAATACTGCTTTGAATGGTATGATTATGATTGATCTTTCAGATGACAGACCTTATTTAATGACCTTATTATATGCAATATATGTGTGCCACTACTTAAACAGCTTGTCTAAATAAAATGTGTCTTTATGCAGCAGCTTGAACCTTTTGTTAAGAACTGTACAATGACAATAGACTATGCGCATGTCCACTCATTGGTTCAAACAGCAGGGTTTTTGCTGCATCCAGGAAGTAGGATAGTAATAATAAGCCTGTCTTCAATTAATAATAATGTATAGGTAACTTTATTCTATTCTCTATCATTCCAAACAGTCTTTAGAACCGCCTGTCAGAAAAAAGCCACACAGGTTTCACTTTGTGGTTGTATGGGGTTTTCTTTAATTTATGTTTTGTTGTTACAGAATATGCTACTTCAGCATCCATGCACCAGTTATAAACAACTATAACTATAATAAACATCCTTTTAATATTTTTTTCTGCTTATCTGTCTCTCTCTTTCTCTCCTTCACTCTCCATAACACATTTAGCCATCTGAATGTCTTCCCCTTTTCATTTTGAGACTAATCCATAATTCCGCTGAAAAAGAAAGGGTCTCCAGAGCCCAGATCAAAGGCTCGGCTGTGCTCAGCAGGGCCCAGGTGTTTAGGAGGCACTGCAAAGGCAGGAAGAACACCCATCTCTTTTTCCCATTAATAAGAGCAATTATGAAAGCCTCTTCCTAGCTTGTCATAGGATGAAACAGTGATCCTTGTTGTGGTTAAACAAATGAATAATGAAGTGCTGATGTTGAACAAGAGAGACAGTTTGTCAAGATTCTTCTAGGTGACTGTGGGCCTTGTTTTGTTATGCAGGCTCATTCTGTAGCTTTCTATTAGTTTCCTTTTGCAGAAATGTTTGCATTTCAAAAACCTGGCAGAAGAGCTATTTCAGAGATGTACTCATCATTAAAGTAATGCACTTTAATCCTCTTCACCTACACAAATACATGCAGGATCAAATTGCACATGTATTCCTGCATGAATCCCCCCCCCTCACTACTTAAGCTAACTCTCAAACTCCTCTGTGTGTAACTGTAAATCCTAGACAAGATTTGGTATTATATTTGCCACAGATCTCTACAGAGTTATGGGTTTGACTGGATTTGTGCGAGGGACATTTAAGCTGTTTTAAGTTTCTTGTGACCAAGGTTAATTGTGTTTCTAACTCAGTAGATGAGGTATTGTTCTGATATTAGATTTAATGAATGGAATATACTTAGTATTAGATACTTAGATTAGTGAGTATCTTAGCCCCACCACAGTACGCACCTCAGTGTGGGAAGTGTAATCTCTAATGTCATCAGTCACTGCCTGAAACATTCTCTTCTCAGTGGATATGGATTAATTCACACATTGGATCTTATAATTTTCCTCAGTTGAACCAGCATGTTTAAAATTGTTTTAGATCCACCCTATATTTGTGTGATCCAAGCCTTTCTATTCACTAACATCTAAAAATCAGTTCTTTGTAAGAGAAAGGACACACCTTCAGTACACCCACACAGGTGTTTTCAATAATTTTGTCTAATTAGATCATTTCTGATGACTGTGTGGGTGTGTGCAGACTGAGCTCGAGTGAGACATCCCTAAATCTCCCATTAGTTTTGTTGCACCTGTGAGAGTGGAGATGTTACCCATTTATCATCCTTATTAGTTAATAGAATTTGGTGACGTTACATGATAACCAGTATAGACCCACCAAACTTTTGTTAAGGTAAGGGTGTGTAGGTCCTTTAAAATGAATACAATGAATTACTGCAGCAATTCATAATTCATTTCACATTTCATAAACATACACTTTGACATTGCATTTCTTGATTTTTACATACTGTTTTGTGAAATAATGAAATGATGGAATGACAGAAAGAGAACAGCAGAGATTGTCATCCCCAATCTATGTAGTTTCACACTGTTAAGTTACCAACATCTTTGCTCAAATTGCTTGTTTGCTCAAATTACTATGGTGGTTTGTAGTCTCACAGGGGTACGTGTATCTACTGGAATTGCATATTTGCACATGATTACAGGTTTCAATCACAGTTTACTGATTCACTACCAAACATGAAGAAAAAAATGAGAACATAAAAAAGGTAGTACATCATAAACTTGGCTTTGGTGTTAGCCCTTGCCCTGAAGCTGTCTTTTGTTATTGATTAGAATTTGCATCTCTATATACACATACACATATGGATTGATTAATTATGTTACTATGATTGTGCCAAAAGTGCAATGCACCACATTTTTACTGAACATTTTTTTCAATTGGGTTTTATGTGATAATGTGGGGGGAGGCTTGATTTGAGAAATTAAACTGAGACCTGACTGAGGAGGAGTTGAAGAAAAATTACATGAATTTGGGATATAATATTAGATATGATAATATAGAATAGGTAAAAGCATTTCATTGGACCTTTAAAAGCATGAAATTACATTACAGTCAATCTTTATCAATAAGTATTTATTTTAATATTTTTTATTTTGTATGATACATTAGACTAAAAAGAAAATTAGACAGAAAAATGGTTCTGATGCATGCTGAATTTAACTGAAAGATCAGTCAAGTGGGGGCTGATCATGTTGACTTCCTTTTTTGTAGTTTTTAGTCTTGTATTTATAGTGGTCTGGGCCCCCTGTGGATTAAGGCAAACTTGGTAGGAACAAGCACTGAGCTGCATCCTTATTCAGTGTGATTGACTCTTCCTCTTGGAAAAAATCAATAGTGATTTCATAACAGACATATATATATATATATATATATACATATATGTGTGTGTGTGTGTGTGTGTGTTTGTGTGTGTGTGTGTGTGTTATTATTATTATTCTTTTTTTAACTCTGGTCTCATGATTGCACCTTCTGTCTTTTCATATACCAGTGATATTCCATTTGTTATGTGTCTAGGATAGAGAATGACTTTGCAAATAGCTTATAAATGCATCATTTTGCACAATATTTGAATAATGTAGTGACTGTCGATGGCAGGGTGTTGTTGTTATGTAGTATGAGTCTTAACCAGAAGGCTATCGGGACACCCCACATTATAAAAGATTACAAAGTGTTTGTGTTATTGTGTCCACCGTTGTATTACAATGTGCTCAAGAATTGTATGAAAATACAGAAAGTGTCGTTTCTGATTAAATGGGACAAGAGAGTTCCTGTTTTGAGACAAAAAACTGAGGTTCAATTCTGAATAATTTTGTTTGTTATGACAAAAGCGTCAAAGTGTTTGACAAAAATGTCAGTGTCTATCAATTCAGCTGTTTATTTTGGATTATTAAAATAGAAGCTAAAAATTTAAAGTATATTGTTTATTAACATATCTGCAGTCTCACACATGTAAGCTGCACACAAAAGCCAATTATATATCATTTTGTGATAAAATCAAAGCTGTATGGACCTTGTTTCTGGGGTTTCTACTTAATTTAACAGTTTTGGTGGACATAAAATCTAGTCTAACATTGCAATTATAAGTGTTGAGTCTAATTTAATTTAACCAAATCTCCATCATCTTCCCCAAATTATCCCTTACCTCATCAACTTGATTGCATGGATTAGATCTGAGCATAGCCAATTCAAGTTGAAATGACTTTTGGTCTCTCTGAGAAGAAAAGAGTGATGAAATGTAACAACATTCCATTTGCTTTTCCCTTACCTTACCAGTCTCTTGTGCCCTCATCCTTGAAGTTATTTTTAATCATTCTCCCCTCCTGTGACTTAAAGACCTTGAATGCAGATGATCACATCACACATATTACAACAGTGCTTCACTTTTCCACTTATCATAGGACATTGGTAGTGATGGCAAATCCTCAGCTATGGAAAGACAGAGTTTTTGTTTGTTTGTTTGTTTTGTTTTTTCCTTTACAGCAGCTTAAATTAGTTAGTCAGATTTTCATTAAGTTCATTAAGTTTTGGGGTTCTTGGTCTCTTTTCCTCATTGAAAATCCCCTTTGAGGGAAACAATACTATCAAGTTTTGCATCAAAATCAGCAGAAGGGTAAACATTGTAATGAACCAAGAGAAATGCTGCAGGGGAGTTACAGTTTGGATTTTTGAAGTTATTAATTTGACAATGATTAGAGTTAATGTATGGTATGTTATGGTTGTATGGTTAAAGAGGACCTATTATGCTCATTTCAGCCCTAAATTTTTATTTCTGAACTCCACTAGAGTAGCTTGGCTTGATTCACATTTCAAAAATATATTTATCGTATACTGGCCCTTTATGCAGCCCCTCAAAATACACAGTTTCTATTACACTCCATTTTAGCTCCTGTCTCTTTAAGGTCCCCCTCCTGATGTGCTCTGTATGTTCTGATTGACCAACTTTACTATCAGAGTTGTGTAAATTTACTGCAAACCAAACATTTCCTGCTTTATTGCTTCAAATTAAAAACTTTTCAATGACTAGCTAACAGGAGACTTTTACTGTGAAGAATTCACAGGAAGTAAAGACGTGTTCCTCACTGAATTAGCAGAGCTTCGTTAGCTGCACTAGAAACTGGTCAAAACCACAACATATGGAGCTATTTAAGCTATTCAGCAGATCAGTTAGAAATAATACAGGGAGGAATAGAACAATCAGAAACAGCCACAGGGAGATGTTTTATGAAGGGTTACAAACAACCAGCACACCTCCAACAGGTAAACTACTTATCTTACTTTGCTGTGCTGTGTAATGGAGTAGTGGCTTGGCGTTACTACTACAGGGGCAGAGCTGCAAACTTGCATGCTGTGCATGTAGCACGTGTCCATATAAAGAAATATGTTATGAACTGACGTCACCTCGTGCTGAAAGTAGAAAAAAACATTGGAAAAGAGCCATCTGGATCCAATGCTTTTTGCTTACAGGGATTGCTGCTACATACGTTTACCTCATTATTTGACTTATCTGCCTCTTTTAATTTGGCATTGAAAATAATTGAAAAAAGGAAACGTATAATACGTCCCCTTTAATTTTGATATTGGTCATCTGGCAACTGATAACATCTCAGTCATGGAAAAGAAGAAAAAAGTAAGCCAAATAGACACATAAAGGAAGACTCATTTATTTTCTTAGGTGTTAGGCATCCATTTTTCTGCTGCAATATCATATCCTTTCTGTGTAAAATTATTTTTAAGATAAGATAATTACAAAATCAAACAAGTTTCATTAATAAGGTCGATTTTATATGGTCTTCCAGGCAAATACCAGGCCAAATTTCAAATAAATACAGTTAGCAACAATTGATATTTTGACTACCTTCTGTTAAAACACGAATGCCTGCATAAGGCTGTGTGGTGGATTACCAGTCGGCTTGTGTGGTTGTCCAATCTGAATCCTTAAATAGTAATTTACCACTTAACACATGCAATTTTGTCAATATCAGTATTGAACTTGATGTTGGGTCAATTGAGGCCAACATTATTTATTCCACTCTTTTTGGATCTTAGGTTGTTCAAAGTTGCTTTGTATGGTCCCGTACTCACTAAAACCCAAATCCAGACAGACAGAAGAGGAAATGAACACTGAGTCTGCCAATCACACACAATTAAAGCGCATAAATGTCTCCTGTTCCCCGGGGTGATTTCCCACATCCATTGGTGAAAGATCAACAAGGCAAAGAGGGAAACAGAATGAGGGATTGTTTGGAATTCAAATACAGGCCTTGGATGGATAACACATTGGTTGTCCATTTGTTTAGTTCTGATGTCATTCCTCTATTCTGCTCCTCTGTGAACTTGTGTGTTCCATAGCAAAGTTTGATGCCTGATAAATATTTATGCACCAAGGTAGCTAATGTGATGTGAAATGAGATGAGCTACTTTTAGCAGTTTCAGTCTGAAAACAATGTTGCAATAGTAGAATATAAGAATAATTTTTTAAAGATATATTTCAGTAACTATGCCTTTATGTTTTGAGAGCATTATACTGAATCTGAGTGAATATGCTTAAGATGAATTTGGAACATTAAGACACTTAAAAATTAAAGTTGTTTAAAAATGCCCAAAATACTAGAAATTGAACATTTTTAAGAATTGCCTAAAATGGTAAAATAAAGCTCAAAGACATAATTGAAATTTCAAAAAGGCAGAGAGAAAAAGCATCTGTAGTCGTGACAGTATGTTTTCCATATTATTTGGGGGATTTTTCATTTCGTCCAGTTTGGACACTTGCAATTCTTTCTTGACTGTCAACATAAAGCAGATTGTTGGGTCAGCAGAACAGTTAAATATAACGACAAATAAATAATCAAAAAAGAGATTACTTTTATTATAATATATGGAAAATGACACCCTTCCGTAGCTGCTTCACCACATGTTATATCAGTGTGTCCTTTGCTATATGATTGAATCACAATTTACAACATACTGTCAGATGAAAAAAGGTAAGTTGTTTTTTTCAAATTTTCAGACTCACTAATGTAAAAGGATTAATGTATTACCTATTCACATGCTTCCTTTCAAATGTTATTTACATTGTCAGCAAATGTATTTTTGGATGTTAAAAGCCAGTCTGCCAAGAACACGAAGCAGGACAACAAGAGACACGAGACCAAATGTGCAAAAATAAAATGCTTCTAAGTGGAAACTGCACTGATAAAATGATTGTAGTAATGGCAAAGTTCTCAGTGGGGACAATTAAGGAAGAATGTCGCACACAAGCAATGGCTCCACTACCACTCACAAAGGGAGCAATTATCCATGAAATTTTACTGGTTACATTATTTCTGGAATAGGTTCACAGCCTCATCATACATCCTCCAGGTGTCCATAACAAAACAATTCACTTGCTAACTTGCACTTCAGCCAAGGAAGCCGATTTTGTTTTCTAAAATCTGTGCACATGCGGAATTGCTCTTTGTTCTAGCAGATGTAAATTATTCAACAAAAACACTGTAATCTTGATGTGCAAAAAAACAAACTCTCCAACATTCATAAGTACACATAGCAAATGCCTATTGCCCTACTCTCCATAGGATGAACATGGTAGATATTGGTCATAGCAAGTACATCAGCGCAAACACTATCATTTTGTTAAATCGTAACTGCCACACGAACTCTTATATACAATATCGCATGCTGTATATTATTTCTTGACAGAAAAAAAGTGCAGCACTAACATATTTGTATATGACGCTGACACCACCGGATTACATCTGTTCAGACAGTAAAATTGGGCCCCTTTTTTGCCTTCTGGTGCTATATCTATTTAAATTAAACTTGTCATGCTCCAAATAAGGTGGCTGTCAAAATATCAGAATGAACCAGCAATGACTTGACAAGAAAATAAATAAATAATAATGTAGCAGGTTGTGGTCAGCAAAATCACCAGCTGCCACTCCCGGTACCCCCCTACCCCCCACCCCCACTCCTCTTCTCTCCAAAAAAAAAAATTAAAAAAAAGTTAATACTTGCATAGACTCAGCAGTGCCAAGCTTAAGTTTTTGGATTAGGTTGTAAGAAGCATTTTTTTTTCAGAGAGAGTCACGCAAGTAGGTAACCCATGGAGCCAGCATGTAGCTTAAGGTGTGCAGAATTCATGGTTATGTGATTAGAGCTGCAGATGAGTGTAAAATCTCTGGCTCTGGACAGCTGCAAAGTTATGGCAGTGTTAATTTCCCTTCCAGAGTGAGGATTGACTCAGAACTGGCAGAGATTCTAGCCTAAAAAAATATGGGAAGCAAGGGAACCAATAACATAGAAAACAACAAAGCAGGTTTTCCCCTGACTCCCTCTACCTTCAGTGAAGTCATTACATTACAATCTATGAGCTGCTTGATCCATTTTTCATATCATGTCATCATCTGCTTGGGATTAATAAAGCCCTGATTTCTGAATTATAGTACTTTGGCTGATTTTTGCTAAATGGATTTTCAATGCCATGCCATGTTTTTTCTTCAGTTTGAATATAAATTAAACCTATTTTTGACTTCTACCATGGCTGGCACAATTCTGCTCTCTGCCAAGATGCAGAGATTTAATGTTACTTTATAATTCATGGTACCTCTTCTGTCATCTAACACAGGATGCACTGACTGACTCATCTTTTGGGGGGGAAAGCAAGAGGCATTTCATAAAACAACTCGAGGATAAAACTTTCCCATTTAAACAAATCTTTCTCAGAACATTTTATCTTGTGTCATCCATGGAGGGTAGAGATATAAAAATCATGAACACAAAGTACACAAACCACAGAAGTGTAGATCAGAGCCATCAAAATTATGCAATTAGGGCGGAAAAGACATCTCTCAGCCTCCCTTGACAAATTTCCGTTTTATCATAGACAAGCTAAAAGGCTAGAGATTTTCACCCAATCATGAAAAGGCAATGGTAGGCATTGGGACAGTTATGCCATATCTTCATGCTATAACAGCATATCTCATGAATAAATTAATGCATTATTATTATTAAAACATTTGAAGTGATTTCCAATGACTATTTTTCTTCTTGCTTTTTCTTGATTTTCAGACAATACTGCAGCTCCTATGGGATTAAAGAGTTTATTATAGCCTGCAGCCAGATACAGTTGTGCCTTAAAAATAATCGCTTGAATATGTAAAATCACTTTTGGAGCTTTAAAACCAGCACAGCATGGAGGTTGAAAAGGAGGTTATGTAATCACATCACCAAGTTCTGGTAAAGTAATGTTGCAGTAGGGAAAAGAAAAATACCAGTGAAAGGAAAAGGTATAAGTATAATCTAAGAATATTGTACATAGATTGGGTCCTCCATTTTCACATGGAATTATAAAACAGCCTTTAGATCTATAATTGGCTTCAGAAAGTATTAAAGAAAGTATGATCTGCTGACTGCATATTTGAATACTATATTGAGATATCTGTTAATATTCTCATCAATATCCAAAATATCTTATTTGCCAGGTATTTTTAAATTGCAGGTTCTTCTCTTATGTGTCTTAATAGCAGAGATAGCTTGGTAAAGGTTGTATACCAGAAAGAGATTGTATTTTACAATAATCTGATTAAATGGAAAGGCCAATGGAGTGCACTGCAGGGGCTTAGATGCTAATGGAGACTTTCTCAGTATTGTTTAGAAAGTTCTGCTGATGAAATCTTAAATCTGAACCTATAATGCTCATTTCCAACTCTATATTTTTATTCTAGGACTCCACTAGAGAAGTTTGAATGATTCACAGTTCGAAACACTCCTTATTTATCTTATACCGGTCCTTTATGCAGCCCCTCAGTTCAGCCTTTGTCTCTAAACAGGCAGTTTTAGCTCCTGTCTCTTTAAAGGCCCCCTCCTGAGAGCCCACTCTGTTCTGACTGGCCACCTTTCTGGCAGCCTACAGTTCCAGCATTACTGCTTCATATTAAGAACTTTTAAATGACTAAATAACGGGAGACTTTTATTGTGAAGAATTTACAGGAAATGAAACATGCTCCTCACTAAATTAGCAGAGCTTCTTTAACGAAAAACGAAAAATCGACACAACAACAAATGGACATATTTGGAGCTATTTGTTCAGTAGATCATTTAGAAATAATGCAGGAAGGAATAATACAAGCAGAAACAGCAACAGTGATGATGATGTTTGATGAAGAGCTGCAGCAGAATTATTTATTATTATTTTACTTTTTCCAGCTGTGTAGTGGAAAAACACTCACAGCATGCCAGCTTGACTCAAATCATGACTCTGCGTGACCATCCCCAAAACAATGGAAAAACACCATAATGTTAGCAGAGCAGAGCAATGAACCCCTGCATGCTGTGCGTGGAGCAGATGACCATATAAAGAAATTCGTCACAAGCAGACATCAGCTTGGTCTGTAAGTAGAAAAAAACTTTGGAAACTGAGCAGGTTTCAGATCAGAAAAAACTGTGTTTTTTGCTCGCAGTGACACTTTGGCCACATTAAATATGAATATCCTACATTGTAACATTATATGTATGACTGAAAATAAGGAAAAACCTAATAGGTCCAAATAGAGTTTATTGTATTGATTTCCACGCAGGTTTGAAATGATTTATATTGTCCAGCAGTTGATTATTTTAAAAGAAATGTCAGGATCGGGGTTGCCTTGAGGATTGTCTGAGAAACTGTAGAATTTCTCTAAAATATTGTGTAGGGTCATAAAAGGTATTAGCTTTTTTAGATTATTTTTCTCTAGAATTGTGATAAGAAAGGGGATTAGGAGTTATGCCTTAGCTGCTCACTGAGATTTAAGGGACATATACTAGTTTTATTAAATGTTTGGAGCAAAGAGATATCAGGCTAGTGTCTGGGGATGCAAAGGATAGGGTTGATGTGAGGCACTAATTGTGCATATCATAGTAAAATACCTTTTGATTTCTGCTGTAAGGGTCCAGGAGAAACTGGAAATTTCTTTGATTCTTCAGAGTGGCAGCCAAACTTAGATTCCCAAGTATTAGACTCATATTGTCATATTTGGAAATCAATATTCACAGATGGTTTAAAAAATCTTGTCTCTTAAATTACCTTGGGAGTTCATACTAAATATATTGAGCCTGAGGGGGTTTGCTGTTAATTAGAGCCAGAGTGAATCAAATTTTAAAAATATAGCAGAAAAAAACTCTATTTTAATTTATTTCATTTATTAAGCCTTTTTTTATTCTGTTGTATCAATGCTAAGCTGAGTGCCTGTATTGGCCAAAATCTTTCTTCATTCTGCTCAGCCTTCAATAATCATAGCTTTATTGGCTGTGTTGTGTGTGAGCAGTGTTATCTGTCTATCTATCTATGAGAAGAAAAGCCACTTCCCTTTTCCCCTTCATAGTTGGGACACAGATGGTTATGGGGGTCTGCTTTTTTCTCCTGTAGTCAGCACTGGCACTTTGGCATCAAAGCTTCCGACTATCTGACTTTTTACCTGAGAAGGCCTGAGGTTTGTTGTGGCTGTTTTGAGAGGCACAAAATGTGTTCGACTCAACCACAAGGGCTTTTGGCAAGGCCACTTTCCCAGAGGCAGGTCCTGGGGCATAAAGTCACATCCCTTTTCTCCAGAGACTGTGGGGTCTGGAAAATGAACAAATGCATGGGACAGGTGGTTTTTGGATCATGGGTTTGTGAGTGCACATGTGATGTGGCTGGGGTTTAGCCACATGAATGATAATGTATGTCAGGCTTAGTTGTAAATGAGGAGTGCTGTTTGCCTTATATTCATATTCAGAATCAGAATCAATTCATTTTGCACTGTAAAATCTGATAAGTTAATTTAACGCAAAATATTTGTTGAAACTGATTACATCAAAAATTTTAAGCGATATTTACTCCATTTTGTAAGTTAAGGAAATATACTTAACTCATTATTTTGTTTTCAGAGTACTAATAAAAATCAATTATAGCTAACTGTAAAATTTGGTTACTTTAAGAGAAAACATTTAATTTCTCAGTAAGGCAATGTTCACTTTATGTTAACTTAAGTTGTTTAAGTTCAACAAAGCTCTACAATCCTCTCTATACTTAAATATTTAACTTAATTGTAACTCAAAATCCCATTTTAAGGAACTTAAAACATTATTTGAAACAGATTACATAAATTCTATTAAGTAGCTTTGACTCAAAAAGACAAACATATTTTGAGTAAACAGTAGAAACAGGTTAACACAGATGATTTAAACATAAATTACTCTTATATTAAACGCACAATATGTAATTTCAGCTGCTAGGGGTCTCTCAATCAAAACAATAACAAAAGTGTGATTAACGCGTGATGACAGTGTGAAGTAGCAAATAAATAATCAGCTTCACCAGGATATGATAACTCCGGTGTTCATGGTTCAGGATGTTTTTACTGGAAGCCGAATTACACGCAGAGGTCTCCTCCTCTCCAAAACAAACGGACCCGGTGATTACAGGTAAAAACACTGAATAAAGCTGTTTCATCTAAAAGATCTGTGTTTCTCCGACGATGTACGGCAACTCACGGATGTCAGATATGGGCTTTTAGCCGAGCTGCTGCTATTTGCTGTTATTTCTCTTATAACTTTAGATCCAGATGGTCGGTTTCTCCAATGAGGCAAATTATCCACAGAAGAACACTTTCAAACAGATGTGTTTGAAAGATGTAAGATGTTTCCAAAACAGAAAAAACTCCTTTAATTTCTCTGTGCAAAAATTACTGTAAAGCAAGTGTACACAAAGCAAAGTGTAAAGGAGCCACCTGGTTGTCCATACACTTGAGATTACTCCACTGCCAAAAGTTAATTTTCAAGGATCAACACCCTGAGTCTCAGCTTCCCATCCTCCAGGCCCAACAAGACTTTCTGGGTAAAGTCAATTGTAATGGCAGATTATTTTGAGTAATTTAGATGTAGTGCATAAATCAGTGCAAAAAGCATGACAAATGCATCAGCAAATGTGGGTAAATCAATAACTATGTTACCCTCAAGCACAACCACAATCCTCTCTGGAAAGAAGAACATGGCATCTGTTGAACTGGCACCGATCAAGAGGAGCCCAACCAGTATGACGCCAATGTTTGGATCATCAGACTGCGTCACCCACAGACAAGAACAGAGAGGTTACCTGTGACCCTAGACTGCCTCAGCTATTTCCAAAGGCTGCTTGCTGAAAAATGCATCAATGTATGTTTTGTTCACACATGGCACAGTAACTATAGCATTTATTAAGATCAGGCTCAAAACTGGTAATATTGCCATTGTTGCTTCAAGTGCAGAATTTCAGCATTACAAAAAAGATTGCGGTATGGAATTTATTCAATGTTTTCCATTACATCACAGCAACAAGAAAACCCTGTTTATTTTTGTGTAGCTATAGATTTAACTAACTTACACTTGAGTCTTCAGTCCAACTGTCTACCATTTTACCATACTGCTCAGAACTCGTGGTTATGGCTACAGGTCTAACATATCATTTTGCTATTGAAACTTGATTAATTTTACTTTGTTAACCAACTGAAGCTTGAAATAGATCATGAGATTGTATATTTTAGAGAGTATGAATGAGTCAAGCCAATAAACATGGGACAAGAATCAGTTAGGCCTACTAATTTATCACAAATATCAATACCCATGTAATATGGAAATTTTGAATGGTATGTGCAAGATGTGGATTTTCATTCATTCACACAGTGGAGGCATTGTTTTTGATTAATAAAATGAAAATAGACATTATTGATCATGTTTATTATACCTCATTCCAGCCCTACAAATCTTGGAATGTGTATTGTGATCGTAACCCTAACCCCTCAAGAAAAACATAACCTTAATTAAAGTAGGATTTATTGCATATGGAAAATGTTAAACTAAATTGAAACAAATCAAATAATGAAATTACATTAAATTACATTTTTCCTATTTATATATGCATGCACTGTGTCATAATGAATTAAAACATGTTAAATGACAATTATATTGCACTTTGTCTTTAATAACTGAATGAATTGTTTTTCATGCAGATGATTACTGCATTTCAGTGTTTCCCAGCAGACAGCAGCATAAAGCTCCCAATACTAAATACAAAGCATTATTAAGTTTTCATGAGGAGGTACAAAGAGCCTTTAAAATGAAAAACAGTTAATTCAGTTATTAGAAGCAAAAAGCTTAATTATTTTCATTAAAAAATATGTTATATATTTAATTATGACACACACATATGCATTTGTGTATGCATTTGTGTATGCATACACAAAAGGAAATGTATGTACCATGCATATACCATTGTTGTTGTTGTACTATATTTCTGGCTGGACCGATGAGTTCTATAAACACTAATGTCAGTGAGTGATGAGGTTACACCATTGATCAACCAATCACTTGCCTTGCCGTATGTTGCCACTTCCTGTATCTGTTGTTTCAAATTAAAATTCCTCTATTGTTTCACACACAGTCCAGCCATATACCAGGTTTTGACCTAGTTTTGTCTGAATTGTTTTCATTTAGTATTGGGGCATTTAATTTTTTCCATAATTGGAGGGCTGTTTAGTGACTTTATATTCTCAAAGCCAGCTTTAAATAATCATCAGGTCTAAAATAATCACCAGGGGCATGGCCGGCATGGCAAGTTGCTAATAAAGGCCAGGTCAAAACACACTGAGGAGGTTGGAATTACCTGTACTCAACTTCAACACCTCACATAGTAAATTTAATATAATGCCCATTTCCACAGCACTAAGTCATGTTACACTCTGTTTCTTTTTCTTTTTTTCCTTTTTTTAAGCAGATCAACATTGAGAAAGTGTTGATTTTGTATCAAATAGAGAACAAGAGAAATTGAAAATGAAGGCCTTGTCTCTTATAAAAGCCTTTCCCAAATGAAGCCTTTGGCCATCATTTGACAATCTACTATGGTAGACTTCAAAAAGAGCTTAATTTCAAAGACATGCATAAGTGGACAGCATATTCAACACATGCTTGTTTTCTGATTTGTGTCCATTCTATACTTTATGGTGGCTACAATTTTAATGGTAATATTCAAACTCATAATCACAAAAAAGTGATTTACTGGATTAGATTAACAAAAAAATATAACTCTTTGATAAATAATATACTGACTTACATCCCATTGCTTCAGAAATCCAGTCATCCTAATGCAGATATGCAGGGAGAGCATGGAGGACAGCAACATGTTTGACATGGACATCAACTTATAACTTATTCATATTCCTGCCTTACTATGGTGGGTAAACAGTATAGCCACACAAGACTATATTAAAACAAATAGCCCTACCAAAATTCTCCCAAAGATAAACCAAAATCTATTGTAACATCATTATCAAGCAGCAAGAAGCGTAACCAACTTACCTTGAGGTCATAAATCCTGAAGATCTGACTGAGGACTTCAGCTACTTTTCCTGTGTGTGCAGCGTTCCTCCTGAAGAGGCTCTGAAGACAAGGGGCATGTCAGTCAGAGTTTGAACCTCCAAGACATTAGAAAGCCAATATTACCAAATTAAACAAATAGCCAGAATTATATTTACAATTCTTACATTTAAGGATAAACAGTTATGAGAGAAGTATTATAGACATACCAGATTGAACAATCTGTGTATCAGTCAGTTGCTTCAGTTTCAGCCTGAAAAGAGGGGAAATTGAAAAGTTAGGTTGCAATCTTTTTACAAAACCAGAGTAAAATATCAGAGAAGAAAAAGAGAAAAATCCTTAGATATCCTTAGAAAAAAATACAAATCTTCAAAACACCACCAAAAAATAAAATAAATAAAAGCCTATCCTGGCTCTTAGGTTTAGTAGGCTGATAAGAATCTTGGGTGTTTTTCTATTTACTTATTATCATATGTTTTCAACAACACTTCTAATCTTTGGAAGTCAGGTTACCACACACAGACCCAGGACACTGGGCCCTGGTCATGAACATGACGGGGTTATTTCACACACAAATTAGGAGCCAACATTTTACATTTACCTCACCTTACAAAAATACATGACATGTAGTACAGCGTAATTGCATTACATTGAGGTAAAACTTCAATGCAAACCATTACCTTTACCGAAACATGCCCAAATATCCATGCCGAATACCGATTAAAAATGCGGTCACATGCCGCCATTTTATGGTTGAAAAAGAACAAGAAAGTTTAAAAGCATGCACGATTAATGCAAGACAAACTGTCCACCAAAAAATAAAGTTAACATTAACATTAATAGTTTCTACTTTTCAATCACTTTTAATTAGGCAGATTTGATTAACACAAATAATTTTTTTCAAATGCATAAAACTCTAAATTGACACAGTAAATGGTATGGTCCTAACCAGCGAATAACTCACACGGATGTATTACAAATGCTCAGGGAAAACATCAGTATGATGGCAGTCAGTGCGGGTGGAGAAACTTGCTGCCGCAGCACGTTTCTCTGCGTCTTCGCCGGCAGTCCCACAGCAAGTTATCATCTTTTGCTGCTTCCACTTATAAATATATTGAATTCACTCACAAGCAAAAAAATGTTTTAATGTATTCCTCTCCCATAGTCAGCGGTAGTCATGGCAGACTTTTCCAGTTTGGTGAAGAAGCATGCATGCACGTGCATGACGTCACGCGGATTAAGCAAATTATTGCTATCAAATAATTTGAGTACATCATAATCATTAAAGTGCTTAAGGGCTGTACACTTAAAAATAGAAATGTGTACAAATAACTCAAACAGTTTGCCATGAATTAGCTGTTTTAAATTTTTGAGTTGATACAACCCATCTTCTTTAACAAGCCTATACTGTTCGGTCTTGCAGTATGCATCTACAGTTCCAGTTCCAGTTTCCAGAAATGTTTGTTGTAATATGAGGCATTCATCTTCATAGACTGCATTCTCTGGACTGGGAGAATTGTTTAAAAACATTTATCCCTATTTAACTGCGCAAGTGCAATGACAACCACAAGGTGGTAGGTCTTAGGTGCACTGACTAGTGACCAGTAATCGACCCAGCAGAAATGGACTTGGTTCCTGTGTTCCAGCCTTTGATACACCCCTATGACTCTGATGGTGACCTTATCCTCAACTTTTTTAGGTCAGTCCATGAGGAGGACCCCATGCTGGCAAGCCACTGGGAGTCTGTGGAGCATGAAGCTCCATTCTCTGTCAGCACCAGTAGCCACCCAGCTTCCCAGCCAGCTGACCTCCTGACTACTAGCATTGACCATGCTAGCCTTCAGCCTGCACCCTGGATGGTTCAGAAACAGCCAGCCCCCCAGTCACTAAGGGTTGGGGTTGTGAGTCTGCAGCCTGCTAGCCACCAGCACTGCCATTCTGCTTCTACACTGGACATTCCAGCTCAGATGACTCTGCTTGAATACTTTTGTTATCAGGCATCCAAGACTGCAAGTAATCAGCCAGTTAGCCTGCAGCCTGCCACTCCTGAGCCAGCACCAACCCAAAACCCCTACCTGGGCACCCGCCTGGCTCTGGGAGGTCCTTGGAGCGCCAACCAGAAGTCGGATCTTCAAGGCAGACAACTGTACCACTCAGTTGGTCATCTTGCCACCTTACCTGTCCGGTTCAGGGTTACATCTCCGCTCCCCAGCGCCACAGAGTAGCAGCCTCCTGTCCCTGCTGGCATGCAGCAACCCCCTGTCCCTGCTGGACCTTTGCAGCAGTCCCTGTTCCTGAGCTGCGCCAGTCCCCCATTCCTGAACTGTACCAGTCCCCCGTTCCCACGCCTCCAGAGCCTGCAGCATTCCCTGTAGCTCCACCTCCTGAGTCTGCAGCAGCATCCCCAGTGGCTTCACCCCCAGACAGGCCAAGCCTTCTCCCTCCCTGTCGGCCTGCAGCCTGACCTCCAGAGGGACTCTGCCCCCACCCTCCCTGTTAGCCTGCAGCCCGACCTCCAGAGAGACTCTGCCTTTGCCTTTGCCTTCGCCACCACCACCGCCACCACTTCTCAGAGAATCAGCTATTTTTAAAAGTCTTGTCAGGAAAGTGAGAAGGAAGATTAGTGGATTAAAAGGAGAATCCTTTCGGCCATGACTTTGTAAATTTTAATGACCTTGTTGACCTAATGGACAACAGCAGAAGCTCCTAACTCCTCCACATTTGTTTCTTTGCTGGGTCTTGATCACCTTTGGTTTGGAGAATGATTGCTCGATTGATGCAGTTGTCAATGGCAACTTAGACTGACCCAAAGAAAATAGAACAAGCTAAAGGGGATGTGAGCAAATTAGTGAGTAGCAGTGTACCAAAACTAATTGAATGAAATATTGTCAGCTATTATTCATATTTTAAGCATTAATCTATTGTTGCAGAATGTCTGCAGTAAATATTTAGTTTGATGCCGTTGATAAAAATCACAATGCTCATAGACCATGTTGGAAACAAGTGTTCTTACTTTTACATGTTATCCCTTGGATTCATTGTCTTCTATATACATAAAAAAAATCTAATCAAAACAGCAGTGGATTGACATTGCGCCACAAATAGACATGGTTCTGAGACATCTGTTTTTAGGGCAATGTCTCGGACCAAATTTCAGCAAAAATACAACTGTCTTCATTTGAATGAACCTTCATTCGAATGACCCTCCCACCTGTCTGTGCCTCTCCTCCCACCATACACTCTGCGCTGGTCACCAAAATACCACACAGACCTACAAAATGAGTTTAAAGCCCCCTCATGCAGAACAGGTGATTATATACAGTCCTTGGTACCCAGCCCAATACTCAGTGATTTTGGTGTATAACTGCAGTATTATTTTCTGCAGCAGTTTCAGTTTCTTCAGCTGAAACAGGAAGCATACACTTAGTTGATTCTCCTCAATGACAAAGTTGATATTCTGAAGATGAAGAAGATGAGGCACCAATACTTCTATCACTGAGGGCTAGGAGAACTAAAGAGGTACAGCAATATAGGAGGCTAGAGATAAAGTTGATTGGTGTTAGTTACAAAGTGGGCCATTCGAGTGTGTTTTTCCATGCATCCATTTTCAATTGCAGAACTGGTTGACAGCAAACTAAACCCATAATTCTGTAGTCTGTAGCCACATCTACAGGCATTTTCAAGTTTGTCTGGGTCTACTGGGATGCCTCCTTAGGAGGTGAGTGGAAGGCACACTAATCAGTACCAGGATTCACCCCAACAGGCTCTTTTCAATGCAAATGAGCAGAATCTGTGAGCTATTTCAGGATACTTGAGCTCCTCATGCTATTTCTTTGCAAAAACATATACAACCTATTTAGAAAACTTCAGGAGCTTGTATCCATGTTTTTCACTGTCCAATCTAGCATGTGTGCATTGACAAGGATAAGGATATACTACTGATTGTGTGGTAAAGCTTTGCCTTTACTGTACTATATGCTCAGTTCTGTCTTCATCTCAGTAATCTGGCTTGCCAGACTCCAACTACTTCACTGGTTTCCTGTTGTTACCCCATCCTAACTTTGCTCATGATACTCAAAGATACATGCTTTATTAGGGGGAACAACACACTCCAAACTGGAAATAAAGAATCCACTTTTTTACACCGTGGCTTTGAACTTAGAGGTGTTACCACTCATCCCAACTGCTCTACACCCAGGTACAACCTGCCCCAATGTACACTAGAATATGAAGCCAGTAGATGCATGTCTTCTGCAAAAAACAGTGATGCAGTAGTCCTTAGGCTGCCAAAGTGTCCAATTCCTCTTTCTTGGCTGATGCTTAAAACTCTGTCCATGAAAGTCAGAAAGAGAATAAGTGATGAAGCACAACTCCCACTGAGAGCAGGTATGACCTATATGCCAATGATGCAGTCGCAGCAAACATTCCACTATTGTAGGTACTTGTCACTGAAAGAAACAGCAACTTAACCTGCTGTAACAGATGCAATGGATTTGAAATAGAGACAGTGATTGGAGAGGACAGCCATTGCCCATTTTGACACATCAGTCAAGGTGCATGCCATGCCATTTAGCTGCCAGTTAGTGTTAGGCAGACAAAACCTAGCACTAAAACAAAATCCTAGCAGCACTTCCTCCAGGAAAGAGAAACAAGCTTGTCTCCAATTTGCATTCCACTAAGATTTGAATAATCAGCTAAAATTGACCTCTTTATGTTTTTTAAACTGTTGGATATACACTAAAAGCATAATTTGTTTGTTAGTTACTGACTGTTGTTATACGGGAGAAGTGCTCTCTTCCACCCACGCCCTTAAACTGGAACACATACACAAATATACTCCAGTGGTGTGACAGAGGTGATTATTGTGAATGTATATACAGTATACTCTCAACCTTTATATCTATATGGAAAGTATTGCTGCTTATTGATTTTCTCTCCTAACAAAAGCCATGTAAAAGGTGAAAGCAACATATCAGTGATTACTGATTAGGCCGACTCAGATCTGGAGTCCTCTGCTACTGAGAGGCTGTCAGTTTTCCTTCCCTGCTCCATCCTTTAATTCATGTCTGTCGGCCAGCAGACTGGACAGAAGGTCAGAGAGTTGATCTGTGCCAAAACTCTGAGGATTTTACCCCATCCCCTCCCCCCTTTCTCTCGTTTTCTCTTTCAGATATGCAGATTCTGGACCTCCTAATGAGAATATGTTACTCCCAGATACCATCTGTTCCACTTGCACTCTGTATGAGAAAATAAAGAACATGTGACATCATTCCAATGAGACTGATTAATCAAAGTCATGGGGTAGTTGCCCTTTGGAGAAGTGTGTCACAGTCTGTCTTCAATACCCAATATCCTGTGTTCAACCAAAAATGCATGTGAATATGGAAAATGGAGCATCTTCAGTTCATATGTGTCGGGATAAACAAGCTTGACACTATCAAGCTTGTTTTGGTTGTCCAGACACTGACAGGCTGTCTTTGGAGATGTCTAAAAACATGCCGTAGAGCCAGTTAAGTGACTACAACATTGCACAAAAACAAATTTATCTTCATACAGAAGAGGAATATAATTTGAATAATGAAAGACATTTATCAAAGGATCAGACCAATAATGCAGACAGGGCTCTATTGCTGACCCCTGTCTCTTGAACCTGGTCATACTATAAATATAGAAAACTCTTTCATTTATTTTCCTTTGTTATCCAGTGATATCTTTCATTCTCTCGCACATACACACATACATGCACACACACAGTATTCCCTAACATAGCTGGAATCTATCTTTTCTTCTTGAAAGCTACATTTCAGAGAAGAAAAAGATGCTATTTTGATTTTTGAATTTATTTTTCATTTAAATCTTATATTACCGTGTACAGTAAGTACTGTAGTCTTGAATCTGGGTGCTATTTTATATGATCCATGTTTGTATTCATGTAAAGATTCCCTTTCACAAATTTAAGTAAGCGCATTTCTCCATGTGGCTGGCTTCCATTTCAGCTGCACCTAGGCAAGCATTCTGCAGTCACTGTGGAGAGGACATTTCGGCATGCTTGGTGCACACAAGTGTTATTCCAATGAAATCTAGTCCTGTCTGTGGGCATGAAAATCCTCTCTTTCCCAAATAAGAAATGACAACTGAGAGTGCTGGTGTGGTAGGGCAATCAGCTCCAGTATGTTTTACAGTGATTACCAGGACAACCTATGCTGAACCAGAAACAGGCTAGGACCATCAGAAAGAGAGAGGTAACTTAATAACATAGTATCAGTCAGCAGTCATAGTTCCATGTGCACAGGAGACACATCTAGGACACAAATTACAGAGTTACAATTAAATTGCTACACACGGCTATTAACTGATGAGTGGTTAAAGAGTAGTTAAAGAACATGTGTTTTTCATCTTGCCCAAAGTTGGATAGGAAGACTGATTTCAAATTTTGATTTCAGTACAAAGGTCTGGGATGTGTTAAGCCTAGCATAGTGGTGAAGCAGGGGAAAAAAACCTAGCCACTAGCTGTGTACTGTGAAAATGTTAACCTCACATGACAGATCACCTGTTTCCGCTCTTGGCTTCTTCCAGTGTCTCTGGACAGCATGAAGCATCGTTAATACTAGCTGACATGAAAGAACAATTAAAACTTGCCCAATTGAAACAAATTCTTGAAGACCTCTCTCCATTTTTCTCTTGTCAAGGCAATATAACTATTTGTTTTGTTTCCAGTTGGCAACCTTTACTTCTTATTCTCTGTTCACTAGCAAATTATTTAAGCCTATTTCTTGACCAACACCAGCTTGGTGCAGTGAATTGACAGCATCTCAGAAGTTCTGTCTTCACAGTAAAGGTGCTTGCTTTACACATTGTACATCTGAGCAAAATTGCTGATTCTTGAATGTTGACTGCCTAGCTAAGAAGATACAACACTTAATTAAACACAATGTCTTAATTTCTAATTTAAATACAGCAGACACACTTTGTAAAGAAGACAGTTCTGGAGTTATTGGAAGGCATTTGACAAGGACAGCAGTTTTTTTCTGCCTCCATTTGTTCAAGGTAAATTAGACACATCCATTATTGTTGTATTGAACCCACAGAAATTAAATTGACATTGATCTTCTCATCAACAGTAAGATTGGAATCAGTGTTAGTGTATTTCCCAAATTATCACAGCATTCCCCTAAAAATTACATTGAATGAAAATGGTTGGACGTCTTTCTTAAATTGGGCTGAAGGGTTTCAGTGTCCACCAGCTGCAGTAACTACACATAACATGGCTTTTGTGCTAATCAGTTATGCTAGCATTACAAATGTAATTAACCAGCGTTTGTTATCATTTGGAATTTATACATGCTTTGGGATAAATACATGCTTGAAAGGGGGCATATACTTCTTAGTTAAAATGTAGATTTATATATATTTCACATTACATTTCCCCAATATGTATAGTAGATGCAACTTTTTTTATGTGCTAGTTAATTATGTATGATGATATTTATTATTTATCATTTATGCACAAATAAAGGAATGATATGGTGTTATTCTATATATTTTGTATTGACGTGAAAAGAGCAAAACCAAGAATGTGTTAACTAGTCTCTCAATTCTTTTCAACATCCCACCTTTTCTGTGGCACTTAGCCCCAAACCCATTTGTCCTACTAATAACAGGTCACAAATATATAATTGTATGTCCTATAAGTGTATACTGTTTTGTCAGAGACTGCTGTATATTCAGCGACAGATTACAGTAATGCTTATTTGGTGCTAGAGACTGACTCAAAATGAAGCACAGTATTCATCATAATGAAGGAAGAAGTGAGTCAATGCAAAGATGTGGCTTATTTTACAGTTTTTTGTTTGTTTGTTTGTTTGTTTTAATAGCTTTGATCAACAATGAAGGTCAATGGCATCGAGGAATAAGCTATATTGGGCTTTGGTTACATAGGAAATACTTGTTGGTGGGATCCATTCAGGTATTTATTTGTTGACAATAATAACACGATCTTTGTGTGAATTAAATAGTTTTGAGTAGGACTTGGGAAATTTACAAAAGCATAACTAGGTGATAAACAGGGACACTCCAACCATGAGCATATAAGAAATCGCTGCCCTCTAGGAACTGATTCTAAGTGATACATACTATTAGACACAGATGATAATGGTAGTGGAGTTATCTGTTACAGTTATCTACCGGATATATATACATATATATAATTGTGCTTGACCTGAAGTATTATCCAGTTACATTTGAGCATTTGAGAAGGGTTAAAATGTATTTAATAAGGTGTAAAATGCAAAGAACACACACTGTAAAGGCTGCGGCCATTAAAACTCATTTGGACTGACCCATGTGAACTGCCATTTGGATTTGGACTCCATCCCACTGGAGAAAACATCTACCAGTTCCAAACCAGTGAGTTAGTGTTGACTCTGGACATTTATGTGGTGTATTGGGGGAAACAAAACAAAACATTCAAACAAAATTCAGAAATAGGCCCAAACATAGCTGCTCCACAACACTGACTGCTTACAATGTCTTTGGATCTCCTGTTTGTTATTTTGGCAACCTGTCATGTAGTTTCACAAATATGGATTCAACTTGAGTATAATGACGTAATATTTAATATCACTGGTAACATATCTTAAGTTTAAGAGGAATCTTTAAGATCTCTCTCTCTCCAATAAAACACCCTCTGCCATGCTCCTTCAGTCAGTGTTCATTTCAGTGTTTGTGTCACTCATTCACAGTTCTTTCTTTTTTACTTGAAAAATATTTCCGATGTTAGTACATTTATCTGATGGCTAAATGTACTTTTTTCTTGTACTTCTTTCAAAATCATTTAGAAATTTAAAAATGTCTAGCAGTATTAAAAATCAAACTTACTTGACAAGGTCTGCTAGTCTGTGCAGTCTATGCACAGACTAGCAGACTATGCCAACTATGCCAATGAAGACAAATTTTTTTCCTGAGACAAACAGGAAATACCTACATGTGTTATTTTTATCCCCTTACTTAATCCCATTTGAGTTGCTCTATAGTCTGTCCCTAATGAAGAGCCATTTTGAGCTCAAAACATTGTATTGTAAGTATTTTTCCTCTTCTCCTAAAACAGTACACACAGTTTAAAATCATCAAAATACTAATTAAAACAGTTTTACCTAAAAAATCAGTGTTTCTCCTACAAAGTTTGGTGGCGGCCGCACATCAGATATGGGCTGTTAGCTGAGCTACTGCTAACACTAACACTTAAAATCGTTAAAATATTAATTAAAGCTGTTTTACCCTAAGCACCAATAATTCTGATTTTTGCTTTTTCTATTCCTCCAGATGAGCAAATCTTTCTTCTCAGTAACTTGGGAGATAAGTTGTCAATTTGTATTGAATCGAACCGAACCGGACTGGATCGAATCGAATCGTACTGAATTGGATCATAGGCTTTGAATCTAGATCGAATTGGACCGTTTTGTGAGTAAAAGGTTCACACCCCTAATATATATATCATTGTTAATTTAATTTATATATTCATTTTATTTTGTGTTTTCCACTTTCAGACATAGTTAACTTTAGCATAGCTTGGGGCTGGAGCAGCTTTCAGCATTCCTTGTATTGGAACTTTTACAGTAAACTGTGAACTGGACTTCACTTATATAATATTTTTACACTAGTGGACAAAGCATTTTACCATTTGTCACTCATTCACACACACAAACACACACATGCCCATGGTGACGGACATGCCATTTAAGAAGCTGGCCTGCCCTTAGGGAGCAATTTGGGGTTCAGTGTTTTGTTCAGGAACACTCAAGAACAGAACAGTAGTGTTTGGAAGTACAGTTATTGGAGATATACAGACGGGTGACAAATTAAAGGAAAAACTGGTACAGGTCTGAATGCTTGACCCCTACAGAGAGGGGATCTGATGGCTATGTGTTCCTCAGCCTGGGCATTGATTCTACAAGTCTCTGGAACTCCTCTGGATGGATGAACACCATTCTTCAAAAAGATATTCTGTTATTTGGTGTTTAGATGATGGTGGTAGAGAGTGCTCTAACATGTCAGTCCAAAATCTCCCAAAGGCTGAGATCTGGTGAGTGTGAAGACCACAGCATATGATTCACATCATTTTCATACCCATCAAACCATTCGGTGACCCATCATGCCCTATGGATGGGGGCATTGTCATCCTGGAAGAGACCACTCCCATCAGGATATAAATGTTTTATCATAGGATAGAGGTGATGACTCAGAACAACTTTGTATTGATTTCGAGGGAACCTTCCCTGTAAGGCGGCAAGTAAACCCAAACCAATCCAGCAAAATGCCCCCCAAAGCATAACAGAACTACTGGACCCGTACCAGTTTTTACTTTAATTTGTCACCCATATGTCTATGACTATAGCTAGAAGTAGATATTGCATTGTTCACAGATGTCTGTTTTTACACACTGTAGGAAAAAACAAATTCACCTCAAAATATCTGATTTCATATGCCCCATGTATGATAAAAAGGCAGGCCTGCATGGAGCCTGATAACAAAGAAACTGTGCCTAGTCGAACTAAAGGAGTCCAAAGTAGACTTCAGTTCCCACCACACTTTGCTCAACTCACAAACAAGTGCAAATTCCAGTGGACTCAAACTCTCAGCTCCTGTTGGACAATAACTGCTTGAACCCACAAGGGGTCCTGCTCCTCAACCATGATGTCACCGAGGATATAAAAACCTGAGAAGCTTCAGAAACCTTGTTTCCAGTTGTGGCTATGAGTAATGTAGGGAGCACTCCCTTCCATGCGTTAGCTCTAACTAGGCTGCTCAATCTCAACCTTGCTGTATGAGTAGATTGTCTTTGTGTTTCAGTCAAACACGTCACTGGATCCGAAGAAGTGCAACCCAGTGCCCTCACCCCTTTTCTGTAGAAGTGAAGAAGAAGGATAATCCCACTTTTCTTCAACTGAGTCGACTCTGCTGTTCCTTCGCAAACCAGCCGAAGATCAGCCGTTGTAAAATCCGACAGTGAGTTTTACATCTGTCATCATCCAAGCCCCGAGGAATGAAGTCAGACCCAAAAGATGGCCTGAAACCATAGACTGTAAAAAATCATGGCACTGTGATGCCACCCATTGGTTTACGAACTGCTGTTTTGAAGCTTTGAATTTAGCAATTATACCATCGCCATCATTTTGACCGTTGCCATCTGATCTGATTTTTGGAGTCAAAAGTGACCATATTTGGATGAGAGGGTGCAGATGACCATAGTGCTAGCTGATATCTTGGTTAGCCCAGTGGATTTACAATGTATTATTAACAGTGATAACGCTAATGCTATTTTCCGCTAGCGGGGTTCACTCCATGGTTATGTTATGTAATCAACACTGTCATGGTACCAACTTGTCAATCACAACGTAGCCACACCCGAAAAACACACACTGCTTTATCATCTATTTCACTCTAAATGGCGCTATAATTTACAAAATGAACATCATGGTGCATGAAGAAGACTTGATACTAGCGACTGAAACCATAAACTCATTAGGAAAGTCCTTACTGAGGTAATAAATCAAGTGAGAAGTAGGGTCATTTTCTCAAAGACTTCCATACAATCAGACTTCTTTTTGCAGGCAGTGGAGTCACCCCCTGCTGGCCATTAGAAAGAATGCAGGTTTAAGGCACTTCTGCATTGGCTTCACTTGTCAAACCGGGAGTTTCTTGCTTGTCTGAAACACACTCTACTTGCTTCCTCAAGCGATACAAGTAAGGCGCTTAAGACTGGGCTAGACTGAGATAGGTTACTAAAGTGTGTGTTATTGTAATCTTTATTGCTGTTGTTGTGAAGTTAATGGACAGTGAGTGTGGTTGTTGCTACTGATAATACCATGGAGCTAATATTGCTGCTTGCTGTTTATTTTTGCTTGTGTTTATCAGGCTAAGCTTATTTGTGTTTTGTCCAACTTCGTTGGACTGCTTTGTGTTAGTTTGCCACCATGTGTGAAGCCAGCAAATTGCATTTTATCAGTTAAAAGGCCAGCGACTGTGGCAGACAGATCACAGTCTGTTCACCGTGTCTCCGAGTGATAAAAAGCAATTATTGTGTCTCCCCATGACTGCAAGGATTTCTCTATACTATTGGTGTTTTCACACCTTTCTCCTCTTTCTAACCACGCACATACACGCTCCTACACACAATCACACACCCATTTGATGAGCAGACAACTTAGTAGCAGAGCTAAACTTTGTCTCCGAGCTATCTTACTGTCAGAGACACGTGTTAAGCCAGTAGACACCATTAGCCATTGTCTCTGTTTAAATCTCGTGGCCACCTCCTCTGACCGGAACTCTCGCATGACGTATTCCCCTACTTTGGGTCACATCCGCCATCTTCCTCCTCCTCTTCCTCTCTTACGCACTCACTCACACATGTTTCATGTGTTTGCTTGTTAGTTTCTTTTTATTTATAGTTGCTTGTGTTTAATGGTTTTGTGGTAGGATTTTTATTGATTTAAGTGCTATTGATTGTTAATTTATATCACTAACAATAATATACTTTGTCATACCGTAAAAAGGTATAACAAAGGTAAGTTGTCTTGGTATTGTTTGTATATATAGTGTAGTAAAGGCTGGTTGAAAGAGAAACCTTCACTGTTCACCTTATGAATGTTAATTTCTCTCAGATATTGACATTTTTAAGTGAACACCCCTCCTTGAGACTGTATCCACTGTTTGGTTATTGGTCCCTGACCCCATGGTGGTGCCTCATTATTATTCATTCTTATTAATAATATTTGTTGACTTTAATAATTAAGAATTTTCTTTGATAATCGTTAATTATTGCTGATGATCAAACCTGCTCCTAACCAAGCTCCAACACCACAGCGAAGTATTATCCTCCCACCCCCTTTTAGGTGGGTTCAACCGTCTGAGAAAATTAACCAAAGAGCAAATTGCCAACAAGGTGCAAACTTTCAAGAGTAACTCAGCACCTCAGGGGAAAAAGGTCCTGGGTTTGAACCTTACCTTGAGAGCTGGGGCCCTAGTTGAGAGAAGAGCTATTCAAGTTTAAATCCTTTGACTGTAATGATTGGTTTTTTTTGTTTTTGTTTTTTTTCCAAACTCTTTAAACCATTTGTCACAAAGATATTTCACATCCTCTGTTTCAGTGGTTTTGCTGAGCTGCAGATTGCAGTTCTGAAAAGCTGCATGTGCTGTCTCAGTGCATTAGAAAATATAGGCATCAGTTTCAGTCTGAAATATGTGTCAGTCTTTTGCAGGGGTAAGCCTATTTGTATCCTCTCCTGTTGTAGCAAGAGCAATCCTTCAAAACTTCCATGAATGTTTGGTTGTTTCACATGATGCACTGCAAAGAAGCCATTTTCACTCCTCATATCACTGTGTCAAGCTGGTATGCTCCTGTCAGTGTCCTGCTCAACTAAATTCATAGCATGCCCTATTTCTGAAATAAACATGGAATAGATTTACAAATATGTTTAGGTGACATACACAGATACAGATAGTAGAATTACATTATACCCAGACACCACCTTGCCTCAAACATACTGTTAGCACTGTTGTGACATGGTCTTGGGCATTCTGTATGAGTGCAAATACAATCAAACAAATCAAAATGTGCATCTGCAAGTGCTCTCCTGGGCTTCAGTCACAAAACAAAAGTAAACAGACTACTGCTTCCTGAGAGTAATGTTCATGATGACAGAAAATCCATGCCAACTGCCAACTACTGCCAACTAGCATCACAGGAGCAACAGTTTAAGCAATATACTTACATTTTTTTACTTAATCAGTAATAGCTTCAAAACCATTTCTAAAAGTAGTGGAACTTTCTTTTCTTCCATTCAGATAAAAAGTACTGTAATAAATTACAACAGAGCATCATCATATTGCATGATACTGTACCGCATGGTTCAGTATATCAAAAGGTTTATGGTAGGGAAATGTCTCACAGCCTAATGACAAAAAAATGTTTCTTGACACCAGTGGTGCCATGGCAACTGCACTGTGAGAAGTAGCAGAAGAGTCTAAAAAGACCTGTTCAGTACTCACATGTAAGACTTTATTAGTCATATATATTTAAGCAAGTTCTTGCTTTTGCTCTACTGTCAGTGTGTAAGACTTTAGAATACACCCGCCCTGATTCAAGTCCAATTGGGACAAAGGCCTCTGAGTTGTGTTGGCTTGACATTTACAGCCTTGTTTTTCTCTGACAAACTATGCATTCATCTACTAGTTTCCTGCTGGTCTGCTAATGAAATGCTACCAGTTAAATGCCTCAATTGAGAAGTTTTGAATTCCACTCTACAGTACTTCAGTTTTAACTCAGTCTTGCATCTCAGTGAGATTGTCCGGTTAAATGAAAATTACATGACAAGAATAAAAGGTTCTCACTTCATGAATAGTACATATTTTCAGTGTTATGTAGAAGGCTTGTCTTGTGTAGACTTGCAGCATCTGTTGAGGAACACTGTTTTACAGATCTGTGGCTCTGTAAAATATTAATCTGATATTAATATCACTTCTGCTGTCACCTTTGAAGACGATATAACAGAATGCACTCCTTGAATCATTGGGATGATGTAAGTTAATAAATAAAAAAAAAAGTTATGCTTAGGTTGCTTATTCAGGAGGCAGTTACACTAATGCGGTAATTAATCCAGTGCTGTCTGCTTTGCTAAATGATTCCATGGTTCAGTATGAAAATTGTTTTTACTTCAGTGGATTATTTACCTTAATTAACGGTTTTTAGCCCATTAATCCTTGAAGGTTTTGATTATAAATAGATCAGAGTCAAGTGCTTCATATTTGAACTTAGCTGTGTACTGGGTATTGAGTTCTTTCTTTTGTACTATGTGAATATAAACCTGCTACAACAGGCCCTCAGTAAAGACAAAGAGTTCACCTTTTTTTAATGTGTCCTCGACTTTTACTGTTGAGTCTTTGACAACTATTGTTGAGAGAGAAAGGGAGAGAGTGGAGGAGGAAGGTGTTACTCATCAGGCTATATTGTATGGTACGGTGACAAAAGTGAGAACAGGCTCACTATGACCTTTGTTGAGCTTTATATTAGTCAAAAAGTCCTTTGTTAATCCAACATAAAAATCCTTTGATATCCCAGCCTACTTCAGACCAAACCTATACGGATTTTTAGAGCTATAAATGATATATGTTCTTGACAATTGTGCAAAAGCATGGGCCTGAGTTGAATTTTTGGAGTCCTATAGTATTTAGATAGACATCCTGTAAATCTTTCAATATCCCTTTGGATCATTATATTTTTTGTCACAATTATTCAGTGAATGAAATGCATTATGAAGGAAAACTCAGCTTCTATGAAGTATGAGATGACATGTTCAAGAAGCATTTGATGTACCATAACAAACCAGTGTCATCATATTATAAAATGATGATATAAATCACAATTTACATATTTAATCTGATCCAGTATTGTGCTGTAGAGCTGCATTCAGTATTTGCTTCCATTTTCACCTATGGCAACTACTCAATTTATGTCTCCCATTCTTCCAGCCCACACCCATACACAAGTTCATCTCACACACACAACTTGAATTTCAAAGTAATCACTGAAACAGATGGCACTACTTGGATGCACGGAGAATGCCAAGAAATTGTTTGTAGTGCATGTAGTGCATGTCACCTTTTCACAGACAGATACATTACCTTTGAGCTCTATTTTTTTTTGTTTGTTTGCTTGCTTTGTTTTGGGTTTTTTTGTTTTATTATGTTTTGTTTTTTGGTAATAATTTGTATGGTTAAATTATACAGTCACAATCTTTCCTCTGGGCTGCATCAGATAGGTCATGTTGTCAATACCTCAGGCCTCTCTCTCCGACTGCAATTTCAGCATTTTCACAATATATGGTCACGTTTTTGTTTCCTACATTCCTACATTCCTCCATTTTTGTAATACATTAGTATATCCAATTTATTGTTACTGCATTATTGTATTTTATGATATGATTTAGAGTATTAAACAAGACTTCAGCAAGCAATAAAATAGTGGAAATTATCATCCATTATTTACCTTGTATAATATAATATAATATAATATAATATAATATAATATAATATAATATAATATAATATAATATAATATAATATAATATAATATAATATAATATAATATAATATAATATAATATAATATAATGCATAACCTTAGTGTGTCATATTCTTGTTTAAAGGACATGTCCTTAAACACAAAGAGCAAACAATTTATGATTTTGTGTATTTTGAGAGAGTGAGAGAGCTTTTGTTGTCAAAAATCAAGGAGTGTCCTCTGTGAATGAGAATGGAGGTAATAATGGAAGACAGAATAAGCCATGCATTAGCTGGAAATCTGCTTGTCACATTTGAAACATGAAAGTGAAAGGGCAATATTGTAATGTGAGATGAAAGTGTTATGAATGCAAGCACAGCTTGCATCTCTTGTATGCTTTGCTAAAGAGAGATGTATATCTCTTCACTAGAGCTTTCAGTAGAAGAAAACATATTTGTTTGTTTTGGGGTTAGAAGTCATGTTCATACTACACTGACCTGTGCTTATTTTCCAATATAAATAGTTCTTCAAATCACATTGCATCATGTCTGTATGTCCATCCATCCATGTATGTGCAATATATGTGGTTCACGAGATTGTTTATTAATACCTAACAAATAGTCTTATGGGAAACAGGTTTTTCTAACTTGCACACAACACATCATCAAACCAATTTTTGTAGGCTCTCACAGCAAATATTGAAATAAAAAATGGAGAATTATTCTATAGAGTGCATATAGTACACACTCTATAGAGTGCATATAGTATTATCTATATATTGTTTGTATTGTCT
Source organism: Euthynnus affinis (assembly GCA_029490765.1). Lineage (NCBI taxonomy): Eukaryota > Metazoa > Chordata > Actinopteri > Scombriformes > Scombridae > Euthynnus > Euthynnus affinis. The sequence continues at coordinate 22,838,494 of CM055844.1, read as the reverse complement.
CTACTTGCTGTCTTGTTGTTGTTTTGTTTTTATCTTGTATTGTGTTAAGTGTTATACTAGAGGACCACAATGGAAATAACCCTTTGGGCTTTATTGTGTTTTGATCCTCTGTGGTTTTAATGCATGTAGTGACTGCAGTGCAGTGTTATATGTGTTCTTTAATCATCAAATAAATTAAATCATTCATCTAATCATGCAGCCATAGGTACCAGGGTGAACCATGGTGAACCAACAAGACACCTCTTATGCAGAGCCAATCAATAAACTAAGTCATGCAAACTCATGTTTATCTGGCAATGTGGGAATCACACACCTGGCTTTCTCTGATCCAAGGGTGGCAGGAAAATGCACTTACAGTTTTGACAACTGTTTTCCAAAGGGAATAGCTATTGAAAAACTGACATAAAGACACCAGATGACATGATATATGAATCTGAATTTACATATGAGAACATTTTGTACACTCCCTGCTCTCAGTGGAGGGATGGCTACACAGTGTATGGGAAGCAATGTCAGGAGCCCTAGATCAGATATTTAAACAGAACAAATCTGTATTAGCTGTACAGATTTGTCTCCAAATCCACATTTATGAAAACATTAACAGTTTTCCCCATGGTCAAAAAAATCTCAGATTGGTCAGTTTGGAGTTAAAAAGATGCCACTATCTGAACAGTTACTATATCTACTTACAAATGTGTTAATATCACTGGAGAATCGGTAGCATCACTAATTAGTAGTTATCAATTATTAATTAACTTGATATGAAAGATAGACTTCTTTGTTAATACCAAGTAACAACCCCCAACTCAAGGAAAGCGTAAAAAGAAGCAACACTCAAAGACACACAGAAAGAGACACATGCTGTTGAACACATTCAATGAAATACCCATAACACCAGCTACACTATTTTGTTGTCAATGGTCATGTCAGTATTCAAGCAGAAAGGGCTTCCCTGTAGTTTCTAAGGCCACATGCTGACACACATGGTGCCATTGGATGGATGGGTATTGGACAATTACATAACAGCAATGTGTAAGTGTCACAATGTCAGATCACTCAGTGTCTTACCCTCCCTCCTTCTTCCATTCATTTATCCATCCATCTCTGCAAATGCACTATAAAAATAACCATCCTATGAATATATCATCAATGTGTTATCTGTTATTGAGGTCTTTTAAACTGCAAGTGGGGTAGCTATCACTTGTTACTGCAGTTACCACTAGTACAAATCAACATTTTTCAAGGATTGGCCATTGCATAAATTTTCATTACCTTGATACCCATGGAGCAATCTGCATCATTCTTTCTTGTTTAAAACATTAATCAGCGTCATTCCTGTAACATTACTGCAAACTACAATGGTAACATATACATTCTTTAACCACATTGTCAGAAGATTTTGGCATAGTGCTCGCTTAACTGTTTATGAATGGACCTGTCCTTTATCAGTACTTTGGCACATTCTCACTACCAGATCTCTTGTCAGATCTGAGTGAGTAGGAGGAAAATAAGTGAAAGTGACAGGAGAGGGGATAGTCACTGAGAGAGGTAGAAATAACTCATTCCTGAGGGCATGGCCATTGGGAGGCACCCTTAGGAATGAAACTCTTAAGTGTGCCACCTTCCATAATAGGCAGGTTATTTAAGATCAGTAAGTACAAAGAGGGCTAAACGTATTCACTGTCACTTTTTCCAAGTGTGGCCACAGAAACACTGGGTAATGAGCATCAGATAAAAACGGTGCAGTTCTGCCATCATTATAAAAGTGCCACACTTTTCAGCCACCGAAATGAAATTATAAAATTAGTTTAGGATTTTTTTCTAATAGCAACGTCAACTCATTTTGCCTCTAACAACTTTGCTTCACTTTTTATTATTCTATTTTATATTACCCTTCTGTTATTCTGTTTATCTAATTTGACGGTACATTACCCAGTGGTCAGTGACAGCAAAAGCTGAAAGGTGATTCTTATTCACTTTACTTCATTTTAAAGCAGAATGAAATATGTAACATTAATTAGCATTCCATGCTACACCTCTACTGTTTTCTGTTTTTGAACTGCTTTATTTAGGTATACCTTGGATCTAGTCCAATTTCCAGCCAGCCCACACTTTGAGTGAGAGTAGCTTTGTCAGTTGATAGAAGGACAATGAATGTTGGTCAAACATGGTAAGAGGCAGACTGAAAACACTTATGTAATATTCATCTGCTTGGGTGAGTAGAGCTCTCTCCTTCTCCCTGAGTCTAATTGTGTGAGATCTGCAAGCTGCCATTTGGTGGTATCGATTTGTAATACCTGTTACATATAAGGCTCTGGCCCCTCAGGATGTTGTCTGTGGAGTATTTGTCCACACCATGTAGTGATTATTGTCCTGCCGACTATGTTGTTCAGGACATGAATAAGTGTCTGCATTACAGGAAAGCCATTATTATCCATGATGTGTCTCTCTTGAGGTTTGAGAAATGACTGATATTCCTATTATTCTCAGTAGAGAATTTAATTTGAACTAGTTTAGATAACATTTCTAGTGAGAACTGTGCATTGTATTTTCATAATCTTTCATAATTTTTTCAGGCTTTCTATGATTCTTATGGTTGTTGTTACAGATGATGCTCTCACTGAAACCACACAGATACATGTTGTCATTGTCTTTTCGTTGTGTAGTTATCTGAGCTGTTGTGTTATTTGTATTATTTTACAAAGCTGTTTGATGACGTTCTTTCAATATTTTTTTTAAATATAGAATTTAGAGCACCCCAGGAAAACAGTTGAATTTGAAATCCAGAATTTGAAGCTTTGCGATTGACAGACCAGAGGACCTACCACACAGAAGTAGGCTATATTCCTCACTGTCACCTCACTGTTCTTCAATCATTAACATTTCTCAATACAAAAACAAGAAAGTGTCCTTGATAACTCAACAATACAATAGATCAATGTTAAAGCCATCTTAATTATTTTGCTTTCAATTCTGAGAGATAAATTTTTTTGTCAGTTCTTGATAGTGGTAGGCTATGGAAGAGCATTGTGAGCCTTGGCACGTTTGACCATGGACATATATACTGTACATGGATGCCACATTGGCCATTCAGCCTGTTGTTGCAATATGTCAATAAATCCATCATACTGGTTTGGGCAAGACTGGCCTGTAAACGAGTAAGAGTAAACAGTGGAGCTGCAGTTTTTCTGGATAAAAAGCACAATAACGTTTACATTTCTCAACTAATTTCAATGAGTTGTTTTTTTGTTCAAGGGCTTATGATCATTAAGAATTATAAAACAAAATTGGCAAATACAACTAAAATAGTGAGACAATGGCAGTCAGTCTGCATTCTGTATTTTTATAGCATGAAAGGATACGGATATACACCGAGCCAGACAATTACAGACAAAGACAACTATAGGACAAAATAAAATATGCTTTTATTGATTGCCTGAGGTGAAATTCAGGTGTTACAGCACTATAACAAATTTACATGATTTGGTAAGAAATAGAAATTCATAGTACAGTATAAATAGTATGGAACATAAGGGTAATATAGTAGGACAAACTGATTGATCAAGGACACTCTGACAGCTTACTCCGATGATGACAAATAATGATGATGACAAATAACTACACACCTGACCTGACAACTGTATCTTAAGAGGGAATCATCTGCCTTCCTTTGTTTTTCAGTATAAACAAGTGTTAGCTCAAATCAAATGATGCAGGTACAGCATCTGTCACTGAACCAGCATGGCATACATCACAGAACAGTTTTCTCAAAATCTGCTGAATGACAAATCTCAATAGTACACAGGGGCATTGTCCACAAGGTAGCTGTGATCACACACAATTGTCTGATTATGAAAATAAAATACATCGCTCACTGGAAATGTGTTTAATGCCAAAACTAAAAATATTAACTTAAAATATTGCATTTTCCACTGAGAATAGAGGGAACCTCAGCCTTTTTTTCCCGGACAAAAATTTGACAGTCACGTGATGTGAACACAGGACTATAGGAAGGAAGAGGCCAAAAAAAACATAGGCATCTCACAATTCTAGTTGACTAATACGTTTTGTGTTGTGGACCAGCATAACTATTACATTATTTATGTGACTAGGATGGATCGGGAGAGAAAGAGGCACATGAAGAGGCAGATTCAGAGAGGGATAAATTAAGAAGTAATGTAGCATGTAAGTCAGCCATATGTTGATATCGACCTTTGGGGGGAAGCGATATCAGAAGAACATATGTATTTAGACTCTAAAACTCTAGGAGGCGTCTCAATGGACAGAGTCAGAGCCTCCTTGTGGCTCCAAGACTGGACAGCGTAAAATTAAATCGGAGGCGGAGCTGAATGACACAACCCGTGCTGCCAGGTGGGATTGTCGAAGAGCTGAGCGGAAGTGGAAAAAGGACAAACTGCAAGTGTCTTTTGAAATAATGAGGGATTCCTGGCGTCACTACCAATTCACTGTGAAGGAGGCTAAAAGAAAAATTTTTTTCTGATATTGTCCTGTTGAACTGCCATAAACCTCGTGTATTGTTTAAAGTGATCAACTCTGCTCTGAATGCACCACAGACTGCTGGAATTGAGGCTTCCCCGGCTGTGTGTGAGAAGTTTCTAAACTTCTTCACCGACAAAGTTGCTTCTTCCAGAGCAATTATTTCACCTCCTACCTCTGACCCTTTAGTGTCTGTCCCCTGCTCTGCTGGGTTGGACACTTTTGAGCCTCTGTCCTCTGGAGTGGTTCCTGTTCATTTTAAACATGCTGTTGTACAACCTTTGTTGAAAAAACCTGGGCCGGATCCTTCTGTTTTAGCATTTTTAGGCCTATTTCTAAACTGCCTTTCCTCTCTAAAATCCTAGAAAAGGTTCTATTCTCAGCTCATGGACTTTTTAAATGGACAAAATATTCTTGAGACGTTCCAATCTGGTTTTAAAACATTGCACAGCACCGAATCAGTGCTTTTAAGAGTTTTTAATGACATCTCTTTAGCCACTGACTCTGGTCACTGTGTGGTCCTTGTACTTTTAGATTTGACTGCAGCGTTTGATACAGTGGACCATGAAATCCTGATTGCCCGTTTGGAGCAGTGGGTGGGCATCAGTGGCACAGCGCTTAAATGGTTCAGGTCCTACCTGTCACATCGAACCTTCTGTATCGGCCTTGATGACTCTGTGTCCTCCACTGCTCCCCTCTCATGTGGGGTTCCACAGGGCTCTGTTCTCGGCCCTCTTTTATTTTCTCTGTATCTACTCCCACTTGGTTCTATTCTCAGGAAACATGGTATTTCTTTTCATTATTTTGCGGATGACAGTTAGATCTATGTCCCCTTAAAAAAGTCAGACGCCTACAGTGTTAAGCCATTGCTTGAGTGCTTATATGATATTAAAGCCTGGATGTCACTAAACTTCTTAAACTTTAATGAGAAAAAGACAGAAGTCATTGTCTTTGGTGGCACTTCTGGGACCCCCGTCATTGATCGTGGTTATTTAACACAGTATCGCAAGCCAACTGTGCACAATCTGGGGGTAAAAGTGGACGCAGACCTTAAATTTGATAGCCAGATTAAAGAGGTGGTGAAGTCGAGCTTCTTCCAGTTGAGGCAGCTGGCAAAAGTTAAACCAGTCCTTCAGAGGCAGCACTTTGAGACAGTAATCCACGCCTTTGTATCCACTCGGCTGGATTACTGCAATGCACTTTACATGGGGGTTAGTGCGTCCTCCATTGCTCGTCTTCAACTGGTTCAAAATGCTGCTGCACGTCTTTTAACTGGCACACGCAAGTATGAGCACATTTCACCCGTTTTATTTTCACTCCACTGGCTGCCTGTCCATTTTAAGATTCATTTTAAAATTATTTTATTTGCTTTTAAAGCCTTGAATGGCCTAGCCCCACCTTACCTCTTTGAGCTGCTGCACCCTTACACCCCTAGCCGCTCTCTCAGGTCAGCTGACCAGCTGCTCCTGACAGTGCCTAAAACTAAACTTAAGCTCAGAGGTGAACGAGCATTTGCTGTTGCAGCTCCAAAACTGTGGAAAGGTTTGCCACTGCACATTAGACAGGCCTCCACATTGTGCCATTTTAAATCTCTTCTTAAAACCCACCTCTTCTCTTTGGCCTTTGACACTGTGTAGCATATTACATCCGGTGAGAGTAGTGCACTTTACTTTTCTTACTTTATTTTATTTGTGTATTTTATTTATTTTTTAATTTGTTTTATCATATTTTATTTGATTGTATCTTACTTGTTTTACCCTATTTTGTTTGATTTTATCTAGTTTTACTACTTTTATCGTATTGTGCCCACCTTTGTTTTATTTTTCTCTGTTATGTTATATTGTATCTTTTATCTTGCTGTGCAGCACTTTGGAAACCTTGTGTTTGTTAAAACTGTGCTATATAAATAAAGTGGATTGGATACTTCTCAGATATATATGTAACAAAATAGGCAAGAATAGGCACATATTGTCATGACATTATCATCACCAAATAATGAAAAGTTGCATTTTATTGCATTTTCTCCATGTCCAGTGTCTTTTAAGATACTCTAATCAACATTTGTAATATTATATACAATGGGTTAGATGACTGATGTGAAAAATGTTGCTCATACTGAGGAAACCAAAGGGCATTATCACATTATCCCCTCAGCTCTATGAAGGTTTTTTTTAATGTCTTTCAGGACATTGTTTTGGTCTTTTCACACTTATTGCATTTCCAGACACAGTAGGCATCTGAACTGTACGCTACCTGCTTAGCACCAAACAGCTGACAGACAAAGTTAGCAACCAGCTTGTGAATACAGTGGAGTATTTGGTGCCTAACAAGCCAGATAGTTCCTTCGGGAATGGGTGGAAGTGTTAAGCTGAGTAATAAGTTGCTATATTGGTAATAGCTAGTGTTATAGATTTGTTTTGGAAGGTGTTTTGTGTGTCAGCTAATAGATATGGAAGTTCAGAAAAAAATAAGTCTGTCTCCTGCAGGTGTGGAGGAAAGAGTTATACTTAGAAGAAGAACATTTGAACAAACATGTCACCAAGAAGGATTTGCTGAAATTATTTTCAAGCAAGCAAGCTTAAAAAAAGATATAACATTATTTCCATATCATGTGTATGCAAACAAGCATGCACTTTATTGGGACAAAAACATTAACATTATGTATTGTCAAAGCTAGTATTGAAATTCCATGTGCTTACTTCATCTTCAAAGATTAATAAGACATGCAGAAGTCAAAGAAGTAGAGTAGAAGTATGGGTTTTTAATCTATACTAACACCAAATCTTTGTAAGTTGTTGCTCAAGACATTCCTTAATATGAATAGCCCATTTTTCTTGCCAAACGGTTTTGACATGGAAGTGTGAGGGCAAATTACCTCCTAACAAACTGTGCATCTTCAATTTGTATTAAGCCACAACAGGACACACGCACACTCACACAAAACAATCAGTGTTATCATTTACTTTGAGACATAAACTTGGATTGAATTGGTCTTTATAGTGTCTTGGCCATCAGCTATCTGATTAGCTTGGTTTTGGTCCCAGCCTGACACTACAGATGGGCTTCAGGATCTTATGTGAGGTCACCTAATATACAAATAATTTTGCAGTAAGCTTCTAGTAAGAATAATACATTCACTTTTGTTTGATGTTTTTTTATAGATTGAAAACATATAATTTACATATAATGGTAGTCTACGTGGAGCTCCCACCAGGCACAGAATAAAAAAAGAGGCCACAAATTGCAATTTTAATATTCTTAATGATGAGAATTGATGATTGAGAAACCCTGATATACTGAATATACTGTATTTCTACTTGTGAAAATAAATTAGCCTGCTCATTAACTTCTGTACTATATTGTGAGAATTACACATCATTACATTGACTAGAGCACACTCACTAAAGGAAATGCAGAACATTGCCCATGCACATATGAGATTACTGAGGCAGTGGTGTTATTGCAGGGTGCTGGATTCTGGTAAGGGAAGGGCCACAGGGCTTCTGTTGCAAAGTGATTCAGCTTGTGACTTGGCAAATGTCAGTTCATTGCTTTGCTTTATATAAAAGCCCTGCATGGCTGCAGCTGTGGCTGTGGGACAACAGCTAATATTAAACAAATCTATTTTCTTAAGTATACAACAGTTATTAATGCATGTGTGTGTGTTTATGTGAGTGAGAGAGAGAGATAAAGAGAGAGGAAGGATTGACTCACCTATTGTCAGCTCAGAAGACAATCTATGTTTATTAATGTGACCCTTTCATGCATTTCTGGTTGCCTGGGAATGATGGGACAAATACCACAACTTTGCTGTATTGGATATAGACGGTTGTTGAAGACGAACTACACAAAAACAGTGCAACAATATTTTATGATAACATTACTGTTGTCATATTTTTGTTAATTATTGCAAAGCGGTCATTAATACAGTTCAGCTGTTATGTATCTATGGGCTCTAAACGCTACAGTTGTATATGAGATTACTTGACAAGAAGATAAAACACAATAGAACAGCACCAGGTAATTAATCTTGTCCATCCACATAATGTTGGAAATGGAAAACATTGCAATATAAAGAATACCATGCACAATATAGAAAATACAAAAAAAAATATTGTACTTGAAATATACACTATACAGTATGTCTAAGTGTTTTGCATTGCACCTTGGTTTCCAATTTCACAGAAGATAAAGATTTTGGACATTGAACAGAAACATGAATTGGTTTTAAAACTGTTACACACACAGATGAATGGCTCAAATCAACATATGTACTATTTGACATTGACACCAGAGACTGGGTTTCAAACTGGAGGGGCCTTTTACAAAGCTGACCCTCCTCACTCACTCACACTCTCACAGTCACACTCACAGCTGAATGAAGTTCCCTTCATTAAGGTGCAAAGTATAAATACAGCGACAAGCTTTGGGATGAACTTCACTCTCCAGCGGAAACAGGAATTGTCTTCACTTTTCATCACCACCATTTCATCAGCATCTGTCAGGAGCATTGAGCTGTATATGAATATTTATATACTTACAATAAATCTTTATATACAGTCAATGGTTGGGATTGGCAATAGTTCCCATCATCCACCAGCTGTTGCAAGATGAGAGAAGGAGGTTTTTTAAAAAATCTTTTATTACCAAAAATACAAAAATACATAGACCACATCAGTACACTCCTTGCACTTCTTGCAAACTACCTATTTTGTCATGCATATATAATAACTTGTTGCATCTTGCTGTTATACTCTTTTTCTCAGCACCAAATCTAATTGTCCATTCAAGTATGTAATACTCACCTTTGTATAATGTCTTCATAGCTGCAGATTTGTGTAATGTGCATGTGTATGTTGTGGTTGATGTTGTATCACTGAAACTGTCACTGAAGTTTATAAGTGATTCATCAGACGCAGTAATTACAATAGTTTTTAAAGACTGCAGAAGTAGTGTGTTTAAGATGTTTGTGTCTACGTCGTGTTTCATTGGCCACAGAGCTGAGAGCTGGACCACATATCTTGGCACCAGTGAGAAATAAGAGAGAGATGCAAAGTAATAGTCACTTATTTCTCACTTCACACTAAGACTTGGGAAGCACTTATGCTATAATTACTGACTGGTTTTCATGTGATATTTTTTCTTTGCTGAAATCAACATAACATGTGATAAATGTCAATTTGGCTTTGTTCTCTGTTTATTGACATATATGACTGGTAAGTTAACATTGTGGAACTGATGTATAAAGTGAAGAAGAGTGTAAGTCCTTGACAGAGATGTCGTCATTATCCAACTTTTCACTAGCATGAACCACACCACAACAATGTGTAGTTTAAAGATTTAATGGAATTGAGCAGGTATTGAATGTTGAGGATAGATCCATGGATGTGGGTGAAGGTAGCAGGAAGATGTCATCCGTTAGGCCCGTCTGGGAGGATGTACTGGAGACCAGGCAGAGGGAGACTCAGTGTGGGGTTTCCGTCTCAGGCATATTTCCGCCCGAGCTGATCGATGGCCCCCAGACAGCACCTAGAGTTAGACGTGTGAGAGGTATGCACTGGATTGAATAGGAAGGGATGAGATGAGGGATGTAGGGATGAGGGACGTAAGGATGTAGGGATGAGGGTAGGGATGAGGGATGGAGGGATGAGGGTAGGGATGAAGGGGTGAGGGTAGGGATGAAGGGGTGAGGGTAGGGATGAAGGGATGAGGGTAGGGATGAAGAGATGAGGGTAGGGATGAGGATGAAGGGATGAGGGAAGGGATGATGGTAGGGATGAAGGGATGATGGTAGGGATGAGGGATGAGGGATGAGGGATGCAGGGATGCAGGGATGAAGGGATAAGGGATAAAGGGAGGGTCAAGAAATTTGAGACAGACAGGGTAGGATGGGTTGACCTGGTATAAGTAGGCTTGGCAGATGATTAGAGGTGTGGTTGAGGCGTGGTTCTGCTCCCGAATCTAAGTTAACAAGTTAACTACATTTCACTAGCATGAACCACACCACAACAATGTGTAGTTTAAAGATTTAATGGAATTGAGCAGGTATTGAATGTTGAGGATAGATCCATGGATGTGGGTGAAGGTAGCAGGAAGATGTCATCTGTTAGGCCCGTCTGGGAGGATGTACTGGAAACCGGGCGGAGGGAGACTCAGTGTGGGGGTTCCGTCTCAGGCATATTTCCGGCCAAGCTGAACGATGGCCCCCAAAAGAGTAGATTTGAATGGAAAGGATTTGAACGTGAGCTCTAATTCGGTGAGGAAGAATGGGCTTTGAGGTGATGCCTTAGTGGCGTACCCAGAATTGATGTATTCTGTCAGCAGCTTGTTTGGGCTGAGATGGATTAGAGGCAGAAGAGCAAATATGGAAAGAAACTTCCAGCTGATCTGTTTTGCTCCTTGGAGAGCGATTTTTTGAATGATGCGGTAATGTGGACGGTTCTGTAAGGTAGACCGGTGACTAGAAGAATTATGGGCTGATGAAAACAGGGCAGATTTGTATAACCTTGAGAATCAAAAGCCATTGGATCATGGATGCTAGGGTCAAGTCCACTGTAGGGAATATGTAACCTGAACATTGTGAACGGCAGATTCTGAGAGGGAAAGAAATGAATGGTGAGAGTTTAGCTGAGAGCTGGTTGCTGTTTATGCAAGCCTTTTATTGACCAGGTAACATGAGAATGAGTGGTTGAAGGACAATGTAAGCCAGTGACTATATTGATGAAGTCATTGATTCCTGCCAAGTTGGTCTGGATAGTGGAGGACCAGATGTTTTATGGAATGAACATGGGTGAGAATTGCAGGCGGACATGATGACCTGAAATGGAAGAGGTGGTGGTAGTAGTAGGGTGCTGTAATATGCCTTGAAGTAATTACAGCCAGTTAGGTAGACAGAGTGTGCATGTGGCGAGACAGTTAAGGATGAATTTTAGTGAAGAATAAGAGAGGTTTGCCAGCTGTGGAGTTAACTGAATGTCGTGGCTGTATATGGATGGGCGCCGATTGAAGATTCTGGGGCCACGTGTCTGAATTTCTAGAATGAGAAGCTAGACAGTGAAACCACGATGAGGGCTGCCCAGAGGATGAACTGCTGTTATCGAAGTGGATAAGTATGGATTATTTATTTTGACCAATTGTGCCCCCGGAAGAATGTTGGCTGTGAAGCAGTACTCCGAGTCAAGGGATTTGAACACTGTGGGCCAATCAGAGGCGAAGCATCTCCCCCGTAGTAGTCGCAGAAACCTATGGAGGGAGCAGTGTCTGTGTGCAGTTAGATGTCCTCAGGCTGGGTGATGGAGTCTTCGTAGAGGAAGGAAATGCCATTCTGAGAAGACTAGATTTTATGTGTGTATTTCCACCTGCTGGCATCATCAGTAACGACCCTTTGATATCTTATTGCTGAGTTTCTTTGTTGGAGTTACTTGATCAAGGTGAACCGTAAACCGCAAATGTCCAAGTTGTTCTGTCTTCTGAAATCAGGGACTTGGTCCTTGACCTGAGCAGATCAGCTTACAATGTGAAATTTTAGTCTAATTAGTTCATTAGTTGTGAAATGGTGAACCGTGACCTCTCGAGTCATTTTGCATGGAGCCTCGGGTCATGGTTAGTGTTGTCTAGCCAGGGTCTGCTTAGCCTTGGATTATCAGAGAGGCTCCCGTTTTCCTGAACATCACGGACAGCTGAAGTCTCAGGGAGAATACACAAATTACAGCGTAACCTTAAAAACCAAGCTTTGACCTGAACTTTGTAACTAAATTATGCAACCCCTGAAAGATGGAAATTCCATTGCAGTAATAACAGAATCAGAGAGATGCAATGTATGACTCAGGATGCAGAGATGCTTTAAATGAAATCGGGTTCATGGCAATGCCTGGGAACTCGATGAAAGTGCCAGGCCCTGATGTTTTCTGCTTGCACAGAGGGATGTCGAATTCAGAGGAATGTTTGAGTGTGATGAGCCTGTGGTGAAGAGGTGAGAATGGTAGAGTAGCAATTAGAAAATTGTTAAGATGGATATTGTAATGGAGTCAGTGTTGTGCGTCGTCTTCTTCTTTAGCCTGCCTGGGGGTTCTTAACAAGTGTACTGAGGTTCTGTAGCGGATAGTCTGCAGCTGAGGTTGGATTGTGGGGCAGGTGCTCCTGGCATGGACCCTGTCTCAGAAGGAGCAGATGTGCAGGAGACGGCAGTTGGACAGAGAACATAGCAGGTGATTGAAGTTGTAGCGCATCGTCCTACCTCCCTGGTAAAGGGGTCAGCCTTCCCCCTTTGTCGACCCCCTTTGGCATGGGGACATTAACCGTGGGCCTAGGGATGATGGGAGGAGGGGGTATGGCCGATGACCAGCAGTGAAAGACTATGGCATGGCGTGAAGAAGAGGGGGGTTAATGAGTTGGAGGGGCAGTTACAGTGCATACTGTGGCAGAGAGGGAAGGAGCTCCGCGCAACTTGCGGGAGAGGGAAGTGCGTGCTGCGAATATACGGCAGAAGATTTCAGAGTAGAGGGTGCCTCAGAACGTTTCCTGGTTGCCGTAACCTGCCAGCTGGTTGATTAACAGGGTGTACTTGGTAGCTGTAAAATCCTGTTTCTCCAAAATGAAACCCATGATGAGCATGTTAGAAAGATAATATTTAGCACGGCTCTCCATGGGATATGCTGAACAGATAATATTTCAGTAGAGAGAAAAAGTGAAAGCGGATTCTGTGGGGGTTAGGTCTTTAGACTGTGAGCGTAGTAGGCGTTGAATAGGAGTTGAACAGAACTATAGTTTGTCTACATTTCCCTGAGCTGGCTGTTGTTGAAGATGGATTGCTTAAGGAACTGTGCTAAATCTACATAGTTACTAGACAGAATCTATTGTTGTGGTGTAGGAGAGATGAGAGAAGGTTGAAATCAGATGAAGATGATTGGATGAGTGGCAGTGCAGTGGCCAGGTTGAAATTGGTAGCACAATGAGAAACAAAAAACAAAAAAACATTTGGGTGTTGGGGTAGGGAGGGGGTGGGGATGGAGAGGGAAGGGAAGGGAAGGGGAAAAGGATAGACCAGTTGGAAGTGAAAGAGGAGGTCGTTGAGCACCAACTGGTTAGCTTGTGATGAGACCCCTTGAGTTGATGAATGAGGCTCTCCTACTGCTGTGTTGGTTATGCGAGAAAAGAGAGTAGAAGCCATGTGGCTGTGAACGGCTGACGGAAGGGTAGAGGAAGGGATGGTGGGATGGAAGGATGTATGTGCACAGGAATTTTGTAAAGCCTGCGAAGACGGGGATGAAAGGAAGCTGAAATCGTCTGAGAGAAATCAGAAACAGAGGGAGCAGGCACAGGGGGACATACAACCTCACCCCCACCAGAGGGGGCTGATGCTGCACGCCTGACGTCACTGGCGGATGGTAGCTCAGGTGAGGAACCCGGAAGTGTGGGAGGTATGGAGTCTGTCGCTGCTTTGGTGAAGGCTGAATAAAAGTCGGCTTCGTGTGCATTGCAGTGAAATGCGTTGCATTTTCTCACAGGAAGCATTGGAGGTGAGCAATGGTTCAGTCTCTGATATTCGGCTCAATTTGTGGGCGTGGAGGCTGCTGCCTCGCAGGTGAGGGCGCGCTGCGAGTGCACTGTGGCAGAGCGAGGAGCTGGAAGCTTGCATGATGTGGATGGCTGCTGGTGATGAGAAAGTTGGAGCTGGCTCCTACGACGATACCGTGTCGCTCAGTCCTCACTGAAGAAGGAGAGGAGGCCCGATGTCTGCGGGACTTCGAGGTCGGAGTCGGAGAGGTAATGTTTGCAGAGATCGGATGGAGAGGCCCGCAGGGTGAGGTACGCTGAATGCCGCACGCATGCGACTACACCGGGTTGCGGTCTGATTACTGTTGCGAGTCTGGTGGTCCAGTGTCGGATAGATCGTTGTGCAGATCGTTGTCTGGATCGGTCGGCAGTTCTGAATTCGCGGTGAAGGATTAGTTGTGAAGTAGGATTTATTGGTTTTGTCTTTGTTTAAAATGAAGTTCCTGTATGAGCGTTTAGTCTGTCTGCTCTCGAGAAATTTGAGACAGACCGGGTAGGATGGGTTGACCTGGTATAAGTAGGCTTGGCAGATGATTAGAGGTGTGGTTGAGGCGTGGTTCTGCTCCCGAACCTAAATTAACAAGTTAACTACATAAGTGAACAGGATACATGCTTGGTTGGCAGTTATGCTTCACATGTAAACAGTGCTAACCTCGGTTCTAAAATAGAGCATGTGATAATGCTTATGGAGTTGCTATACCACTGGGCTCTGGATATGGTGGTGACTTTTTTATGATTAATTTTACACTTTACTCAGTAGAGTCACTAGTCCATTAATCTGCAGAAGGAGCAGAGAAAAAATATCAAAAAATATGTGCTGTGACACATAGTCCAAAGGGCTTTTTAAAAAGAACATCATAGGTTGAGTTATATACTTTCAGGATGGTAGACCTCTGTAGATTGTGGACAGCTCTGGCAGAAAATGTACTTCACTTCTTCTCAAGAAAGGAGTTTCTCTTTTTTTGAGGTTTTCAGTATTGTACATTTGTTCTGGGGCCTTTGGTTTAGAACGTAGTTGACATTTCTCATTAAACATGGACACAGAATTGTTGCCAACAGCGATTTATGAAATTAATGAGTTTGTGTACGTGTGTATACAAGTCCCTTGAAGTGCTGCCAAGTAGACATGTTCAGTGTGTTTACATGCATACCAAAAATGTGATTATTAACAGATTAAAGGCATGTAGCAATGGTCACGATTGTCATGTATATTATTGTCTTCAGAGGAGTAGGTCAGTGCAGTTATTTTTCCATTCCTTTTTTTTAACCTAAGCTGGTACAAGTCACCAAAAAGTGGTGATACTGATGCATGGTCCTTCGAATCAAATCACCCAGCAGCAGCCAATAGCCTGTAAGCTATAATCTAGTGCTAATACATTTTGAATGGCAGCATAATACACACACAGACTCAACAATATCCTTTTGGTCACCCTTCAATGATGTCTGAGAGCAGACATAATTTTTGCTTTGTATGGCAAAATAAAATAATGTTGTACTATTAGTATGATCCTGTTTGCTGATACTGTCTGATATTGACTAGCTGAGAGATCTCAACCCATTACTACTCACCCACAAGAGTTAAACCCACACCACTCTGAAATGTCAAAATATTCAAATTGTCACTGTAACTCAAGGATTCTAGTCAAACTGTTGTAAGCTTGGAACAATTGCCACTGAACAACAGACCGGAATTACTCATCAGTCTACCAGTGGTATCAATATACTATGGAATGTAAAAACCTGACTGACTGGTTCAGTGTTTTCAGTCTGGGCATGCACCATCTTAGTGCTTCCACTTCACTCTGGAGGTAAAATGAATGCAAAGAGGTGTTTCTACACACAAGCAACTGCATGGCTGGCAGTGGAAGAAAAGTAAAGTCACTGATTTCAAGAACCAACAAAGACACCGCCTTGATTTTGCTTGTTGTACTTTGTGGCTTCAATAGCATGGTTGCTGTGGGCTACTACATCTGGATGATAACCAAATTATAAAGGAAATCAGATCATATGGAAATTGGGTTACTGGAAGCCATGATAAGGTTTTAAATTATTCAAGTAATAACTTTAATCTGATTGATTGTAATAATTGAGTTGTAGTGTAATATCAATATACTGATAAATGCAATTAGCTTTTATACATACATGCATTGTTATCAGAAATATTGTATAGGACTTGTTGTTTGCATTATTGTTATAGTTGTTTAAGTACCAGCCATAACTAAAGAAAAGTCAATTCCTCAATTAATAGAAATAGTTTTCAGGTTATTATTAGGGCTATAATAATTATTAAAATAGGTTGCATACAGTTCAGAAACTATGCAGTTATAATGTCTGACCTAAAATTAAAGATGTTAAATCCCAGTCAGGTCACATGCTGCACTTAAGATAAGAAAAAGAACATGTGCTATACTATAACCTCATCTCTAAAATCTATTTTAACATCAAGAAGACATATATGACTATTCCACAGTTGTTCAGGATTTGAATTTTGACAGCATTTTGTTACTGTTCTGAAACATTTCAGTGATTTCCATGATGAGAATGGGGATTTAAATGCATCAAAATACAATCAAGGTATACTGTATTATGGAACAGCAATATCACAGGAGTTACACTTCATTTGCTGGTAGCTCAGTTGGCTGTTGGCTTCCAGAACATTATCAGCAGGACACAGTTTGGGAAGTTGAGTTAGGGTAGATACTCTTCTGCATGTCAGCCAATAGTGAGTCAGGGAGGGATTATGGCAAAGGGCAAGGCTTAAATTGCTGGCAGAGAGTTGGGAGAAAAAGCTTATCACTGGTGTCTGTGGGCTTTTGCACAATGCTATCCACAAAGGGTCAGCTGAGCTACTCTACTTAGATTAAATATAGCAGAAACTAGCCTACAGCATGTGGTTTTGTTGTCTATTACAGAATATCAAGCCTTGTAAATGAAGCAAAATTAAAGCCATAGAACATATGATAATTTTTCTGTCTGTGATTTTTATCATATCTGTATTATTATGACTGTTTCTGTCTTTACTTTTTTGCTGTTGATCTGTAGCCTCTTCTCTCTTTCACTGTCTCTGTCCCTTGTTCACAAGCACAATACCAATATTAACTCACATGTCAGTTTAATAAGCACACCTATCCCCATCTACTGCAATCCAATACATCAGCACTGTAATATATGGTTTTGTTGCGAGAGTGGTTTTCATGTCAGAGATGTGTTCATACTTTGTGGCATTGTTGGAGTACAAATATCAAATACTAGTAATATATTTTCCAATCCAAATGCATGTGATACATTTGTAAATAATACTCCATTCTAAATGACTGTTTATAGACTTGATACAAAGATTGCAGAACAGCAGACTGCAGTTTAGACAGACAGATAGATCATTGCAGGTCATTCAAAACAGCTCAAGTTTTGCTTTGCACTTCTGACTTTGTGTGTTTATTTCCCACTTGCAAATATTTTATTTATTCTTTAGCAAAGAGATGTATTTATCCAGCCCACTTTCTTTCTCTTCCAAACAGAAATACAATATTTTAATATTGTTTTTATTCATACTGCAAGTGGCAGAGATCAAGTGTTTTTTTTTCTTTTTTTTTTCTTTTTTTTTCTGATAGCAGCTTTTTTCTTGTGCAGTGGAGCAGCTTGTGAGCTGAAGCTAAAAGGGAAATGCCTGAAAGCAATCTTAACACTTCATAGGGAACACTAAACAAAATGCCCACCACATTTCTGGCCACAAACGTTAAGTATTGACTCCAGTTCGTCATATTGATTGTCTCTTTGCAGACATATGAAAGGCAAACTCATCTGAAATACTGGATTGATGTGTGTTTGAATTAAGTGTGGACATGTATTGCAGGGAGCTTTAAATATATTGGAAGATGGAAAGGATATCACTTGTATATTTCCTTGTACCCATCTTGCCTGAAATGAAAAATTGTTTTGATGACAGAACAATAACGGATCTGTGCAATTGAATTTTATTGTAATGTGTAGAGGAGATTGATTGTACAGTGGGTGTTTTGTTTAGTTTTTGTTGTGTGTGTGTGTGTGTGTGTGATAATGATGATGATGCAACAAAAACAGTATTTCCATGGGTTTGAAGTGCATTGACACTGGTTACACATATACTATATAATTCAAAAATTGAATTATGCAAAAAAGCTGTCATTCTTTGTCAAAACATAATCTCAATAATTTTCTTTCCTCCCTACAATGACCATCAATAGCTTTTAGTATTCCCACAAAAACTGAAAAACACTTTCTTTGGACTTTGGCACATTTTGGTGGCTCACATACTTTTGAGACAATGACAAATGTAATATGGTTTCAGTAATTACAGTGCTGTGCATTTTTCTCAATCCACAACATACAAACACAATCCTGTATATCAAGATAAAACATGATAAACTCCAAAACTCGCAGTCATATGTTGTGCTAATTCCAATCCAAATATATTACTAATGCAGATTGACTAAATATTCACTTAGTAGGTACCATCCGGTTTGTCAGATTTATTAAAATGGCTAAAAAGGTTAAAAAGTAATCATGAAGTGACCATTTAGAAACTACAGCAAGATGAGAGGTGGTGAATTACTTTCCAGTCATCCACTGTTCAATAGTCACAGTTTTTCACGCCATGTCACATCTGGCTCCATATTCTATTCCTCATCTTACTAATCTCTTTAAAATAGTGTTAGCTTGCCCAGTAGACATTACCACAAGCAGCTCTTATGAATGTCATCATTTACCAGTCATTGATTCTTATTGTCTGTAGTTAACCAGACTGTAAAATGACCTTTCTAGGAGAAAGATGATTAAAGTAATCAGGAGTGAACCTCGTGGTGTTCAATTATTTCCAACCTTTCAAGGTGATACCTTGCAGTGGCCAAATAAAGCCCTGACTGGACTCTTTATCCCTTGTTAATGTTGCATTTTGCTTCTTCAAGAAGGTTAGGGTATGTGGCCTTTATGATATCAGATTTCTTTGATAGCTGTTGATATTTTTCCTGATGTCATTTGAGGATGCAGAGGCATGATCAGGTATCTCAGTAGCTCAAGGATTGCACATGGACTGCATCACACCGCCAAATTGAAACCACTGCAGCTAATCTCACGCACTTCATAACTCACCATGAGCTCACATGCTCCTGCACATTTTAGCATTTTTGTGATACCAGCCATAAAAGAAACTTAATTTAAGTTTCTCACTAAATGGGAGCAGTATATTTTGCCTTCTAACAAAATGGAAACACAGCCAATGAAATGTGCAGTTCCTTATAATGTTTTGTATTGATTATGTGGCGATTTACAGTTTTTCTCTGTTTATCTGCCCTATGGCAGGCAGGATGTGAATGGATGGCCCACTCGATTCCCTATGTGTCTGAGCAGAAAGACAACCACACAGAGGATTAGAGAGAGAGAATCGCCCGTCACAACCAGATGCCACAAATCTGCTCCCTGCCTCACATGTGAATAGGTATGCCATTGTCTGGAGCACTGCTTGTTTTGCATGAACAGAGACACAGCCAAGGAGATAAACAAGCTGAAATGGAGGTTATACCAAGTCTAAATCTGCTATGATACAGGATTACAAGGTTTATGTCATGCTTAAAGCTTTATCCTCTGATTGTCAGTCAAGATTTTCTCAGTAGCAAACTTAGTAAGCCTTTAATGGTTGTGCATTAATAGACAATTCTAGCGGGAAAAAGGGACTTGTTTAAAGAAGAACAGCTTACTGATGCAGAACTATCAGTAGGAAAAGATATACTGAACTACATGTGGTCGAAAAGCTGTGGCTCAGGCTCCTTGTTGGAAGTTTCATGACACCAGTCTGTTGATTGTTTGCATATACATCATGATCACAACAATGCGTGCTAAACAAGACATGGTTCAAAGTCCTTGTATTTTAAGAAAAACACATCTATATGTACTTTTGGTGGTTTGTCATGCATAGAATAATTTTGTTGGCTTTTGTTCACCTGCAGAGGAAACATGATTGACTTGAAACATCTGACTTTATTCTGGCAAAGCATTTCTACAGAGAATACAATATTGAGGTTATTTCTAAATAACATTTATGTCACTATGATAAAACAAAGACATCAATTAGTAAACTTTCTGTGTTTAATTAATCACCTTTTGTGTCAGTTACCCATTTCTTATTTGAATGTGACATTTCTCATTGTAAAAGATTAAAGAAAAGATGAATGAATAAATGAATGTGAGGCAAGCACACTACATTTTGAGATGAGTACAGTAAAAATATTCATTGATGGATGAAAAAAGGGTAATGAATGATTGAGGAAACTTCTAATGATTAATAAATTCAAGCTTAATTCTGAAAATCAAAGCGTTGGGGATAGCTTGAGCTTTAGCATGATAACATCTCAAGTGCTCAGTAGTTTCTTCATTTACAGTAAATAGCATTGGAGGATTTTTCTTTGCAATACACCTCTCATTATGATGAGGAATATGGAGCTTCTGGCACATGTTCACATCTTTTATGTTCAGACTGAGGCAAAGGTCTGAACTCTTTTTTTCTGTGTGTGATTTATCTTTCTCTATCCTAAAATGTGAGTCCTGCTATCAGATTTGGAGCACTAGCTTTACCTTCCTCAGCCAACAAAAATGACATCAAATGTGGTCTGAAAATACGGAACTTGATAATAAACATTGAACTGTAATGTAATCACTTTTTTCATTTCTGCTATAATAATTTTCCATATAGTTTTAACTGTTTTTATCTAATTGAAGTGTGTCTAATTTTATCTATGTTCTGCACACAATTGATTTTTTAGGCTTTTATCCTATTTGAAAACCAGATCTTTGGACTCTAGAGCAAAGACAAAACTACCAAACTTGCTAGTGCAACCATGTTCCAGATACCTATTTGGGATGGACTCTAAATTGGACTCACAAATCTCCATGGCATAAATATCATTTTTTCAAACATCAGATTTTACACAGCACATTTCAACTACCTACATCGTCTTTGCATTACAAAATTCTGATACTTGCACTTAGTCATGACACACAAAAGGAGTTTCACACAACCTTAAAGGAATGCATAATTTCTCGATGCCCACACATTTGTTCTATGTTGGAATTATAAGGCTTCAAAATCATGAATTAAACTTTAATTTTCACCATCAAATCAAGGCTTGGACCCTTCATATAGTCAAATTGCTTTATGTCTTCTTTTTTCTGTGGGTCATACTCTGTGCATGATCAAAACCATATTTAATATCCACCTAAACTACCAAGCCCCATGGGCCAAAGAAAGCCTTGGATAAGAAGTACAGTTAGAGATGAGTGTGAATCAAAGTGCATAATAAACACGATGGCAAAAACATTGATGCACCTCATTATCAAGTCCCTGAATGTAATGGATTGCTTTAAATCTCAGAGACATCATGCAGGTATTTGTGGAATTTTTGACAGTGATTTGATGCAAACTGGTGTGGTTAAAATAATAAACTGCAGTTGAAATGTGTGATTTGGAGAACAATGTGAAAACAGGGAGATGTAAAGAGGATTATCAAACATCGGAGAAGTGGAAAGACACATTTCATACACTATAAAACCTCAGGTGGTGCTAAGACTGATGGAGCAGCATGGTAGTAGACTCACAGGCTTGCTTTTCTGTCTTACATCTCACACACCTGACTATGTTTTTTCATTGCCTATGAGCCCTGCAGGATATCAGTAGTGATGTCTCACACCCCCCAAAAACAACTTCATGAATAATGAATGCCAAATCTCAAAATAAATAACACACATTATTAATGTATTCAGAGTCCCCGTTAAAAGGGGCAGCTGTGGGTGCCACAATACCCCCTTCTCACTCCGTCTCTGAGCAGGTAGATTTAACTATGTGTTTGTGGAGAATATCAGACAGAGGGAGGGGTATTTTAATGTGTGTTTTATCAAAATAACAATGGAGTTCTAAAAATAACAAACTCAAACTGCTGAGAAAATATTTAAAGTGAGAGAAGATCTTTTCAGCAGTTCAATTTGACATTTGTGTATCAGATAGAGTAGCGGAGGCTGTCAATTTAAGCCATAATTGTCACTGGTGATGCAAACAGTACAGTGGCATTACTGCCATCGCTATAATAAAACATGCATGTCATGGAGCTTTGTGCTTATGTATGGAATATATGCTCTGTTCAAATATCTCCCCTCCTGGTGTTTATTTTCTATCTCTCAGCTTAAACTGAATCTTGGCATAATAGCAATGTGAGTATCCAAGACTTTAATGTGATACGTAAACTTAATTTCTTGTGAGACCTACATGTCATACCAAACATGATTATTACATTATCTAATTGCATCCCAACACATGTATTATTCAGGCTCTGACAACATAATACTCTTAGATAAAGGGATAAATCTGTGTGCCTTAAGGCACTTTACTGCTTTTTTTTCTCTCTTCTGTCAAAAAAAACAGCTTTTCGGGGTGGTCACCGTAAAATGATTCTAAAGAGCATGATGTGGTGAAAATTTATCATTTTAAGTCCTACACTACCACTGTGTCAGTAATTCACATTGATAATGTCAAGCAATCCTCAGCTTTACAAGGAAACTGAAACCATAACCAGTAATCTATACTGTAATCTAAGCATTCCCTTAAATAAGGTTTTTTACTTGCCCCCTTGGCACTCAAGGAATAACTGCCCCCATGAGTCTTGTATGTGTCTTGCCCTTTAAAGGAACAAGGTTGCATTGTTTACAATGGAAGCACAACAGCTCTTTAATGTTCTCAAAGGACAGCATGATCTATAGTGTGACGTTTCAATAGTGTTAAGGACTCACAATAAGAAGATATAAATTCATTAGCTGTTGAAAGATGCTGAATAATGCATTTTTCAATTATCACATGGATATGTCTAAATAGTGTTTAAGATGATGGCAAGAGTATTTGAGATTCCCAAAGCTTCACTTTGAAAAAGTAAATGTATCTACTGTTGTCTCAGACTCTGTTGTCTCAAAAGCTACAGAGATGGTTTCTGTGCTGTAAATGTTAAATGGTAAAAGGTGGTCAGAGACTCTCAGCTGGTGAAGTAAAAGCCTTAAATCAAAACCATTAGGTAAGGCTGCCATACAGCAACATGACACAAATTATGGCAGGGAACACTCAAAAGTGACCTCAGCAATTACATGTGAATGACATGAGAATGCTGTAGATTCAGAAGGTGTACAAAAACACTAGTCCACTATCTTGAAGTGAGTGTGCACACTAATGGGTTTCATTTGCTCACATGTTCAGATGCATGGAAAACATAAGGTCATAAGAATGCAGTGAAAAAGAGAGTATTTATATATTTCAACGGGAAAGCAAGAGGGTGGTCCTACATATGCCAGACACACAGACAGGCAGGTCGACAGTTATGAAGACAGATGAATGATGCAACGCCTTCAGTACTGAGGGAAATGAGATCAGATGTTGACAGCTAGATCGGCAGATCCCTGGTCTGGCATTTAATTTTTTTTTCTCACATCTACTATCACATGGTCTGTGAACACATATATACTCTACCCAGATGAGACGTTTATCCCACTTGCCTATCTGCAAATTCAATTTTGTTGCTTCATTATGCATGTACACAGTTGTATATGACTAAGTTTGGCATAATATTTGCTGTGCAGCAGGTTGCCCGAGATAAACATTTCACAAGTCTTCCTCCTGGAGACCTGGAGTCTCCTGTGTCAGCCACCATGCTAAAAATCTGCAACATGTATTTCATAATGCATGATAAGTCTACCAAAGCCTGAGGGCATTTAGATAGATTATCAACACCCATTTAACACTTGTAGATTGGCAATCTTGTCCCAGTCTGCATTCTCTTTTAGCATGTGCTGGAGTCATTCCATTCTGTGACTATGGGGTAACTGTTCACTATAAACAATTAGACAGGCATGTGTTTTATAATGTACCCTACAGCATTTTAAAATACAAATAGATATAGTATTTATAAACCTGTGCAAACAAAACATTGTCTGTCATGGGAGAGCAATCCTATGCGACAATCAGCCTGAGGCCACTATCATACAGCAAACGGGCGAGGGGGTTCGGTAGGTGGCAGTCGTGTCCCATTTGCAAGACACATGGGAGGGCTCTCTCTCTCTCTCTCTCTCTCTTCCTCTCACTCATACACACACACACACACACACACACACACACACACACACACAGTCTCCCCTGTCTCTCTAGACCTTCCGCTCTCTCTCTCTCTCTCTCTCTCTCTCTCTCTCTCTCTCTCTCTCTCTCTCTCACACACACACACACACACACACACAAATGGGTGCGCGCTTTAACAAAAAATTGCATTTGTTATCCCCTGTTAAAACTGACCAATGAATGAATCGACAATGGTGAAGATTCAGTTAATTAATGCCTCTCTTCCGGCTGAGATGCGCGCATGGACTCCCGGCAGTGGGGAGGGCGAAATTTTAGGAGCCCTAGAAGTTCTAAATATGAAGACTGAAAGAGAAGGGAAACAATATTTCCTGCCCTCACTGCAGTCCTGCGGCTGATGGCAGCGCCGTGAGGCAGCAGTGACTGGCAGAGCAGACTCATTTGGAGAAAGCAGCTTGTCAGTGGGAGGTAACCTACATGATGGCCCCCTCGTGCACTTATCAATTCGGTGGCCGTCCGTGCTACGCCGTGCGTTTTATTTGGGTAGGCGCATGCTGGGATGAGGTACTGTAAAGCGCACCGATGGATGCAACCTGCGTGCGCGTATTCGAACCGGGTAATTGGTGATCACATCTGAAGCAGCTTAAAACATACTGCAGTCGGGGGAAGAGAAGAAGAGACAGCTTGGACGATCAGCACTTTGTGGATAATAACCCTTAAGCAATTTCTTACCCCCGTATGTGTTGCATCAATGGATAGGCGAGGCTTGAATTACAGAAATGCATACATAGACGGAGCGAGGGCGCAGAAGTGATGACTGTCATTGGTTAACTATAACTCCCATCCACACAGAATGAGATCAAGGCTCGACACGTGAAACATGTAAGAATTTAGCTTTTGGTGTACAACGAAGGCACCTCACATGAGAAGCCGCTGTCTGAATTTCTGATGTGGTTGTAAAGGGTTCTTGAGGATACCTTCTGGATTTTTTTTCTTTCGATGTTGCATCGCTCCTAGATTTCACGCATTTTTTTCCTCTCGAAAATGGAGAACGCAGACACATAAGAGAAGACATTTCATTTATCCATGGCAACTTTATGGATTCTTCAATTAATAGGATACCCAATCATTAGCGACTTTTTAAACGACTTCTTTCATCGATTTAACCAGAAGGGGAAACAGAAATAAGCATATTGAAATCCGCACTGGGTTGTGAGGGGGAATCTAATCAGTTTTAGCAGTCTTGGTTACTAAGAAGTATTAGGGACTTGAAGAAAAGTTACATTTGAAAACCATAGTGAGCGGGACACGAAAATAACCCAACATCTGCCCTGCAGTGCACGGATGATGGTGTACCATACAGTCTAATGAAGGGATTTTCAGGATGTGTCTACCTGGAAATTGACCGCATGAGGTTCACCGTGATCTTCATCTTATGGACACGTTTCCTTTTTTTAAAACATGTAATTCATATTTGAGAAGAAATAAAAAACAGTGTCAGTTCACATTCCCCTAACTCATCACCTAGGAGAAAATCTGGGACCACAGTGTCTATCGCGTTGCATCGGGAGAGTAGTTTCAACAATGGCACTTGTGGGTTCCTCCTTGTTATGTGCGTCCTGGAAAAGGGAAATATCGAATGCATTATCATCACTGTGAGGGTTATTAGCTTGCCAACCGGACTGATGTGTGGATTACATACCACGTCGCTTTGAGAATGGGAACACAATGTGTCTAACAAGAAAGTATCAGCACGGATTCTGCAAAATCGCCTGAGAATTGCGGATGTTTTTTCAATGCAGTTTTTGGGGAGGGAACGGAAGAGGGATCGTTCTCCATCAAAGCCAGATTTCCTGCAGACATCGGCGTCTTCGTGAACAAGTAAGTTGGTGTGTGTGGTGTAAAGAAAATGTTCGTCTGATTGACTCACTCGTCCCTATAACAGAGCCTAACTATAGCATACTCCTCCAGCATGCTCTTCCTGTTGGATGTCCAAATATGATACGTCTTGCTTTTGAGGTGACGGCAGCTTTATAAACTAAGTCAGAACACAATTGTTCCAAAGGCTTCACCCTCAATGATACTGCGGTCTCTATCTAAAAAGATCTCTGATAATGCGCTGTTTTGAGAGAAGATGCGCGTGCTCGCGTGGGTCTGCTTGCTTTTCGTTGCGCGCCCTTGAGTCTAGTGCGCGAGCATCAGGTTCAGACATCATAAACAGTGAAAGAAAGAGTTTATCTTTTTAAAAAATAGAATCACGCAATTAATTATAATTGCGTCGTGGCTTTACGCATTGTAACATGTTGAACAAAAGCTAGGCGAGTAGGCAACTGCGATCCATCCATCCAACTATCCATTCATCCCTCCAGTCTATACCTGTCTCAACCTACATTCACTATCTAAAAATCTTCCATATTTGCACGTCTTTATGAACCTTTGAGAAATAATTCATCGTATATGAAATATTTAGTATCAGAATTTATAGTTGAAAGATTGCATCCCTGAGTGGTTACCTAAATCGTCAGACATTGGTCTGTTATTTCTTCGTCTTCATCTTGGCATGGTTTACACAGAAGGCGCTTGTTCACTGCCTGTGTGGTAGCCTGGGAGGGAGCTGTCCTTCTTGCGTGGTGCTGAAATTAAAATCCGCCGCCTTTGCTCTGCCTCAGCTCAGCTAGAGAAGACATGGATGTTGCAGTTCATGGCTCGAAAATCGGAGCCACTTGTCTGCTGAATATAATCCTTAACAAGCATGCAACGAAGCAACAGATGACACATTTGAGGGTGTAGCCTATGTCTGTGATATACAAGTATTTAAATGCTAACAAGTTTCATATCAAAATCCATCTGTCTACTCACATCCTGCTTGTCTGAATAAATGGCATGGATATTCTTGGATGAGCATTCTCCTGAACAAAGGTTAGTACAAACACGTGCCATTTTTTTTTCATTACAATGCTTTTGAACTCTGTAGCAGGTGAGCTTAAAAATAGATGTCTGTCATGTGTCAGTGACAAACCAGTGTTGGTGGTAAAAGCATAAATAGAAGTGGCTGTCACTCTTCAGACAAAAAATGAATTGCATCTCTCACCTGTGAAAGTGAGAAACATGGCGAACATTATTCACCCACTGAAAAGAAAAGCGCTCTATATGATGGAGTGACATCACCTTGGGGAGACAAATTAGGCTGCTGATTTTATGTTTTTGCCCTCTCACAGGGTTTAACATGATAAATCCTCCCTACATACTCCCAAGATTGCAGTTGTTTGTTGGCAACTGTTGTAGAATGATTCATAGTAATAACTAGAGAGACTGAATTCCCTCTCCCCATTTAGCTTTCCTCAAACCTATGGGGATTTCTTTGGAGATGGATGCGGACTATATGTTTGTCATTGGCTATATAAGTATCCAGTCAACCTAAGGAGCGGTTTACTTTAAAACTGTGGATCAGTGTTTGTTTATTTCACTATGCTAGAGTGACAACAGTGGGATCCCCAGTGTGTCCCAATTAGTCCTCCTCAGCAGTGGGAAGTAGCCTTAGAGCAGGTGCAGCTGGGGGACCAAGAGGGACTTCCTGCTGCTCACACAAAGCTAGTCTTCAGCTGATAATGTTGCTTCTATAGACATCTGTTTTATGTCCAATTTTACTACCCATTGTTGTCTGACTTATCTATTGAAAATCATTTCAAGCAGCCATGTCAGAAAATTAATGAACTTGTCAGCTGGAAAAGGGCACTACTGCAATGAGGTGCCAGGGTCTCGCAAAGCGACACACTCTATACCCATGTTCCCTTCCCACACTCCTTTGTCATATTTTTCCTCCTCAGCCTGTGACTCAGTTCAGATCAGGGCCAGCACTTTGTGCCATATAATAAAATGTTCATTTCTCAAATCGGATTAATCTCTGTAAAGCCCAGCTTAGGACACCATTAGCATTCATTTCTTACACTGCTGGGGACTTGTATCAATAATGGAGCTATCCCCACATTTTTCATCTTCTCTGGGTATAAAATCTCTCAAGGGGTTTCATTCAATGAGACAGGGAACGGTTACAGAGATCCATTATCTACTCCCTTGCCTTTTGTATTGGAGACTAGCAGGGCAATGCAGGGGGTCTCAAGGCCAGATAGGAGCTGAAAGCCCTAATGCTGGAGGTAAAAAATATGTGGAGAAGAGGTTTACAGCTTACACATAGAGGTTTACAGATACTAAATGTGGAGCTGAATAAATATATACTGGTGTTAATTATGATATTGAAAGTTTTTTCATGAACCCACATTCAAATATCCATTGTGTTCAAGGAAACCTCTTACAATAGCCTGCAGAACAAATTTCTGTTGAAATTAGCAAAGGTTAATGTATACAAGAATGAGTCTTTATTACTAGGATATCTATCCCTCATGTATGAATATCTGCAGTGAAACCAGTTTTAACCGCTGACACAGCCACATATATTTTTTTAGAAATATATTTGCTAATATTTTCTTCTCTTGATTGCATGCAGTCAATGAAAGAAAACTTAATTATCTCAATTCACCATTCAGCATTCCTTGGAGAAATTTTGAAGGTGTATGGGTTTTCAAGTCAGTGCAGAGGCAGCAGTGATGTTAAGCTGACGTTTTTGCAGGGTGCATCATGCTTGGTTATTGCTGCTTTTATACATTAGTCAGTCACATGGTGATTAATCATGCATAGTTGCAGAGGTAGGCAAGAAGAGAGTCACATTTTGACATTTCTCAGATGTCTTCATAAGCCATCAGTGAGTCAGTTCTAACATGATGGTTATTGACATGGTGTGGCAAGTCTTCATCACAGCCAGCCACTGTGATTGTGATAAAAACCCACATCAGTTTCTTTTAAAATGTGCTGGTGGATGAGGCATGCACTGCTTTGAAGAGTGTTGTGGTCAGATTTGTTGGCTGTGAAAATGTAGCAGTATGCCACTGTTTTGTCACTGCAAGCTGACTGTCACAGTAGCTTCCCCATACAGTCTATAAAGAAGAAAGGGGAGTTGTTTCCAGTCTGCGATACTTCTGTGAATGATCATTTGAACCTGAGACTATATGCTGTTTGTGCTTGTATAGTATAATCTACTCTATCAACCAGACACAAGCAAGCATGTTGGGCACAACACACATACACAGACAGACATGAACGGTATCTGCAGTAGCCCCACTCATTAGTCATCTTCTCCAGCATGTCTGTCTGAATGTTCTGTCCAGGGAAGAACAGCTGTGCAGGGGGACACATTCCACCAGTCGATAGATTAATCAATTGGTGTTCCAGCTCAGCCCATCCATCTCAGGGAATAATCTGGGAGACATCATAAAAGTACCATTCTGTCATTCTAGAGGCCAGGGAGCATTGCTATTCTCTCTCTCTCTCTCTCTCTCTCTCTCTCTCTCTCTCTCTCTCTCTCTCTCTCTCTCTCTCTCTCTCTCTCTCTCTCTCTCTCTAGTGCCACACTTATCGTGGGAACAGAAGTGGATTAAATGGAATATAGATAAGTGTGTTCAGTGTGGCAATATTGTGAGGTGTTTGCTAGTGTTTTCGCTATTTTGAAACAATACAGCTTGAAATAGTTTTGCTGCTGTGACTCAGTGCTGAAAGGGAATTCGTCCAACTCCTTCACTATCTCCCTGTTTCTTTGCTTCCTTCGTAAAATTCAGCCAAGAGCACTGACCCGAATTCAGGATGCATCATTACTCACCACTTGCCTTACATCACCCACCTTGCCAGTCGTGATGGTGTCTTTTCGATTTAGTAATCCTCACCTTCCTTTCCGCTGCCAGTTTCTCTTTTCTTGACCTCTCTGGAATGTCACATGGTGCTAAAATGAGAGTGACAGCACCCGAGGTAGGACTGATGTGACGGCTCCGTTAATAACAGCTTGCATGAGCATAGCGCAAACATTCACAAACACATTCTCTCACACAAACACAGGCACACACACATTAGAAGATATATATATATATATATATATATATATATATATACATATGCACCAGGGGAGTCATTCTTCCTGCCTTTGGGGCACCTGGGCAGCATCTGTTTAAAGTGATACTGGCCCTGGCCACCACATTAATTCCTGCTGCTAAATTAAAAGGTTAAATGGGCTGGGAAAGGGTGGCAGGCTATCGCTAGCTGCTTCCTTTTATTTTTCCAGATTTATGGAGGTAAGATATTTAAGTCCTCCTAGAAAAAAAGGAAAAGAGCAAAGGACAATGAGAAAGAAAATTGAAGGCAGTGTGGAGAAGGAGGTCTTTCTCTCAAGCACTGTCTTTTCAATTTTTTCTTGTTAACAGTGAAATTTAGAGTGAGCTGAGCATACTAGGCACTCTGTGCTTTAAACACTCAAAGTTAAAAACAATTGAACTGGAGATATGTCATTCAAATAAGTTTTTAGTGGTAGCATAGCAACAGAGCTATGATTACCGTATCCAGACAGCTCATGAGCTTTAGCTAAAACAGAATTTGTCAATGGACACCAGCCTTTGGTGACAAAACTAGTAACAATCTGAATTTAGCACTGTAGGCTATTTTAAAATGCACAGACTGCAAGTCTGCTGGAAGTGATGGTTCTTATCTAGGTTCATTAATGTGAATTTTCTTCACATATGTACAGTCTCTATCCCATCAACCAAATTGGTCACTTTCTCAAATGGAGAGGGGTCACTGAAACCAAATAAAAGCTTTGTTATAGTAGCTACAGGCATGCAGTGTATGCCAGATGATGTACTGCTTAACTTTTAACTTGTAGTGTTGTTTTTTAGATGAAAAGAAAATGCCCTGTAGCTGTAATGGATACTTGACCTGTTCGAGCTCACGGGCTTCCCCCTGTGGAGAAGAAGCATTTCTTTCATACTGTACAGTGTTCAGTCCTTAACAAATTGCGAGTTTTATCTGTAGGGGGATTTGCAAAGATGTTGTACCTCCCACTCCAACAAAGCAGAAATAGCTTTTCACTAGGATCCACTTAATTTTCAGTAAAGTTTCCTCAGGTGAAATCATCAAAATACAGGAAACCTAGAAGCAGGTTGTACTGAAGGGCAAAAAAATCAGTCGCAACCTTGAATATACATGAATCAAATCGAGCAAAAAATGAAATGAAAAATTTAACTGCCTTTTCAGAACACTTCACAGTGCTGTAATATTAAAAACCAATGCTTTTCAGTAGCCTTCACCAAGGTTTGACCCTATGCTAAAACCAGCAAGAGGAGACTAGTCTCATCATGTTGTGTTTTAAACACTGACTAATGAAATACTTATTCATTGGGTAAAAACACGCAATATAATTTACTCATGGGTGTTGTTACATGTACAGTGTGTCAATTTAAAATTAAATCTAATAAGCTCTGCTTGGAGAGCAGCAAAGATAAGCATGGATACACAGTGTAATTAAATCACCTTCACATCAAGTGTAACATGGAAATGGAAATGGTTTTAGTCTGTATACTTGTGAAAGTGAATTCTTTTTGATTATTACAGTATGCACACTGAGATTATGTGCATTTCTGTGTGTTTGGAGTCAGGAACATATGATTACAATTTTCATAAAACAGAAAGTAATTTTGTTAGCTCACAGTGAATCCTCATATTTCTGTTGAATTCTCTGTGTGTGTGTGTGTCAGTGCATGCATTTGCAAGCACATCGGCGTGCCCTCCTAAACCAGTGCCTTCTGCAGACCCAGGGGTGCAGAATGAGTGTCTGGGATCTGGACATCTGGGTCAAGCTTTGCCGTCTGTCTCCCAGATCTGTTTTTTAACTCATAAACCCAATCAGGCTGGCAATCAGATGGTAGCTCAGTTCAGTTTCACTGCAGGAGTTTGGTCATCAGTCAAAGCCCTGCAATACAACACAGCGTGGTCACACCGCAGCTAGCAGTGGCACAATCTCTGACTGTTAAGCTATACAGACGTTACGTCTTTGAAAATTTGGAGGAAAAGAAGCCCCCTGTGTCTTTGAGCATAGTTTTTCACACCTAGAGCACACACACACACCAGCACTCTGAATCACAAGCATCTACTGTTAAAACGCAACAGTAAAACCTTACACAAAAGAATGCACTTATTTCAGGACAGACTTCATACTCTGTGCTATGTGCTTACAATTATGTATATCTGTTTTCACTCATAAGCGCATTTGTGTGTTTATCCATGCGCCTCTGCATGAGTGTCAGTGTCTTGATGTATTTCTCTCACTACCCACTCACCCTGTTAGTCGCATGACCTTAATGTGTCACTCATCCTGGCACCTGCATGTAGGCAAGGCTGCCCTACTATGATAGTTTTGATCTGACAAGGATAGACTTACACTTGATTTAATCCACGTTGTCTCTATGGAGTCTGTTGAGGTACCAGTCTATTTCACTGCTCAGGTCAAGGCCTTGTGACAGGGGCTGTCAGTCCGTTCTTCTACTGCATGTGTGAGAGAGAAAAGGAATGCTTTGAGCAAAACACTAGCTGCAGAAAGGCCTGGGTAAACTAAGAGAGCTCATGCATGCCCGTTTAATGGGTGATCTCCCTTAGCTACAACAAGAATGAATGTTGAACAGATGCCACCTCATGTAATGAAAACCTTACACTTGTTTCCAAATAGGCATCTTGTCAGGAATCAAGATGAAAAGCTTTATTTTCATATTGATGACAATTGATTATTAAAGGTTGAATATTATGGCTCCTTGGTTCTTAAAGCTTACTCAGCTCATAATAAAGCCACTATATAGGACAGTATAAATCAAAACAAATACAGATAATTAAGTAAAATTAACACATTTTCACATAATGGAACAATCAACGGCAAATGTTAATCTATGTGTTAGCTGGTACCATTTCTCATGAATGAAAACACAAAAATGAATTGGTGGGTATAAAGTCAAGAGAAGCAGTAGAGAGGTATCCAATCATGCTTGACAGGAAGAGGGAAATGTGCGCATGTGTGTGTGTGCACATACAGCCCAATGGCTAGCCTTCTGCAGCCTGTGCCAGACTCTTCAGCATTTGGCTGCAGCCCGTCTGTCACTGAGGCAAGAAAAATAGTCACACAACATTCAAGGCCTTGTCACATTTCATTTCCCTTTAGTGGATGAATTAACATAATTTAAACATTGGCAGATATGTTTAAATGAAAACAAATTTAGGTATAGTGTATTGTGTCAAATTTGTCCTGAGAAAAGGCATCTTAACAGACTTGGTGACAGAAGGCACTATAACAAACAGTATTTAACTGACTTGTTAAGATTCAAGGTAGCTTCATGGTAGATCTTTAATAAATATCTGTCTTGTACCTACTGTAGTTACAAACAAATATATATATATATATATATATATATATATATATATATATATATATGTGTGTGTGTGTGTGTGTGTGTGTGCGTGTGTGTGTGTATGTGTATTTGAGTTGTTAGCAAGTCTGTTCAATACTGTTTGTTATAGTGCCTTCTGTTACCAAGTCTGTTAAGACGCCTTTTCTCAGAACAAGTTTAAGAATCAACCAGTGGAATTATTAATTATTATATATATTATATATTAAAATGTGCTTTCTTTTGTCATTTTTTATAGAAAAAATAAGATAGATAAATGCACTAGAACCAAAAAATAACTCTTGAATTCAAGCAATCCACATAGCAGAGACCAGGGTCAATTCACCCAGCAGAGATACAGATACTTTATGCTTAGATGTACTGTGTAGTGTTGTTGCCAGTGTACATGGGTAGGAAGCCAGTGAGGTATCATGACCTTGTTGCTGCATTAGAAACTACAGCTCTGTTGGTTTGCCTACACAGATGAGGGTTGGATCTATCAGGGCAATGTGAACCTGTATGCAAGAGGTGTTATTTAAAACTTTTCAGATTCATCTTTGGACTTTTACAATTCAAAAGTTGAATTCATAAGCAATGATCAGTTCAATACACTGAGCTGTTTTGCTGCTAAAGTCTTATTTGGTTTAGTATAACCAGTGGCTTATAATGGCTAATGTTAGCAAACTTTGGATAGATATTTCTGTATGACCAACAATACTGAGTCATACTACATATTAACTATTGTAATTGTCGCTTACCACAATGTTCAGCAAGTACTTCATAGTCTTATTGTAAGCTATTAACTAAATGAAACTATATTAAACTGAGCTGAATTAAAAGGTAAAAACAAATATTTATGAATAATATAATGAAAAATATAATAATACTCAGCTTGGAGGTCACTGCTTATTTTTGGCTTCAAAGTTTGAAATCTTATTCAGATTTCATTAGTTTTGAGGTAAGATTTTGTTTTATACTGACTAGGCTTTCAATAAGTTATACCTTGTCATTTTGTCATAACCAATTGGAGTTTTTGCTTGATACTAACAAATTTCACTACATTCCTTGATATTTCTTGCTTGTGATTGTGTGGTTTGATCTTCCCCTGCTCTGGAGTCTGTCGCAGTGATATAGTGATTATGTATAGTAACAGGGGAACATTCCAGGCTCTATGTTGACTGCTAATTGGGCTCCAGTGTAACGACTGTGTCATATTAATGACCCAGATCCAGCTCATTGTAATATTCATGAGGTGTGTGGATTGCCTCTTCTCTGTGGGACTACACAGTGCAGAGGTTTATGATTGTGTAAGTGTGTGCGAGAACGATAGAGTTTGTATGTTGATGTGTATGCGTGTGTGGATGTAAGGAACAAAGGTTGATCACTGTGTGCAGCTCTTCTGCAGTTTAGCCTTTTGTGTTTCCCGAAAGTGGTACAGCTTTTGCAGCTTTGCTTCTATGATGTGGGTTTCCCCCTTTCCCCCTGCCATTGATATGAAAAGGTGTGTGCTGATTTAAATCTGCATCTGATCCGCAAACAAGTGTTGTAGGATAATCGGCTCTCTTTTTGTCACGTTACGATGAAAAAGAGACAGGGAAAAAAACAGGCTTGAGACCAGGTGGTCCATGTTAAATCATCCATTTCAAAAGTAAATCCAGAATGAGCTGTTTGTGTTAGGCTGCATTGCAGAGAATGACAAAGCCCTTTGGGAGATGAGTGTGGTGTGTTTTTTTAGGGCAGTGTGGACAGGTTAAAAGGGTCTTCTGTGCCTGATGAAACAGGTGGGACCCCTATAGTCACTGGCATGCAATCCTTCCTCTTCCTCCCCCCACCAGTGTGCTCCACATTTGCATAACACTAATCGGAGCATAAAAGAGAGTCGTATTCTTTCTGTATTCATTAGCTTAATCTCTAGGTGTTCCTTTTTTCTGTACAGGCCCTATCATGTCCTGGCCATCATATTGCATATTTCTCTGCTCTAAGGCACAAAATGCTGTGCTATTTCTTTTTCAATACTTGAATTGGAATCTGGAGTTTTATAGTTAAAAGAGGTCAAATGAATGTGAGGTGTCCCTCGCGGCTAAGAAGGCTAAAACACTTCCAACAAGTTCTTCCTATTGTAGTCTGGACCAGCAAGATCACAATGGGTATGCCTGGTTGACTGATGAGACAAGACAAGGTCTTTTGAAGGACAAATGATTTCTACTTCCAACTGTCAGATGTGTAAGTCATGAACTGCTGCCTCACCATTTTCTTATCGCTGTGTGTATTGAGGACAATCAACCACAAACTCCAATCTGCTCTGGACTTAATTGGAATTTTTCTTTTTGTTTCATTTGAGTGTTCGGTTTTAAAAGATGAACCTTAATGACAAATTGTTTCCTTGTACAGAGCAAAATGATACATAAAAAGCAGGGTGTGTTACACTATTTTGTCTCCCAAAGACAAATTAGATTTTAATGAAGAATGAAAGGGGCTCTGTGGAGTTGTTGGCATAACAGATCCTGCACAGTAAGTTTTGTGCAGTGATGAGGCATTCATTATAGCCAGTTAAGAATGGCAGCTATCAATCTGTAAATGAGCTGTATAGTCGTATAAATTATACTGCAAGTGTAGGAAGCATACCCATAAATGTCAAAAATGCAAATAGGCTTCAATGGATGGTTGGGCAAACAGGGAAAGTGTAAAGGATGATTTTCCTTTCCCCCAAAAAAGCTAGGATCCTCTCATTTAATGTGACAATGGAGGATTTCATCATTGTGAGGGAAGAGATTCACTGACTTAGGGGAGATCTAGTGTTCTTTGTGGTGAAATAGGAGAACAAATCTTCATAAGACTGTTCTGCCATTTTTGTACTAATTTGTTCAAACATCAAAGGATCTGCTGCATTGTGATAGCCTCTGTGAAGTGGACCTTAATCCAAATTAATTGATGGAGCAATGTTGGAACATGGTAACAAGAACTGTATAGTTTTGTACGCTTCAATGGGAACACTTTCATTGCTTGGGAGCTTGACTCTTGGAAGTGGAATGAAATTTTTCATACACTGTTTCATTTGACTTTTCATCTGTCAGTCAACATATATAGAACATTTAATATGGAACAGAGATTCTAATTGGCTTTGTTCCCCTTGTTTTAAGTTTTTAAATTGAGTTTGTTGAGTAGATGTTGCAACTTTGAGCACTTTGGCTCATGAACTCATTTATTTCTGTAAAGTATCACCTTTTTATATGGATCTGATGAAAATATCGATACACTGTTATATTGTTATCTATCAATAGCACCATGGATAATATGTCTGGGAAACCCCAGCACATACAAGCTTATAGAATATTTGCACCACAACTAGTCCATGTATATGTATATTTTTCTGTAACATTTTAACCTACAGTTACACAAATTATTGAATTAAAACATGTTTGAAAAGTTAAGTAACTTACTGATGTATATTTTGTCTACATTTATTTGAAATAGTTTGGTACATCAACCTCAATTCAAGCAACAGTGGATGACATAACTTGACATTATATATGCTGGTTCTGGGCTGATTTACAGCTGGTTGGTGGGAAACTATCTTCCAGGCACAATAGTGTATTGCATGATATAAATATTATTTCACTGGTAAATATCCTTCCAAGCACCGTGAAATTAATCACAGAATTAAATCAAAGAACTTGGACTGTGCTCAGGCAATTATGCGGGAAAGGGGAAAAATTATTTAAAAATGAAGGTGCATTAATTTCAACTAAAGGTGCATTTGCACCATAATTCACCTTTGTGGAACCGGGTCAGCATTATTTTAACTTGGCACTGAATAAATGCATGAATAGAACTTGCATCATTATCTATTCAATTTAATTGTGAAATGTATCATCCATTTGGTTTAATGCTTCCCTCACCTTGAAAACAGGTAACAGGCCAAGAAGACTGCTGTGTTCTCCAAATGGCCTGTGTCTTGATCGTGGTCACTGTGGCTTTTGGTGTGTCAGACCTGCTTGTGAACTCAAACAGCAAGTAAATGTCCATTTGCCAGATGCCTGCTAACCTGCTGTCGTGTGTGACATTGCAGTCCCACTTTCTCTAACTGTGTCTTTGGCTGTCATTCAGCTTAGTGGGACTGGGAACCCCCCCTTCCCTCTCTCTCTCTCTCTCTCTCTCTCTCACTCTCTCTCTGACTTTACTTAATCAAGGAAGTCTCAGGCATAATGATGCTCCTGCCTCTGGACTTTGCAATAAACAAGCAGTTTGAATGACAGATTGGTTGCCATTTCTAGAATACTAGATGAAATTTGCAGAAGCCACCACATCTCAGACATTACCCGTATTTTATGTCTTTAAATAACCTCAAGGTGCAGGAAGAGAAAAATACAGGCAGACAAATAAAGAAAGCTTGAGGGAGTGTGTTAAAATGGAGGATTACACTTTGACATACCGTGGGGGGAGCCCTCCCCTTTTCAGTGCAGCTGAGGTTCAATGTAATTTGCCATGTTTTAAGCTTAATGCCCATGGGCTGTTACAGGATTTAAAGACCTTGTGAAATATGGTAGACCACATATGCTTATAAATATGAAAGAAAATACAGGGTTTAGGACTGAGAAAAACAGAGATAATATCCTGGCTAGTATACATATACAGTAGAGTAGTATTAATACATACACACTTATTACCCCTATTAGTGAAGGTAAATGATGTGTTATTGGAAAAGCAATATAAAGCAGCATAACAAGTGGCAAAACAAATTACCTTTGCAATCAATTATCAAGTAAAGCTATAAATTATGTTTAATATTTTTACTTTTGAAATAAGCAACTGATATTGCTAATTAGAACTATATTACAATATGAATAATTAGGCACTGTACACAGTACACTAGCAGCCCAATCTTACCAACACATTAGATCATGTAACCAAGAAGTCTATACTGTGATCTGTGGTGAAAACAGTATTTAGATATATAATATTTGGAAAGGTCAGGTCAACTTCTTTTTAGAAGTCATTAAAAACTGAAAACAAGAAGCCCTTCAGTAACTTTTGTTATTTGAGGTACACTGCTGCTCAGTAACTGTTATACTGGAAGTAAAAGTTTAAAAAGAATCTCTTTCCACATGTATCATTATCACTATGTGTGTTTTTCTCAACACATACAAACACAATAGCAGTTGTTACATCGTGTAATTCAGATCTGTACGATTCAATTCAAAATATTCAAGT
Organism: Euthynnus affinis; assembly: GCA_029490765.1. NCBI lineage: Eukaryota > Metazoa > Chordata > Actinopteri > Scombriformes > Scombridae > Euthynnus > Euthynnus affinis. The sequence continues at coordinate 22,799,791 of CM055844.1, read as the reverse complement.
TTGTAGTTGGTTTTCTGCTGACTTTGATTATTCTGAAAAGTGTTGCTGTTGTTTTGTCTGGATCCTGTGGTCTCTTCACTCTCTGTCTCTCTCATTCCCCAAACTCTATAATCCACTGCACTCTGTTAAACATTAAGTACTGCATCTTCCTCTCTCATCTTCCTCCCACTGTCCTGCTTCACATTTTTCTATTTCACTCATCTCAATGTGCTTTATGCAAAGTAATTGGTTTAGAGAAGTGTTTATCCACATCCTCCACATTTCTCAGCTCATGTGATGTTGAATCCGGTAACCTGTGTGCCTTCAATCACACAGCCATTCCAGGGGAGCAACAATACCCTGGCTGATTTCAGCTCCACTTTTCCCTCAGTAATGGGAAAGCTAAAGACGGCTGGCTGCTGGGGCATTGCACAAACAAGGCAGGCTTGGGGGGAGTAAAGCACCTCCAGAAAGCAAGCACATCAGCGCTATTGTTAGCACATAGCGGGAGATTAGCGCTCATGGCTGTATGTGAGCTAGCAGGCTTGGCTGGTGTTCTGTTTCAGATGCTAACCCAGCCCACCCTTGCTGCCACCACCATGTCACAATTAGCCTGAATAGCTGCAGACATGATTGCTTGCCCTGGTGGCAATGCAGCCAATCCATCTCCAATCACAGATATATCACCACTCTGGCGATCAGCATAATGAATACTGCACCCATTTTCACCTAGTAGATTATATACTTTGCCAGAATCGGGGGATACACTATCCATTGTTCATTGCTCTAATTTCTAAGACAAAAATGCTCACAATAGACAGTTATCCAGGAGTGAGTCATCAACACAAGATAGTACATAGGTGTTGAAAAAAAACATATAATGAAACATGAAGTGACAACTGTACTGTATATTCCTGAACAGGAGGGAAACGACGATACAGAAACTTAAATTAAAATTAGCTGTATGTTCTAAATGTCAAAGCCTGGCTGTATGATTGTATGAACAGCTTAACCACAGATGGAGACACTGTAGCAGCAAATAACATAAAGTCTGCCTCTTTCATTTGTCAGCGTGTACCTGTTTCCTAATACACATGATAGCAACACAGTTGCATGCACATGCACACACACAATTTTATTTGCCTCTGACTGATTACAGTGCATGATTAATTAGCAGGCAGAATGCTAAACGGTGGTGAACATGGTTTGATGTGCAGAGGTAAAGAGTAGGCTCTCCATGGAATACAATTATGTCCTCTATGCCTCCTCTCTCTTTCCCTCTCATCCTTCTCTCCTATCTATTTCTTCCTCTCTTTCTATATTAAGCTCTTCTGGGTTAATCATTCCTAGAGGACGACAGCACCACAGCGCTGCAAAAGTGACACACAGTTGTGTGCAATGGGGTTCTTGTGCACCCACTTCTAGTGATTACAGACTCTTTAAAGGATAACCACAGATCTTATTGCCACACTGTCTTCAGCACTATACACTTCAAAAGAGGTGAAGAGTTTTAACACTTTGTCTTGGCTTCCTCTAATTTTCCCAGAACCAATTCACTTGACCTTATCCTCATTTATCCTTATATTTGCCTGTCCTTTCCTTTGGTACCACAAGAGTGGTTTCTAATCTTCATCTTATTATATGGCATTCCTTCACCTCTCCCATCATCCTTGGACCCTATTTCGCTCTGTTGTGTTGTGGGTCCCAGTGGGAGGCAATTTGTTTGCATATGGGGGATATGTCCAGCTCTGACGGATGTCTTTGGCTCTTGCAGTCCCTCAGTAGCTTGGGGTTTACAATAGAAATTTCTATGAGTCTCTCAAAGGGCCATATCCTCAAATAGAGAGATAAATAAAACACCCACACACATATACAGAACATACTGACATGCAATTCCCTTCATGTAACCACACAGAGATATGCACATGCACACTAACAAAGAGACTGATTACACATGTCTACATACATACAATCACACATGTGCATATAGTGTGCATTATTCAATAGTGCCTACACATGCAGGACATGAATAAAATAGTTAAATGCTTCATTAAAAAAACAGAAAAAATACACAGAGTATAGATGATGATGTACAAATGCAATAACCATTAAAGTCTTCTGATGTCTTCACATGAAATCAGTGGTTGCCAGTAATAGTCTGCTCCATGTCCAAATTAGTCTGCATGGTGACTCTCTTAATCAATGTGGTTGCAAACTGTGATGTGATGTGACTGCTAACATGAAGTCGCTCTCTCTGTTTCTCACTCACACACACACACACACACATACTCCCGAGGTCTCCTGCTAAAGTTAAATGTCTGCCAGCTGAGCGTGTCCCTCAGTCAGGCTTTTGTTCATCTCCAGCTGAAGCTCTGTAATTTGTCTGCCAGTAATTTGTCAGGAGAGAAGGTTTAGGGTTGCCAAATTCGCCAGTAGCACTATATAAAAACACACATTTTGAATTTTCAATCATCTTACACTTTACAGCACTGATATTTTTGAAAGAAGGTCAATACATGCAAATAATTAATGTGTTTTAAAATAGAGAGTAAACTTACGTGTGCAGAGATCTGGAGGCGCACCAGAAGGTATAAAGCTTTTCTGTCCATTTCTAAACCATAGTCACATAGTTATACTGTGAGTGTGTCTGTGAGGTTGTATGTGTATTTCTGTTGGATGTCTTCACACATGCAGTATGTAAAAATTCATTACTGGCTGAAGTCACACTTGTGACGATACTTTGGTGCAGACACAGTTCTGAGTGCTGTGTACAGCTTGTAGCGCTGAGTGCTCCAGCATCATCTGTAATGGGATATGTGTTCAAGTTCAAACTGAAACAGCACCCTGTCTCCTGAGCAAATCTGAAACAAAGCTGTGTACTCTGCCGTTCTGATCCATGCTTTTTGATGCCAAATTAAATTGCACAAGCCCTGGAGACATTTCTACATCTGTAAAACCGCAGAGGCCAAGATGCCCGTGACTCTGCAGGGTGAACGGCAGGCATGTGGCAGGGGAAATGTACTTCCTCGGTTCATTTCATCTCTCCACTTTCTCTCTCTCTCTCTCTCTCTCTCTCTCTCTCTCTCTCTTTCTCTCTCTATGGCTCTCTGCCTGACTCATTCTTAAAATAGAGCTACAAACCTGAGTACCTTTTCTTGGTCAGGGAGCACCGGTAGTATTGTGGGTGAGTATTTGCGCACTTGTTCTATTATTAAATCCTGGTTATGTAAGCTACCAAGAGACGACACCAACGAATAATGATTCACCATAACTCAATTGTATAACAGGCCTATTTCGACAAGGGAATCAGAGGTGGTGTGTATGTATGAGAATGTGTAAGGGGGAGGGGAATGTATTATGTATTATCATTTCCTGTTGAAATAGTTTCTTTAGTGACTATGAGCTTCATCTATAGCATGTCTGCGACCAGCCCGTCTACACAAGAAAGAGTATAGGTCTAATATTCACCAGCAAAAATGACCTATAGTTACATTTACACCATCTAGCAGGTGTAGTAATTATGACCTGGGGAGGCGATGCAGTTGAGATGACATCAATATAAGGTGAAAATGTGCCTTATTAACAGGATTAGGCAGGTTTAGTGGCCAGCTAGATATTTACATGGCAAAAAGTGGACTTAGCTGCAGGACACTGCTGTTTGCTCCCTGTTTCCATACACAAGTCTGGACATTTTTCTAAAAACTGTAACAATGATTGTCGCGGTGTTTACTGTAGGCCATGACAACAAAGCAAAGCAGTATATTATGGTCCTATTGGTCATTCTGGAGTGCAAGTACAATCAACCTATGTGGTCATTTAATTACAAGTTAGTGTTGATCTGATGATAATCTAAGTGTCTGTAAAGGGTTGATGGTGGAATTACAAAGATATACAGCATCTTCTTAGCTCATAAATGAGTGATTTCACCTAAGTACTGTATAGCTCTACCTATTATTAATCTTACAGAACCTACATATATTGATCTCTAGAAAAATCCAATACCATCCAACCCAATACCCCTGTAATGCAATAAAGTAGAACTGTTGCGTCTTTATTGTTTGGTACTTGTCAAGACTTAAAAGGTTCTGAATCCCTAACCTCAATTCTTTTTAGCTAGTGGTGTGTCTGTATTAAAAGCTATTTCTGTTGTCCACCCCTTCTAGCCCCTGAATGGAGTAATTCATAAGTAAAGTTTATTTAATCTCAGTTAGAAAATAAAAACCTTCAATATCTACATGTGGAAGCAGCATGTAAACAAGGATATTTCAGCAGGCTTATCTGTTGACCTACAACACTAGACTGATGCCCTATTTTATCATCTCATCGCACACCCTCTTAAATTCTTTCACTCTTATTTTGCTTGATGTCCTTGATATCCTCATGCTCTCCATATTGATGAAGCCAAATAACTTTAATCATTGCATGCACCTCGATAATCTTTGTACAATCTTGTGATATCAGACTAGCTATATAATCTCAACATTTTTCTTTTTTTTTTTTTTTACTTAAGTAATACAGTGCCTTTTTTGGTCAAGTGATACCCTCACCCATCTTATTTCTTCCGATTCGCTCTGTACTGTATTGACACTTTATTGTGGCAGGTAAAAAAATAGTAGATTTAAATGAAAGATTGCTTTTGGCATTCCATCCAGACTATCCATATATTTTTCAGTACAGGTTGGAATTTAGTCTGCACACTTAAAATAGAAAGATAAAACACTGGCAAATGGTAGTAGCATTTTACACAGGTCATGTATTGCCATGCCATCTGACCTGGCAGTACTCCCAAAAAAGAAATAGAGGGGAGTCACAGCTGCTGTCTCACGCCTCCTCTTACATCTCTGTGTCTCACTCTCACACACATTACCCCATCTATCTAATCCACAGGGGAGGAAACACAGTCTTAGTTATCATGTTTAATTTGTTTCCCACTGTGTCTCTAGTGTTCTCAGCTGAATTATCAAAGTGATTCGATCTCTTACATGCAGCGTGTATTCTAACCAAATCAGAAGAAGAAAAAAAGTAACAATAAAGGGACTTTTAAGAGGTGTGACCATATTTTTATAACCTCATACATTGTTAAATTAATATGTAATACTCTTCTAACAAATTTGAATTTATTGAAAAATTATGATTTTCTCTGTTGTTGTTACACATAATTATTACTGTTATTACACAATTAGAGGCTGTTTGCAGTAATGTTGACAAATACAGACTGTTTATGTGAATAATAGTGTTTTGCTTTGTTGGCCCATGTCAAGCAGAGCAGGGAATTTACAAAAATGTGATATTGGATGAGCAAGTTTTTACCATTAAAAGTGATATTGTGAAATTTACCTTTCTGAGCTAATGAAAACAGTGGCCCCAAGCCAGCACATGTGCAGTGTGGAAGCACACAGTAGTGAGCAATGACCCATGCGGAGGTTCTGCTTCCATAATTAAAGTTCATTGCTTTTCCATTGCGCTTTTTTATTTATGGTGTAATTTAATTTGGCATGAGGGGACAAAAAAATAAAGTGCACTTTAGAGTCTAATTGATACTGGTTTCTCCTTAGTCCTGCATCCTCAGCATTCTTCCTCTCCAACCAATGAAGTTAACTAGGCGGATGGAGTGCTGAGAAAGATAGTGGGGAGGGAGAAAGGCATAGGGAGGGACAGGCAAAAGGAAGAAGATGAGAAAAAGGAGGTTATCGCATAGAGAGTGCAAATTTGATTTCTTCTACATCCATTGTTAGCTCATGGCTTTGAGAGTCGGCGAAAGCAGAGTCCATTTTCTTGTTACTGTTGTGAGGGAGATTAGCAGAGACTGGACTTTTTTTCTATTTCAGGAATAATGAAGAGTGTGTCTCTATACAAATCCCACTCTACTCTTGCAGCAGGTCTTCTATTAGTCTCCCCCTTCTCTCACTCCATTTCTGTCTCCATCCATAGAAATGTAAAGTGTGTAATGGTTCACCATTCCTCTTCCTGTTTTTCCTGTTTCTTGTTTCCTGATTCTTTTTTTCTTTTTTAAATCCAGCTTATAAAATAAGAGAGCAGAGCATGTTTATATTGTAGCATGACAGTCAGAATGTGGAAGAAAGTCATGTGGAAATGGCAAACTCCTGGGGTACCACGCTCTCACCAGGTGAGAATTCCTACAGAGGAGCTTTGCTGCCGAGGAGCACTTTTCTCTAGCAACAATGTCATCTTAATTATGTTCTTGCTGAAAACCTTGCCCTGACACAAGGCTTGGATCTCTCCCTAGATGGTAGAAAGGGGAAGTGACTGCCGAACATCAGTCTGAAAGTATGAGCTCCCTTGCATACTTTCTGCAGCACTCTTATTTTTAGTATCTTGACTTTTTGCAGCTATGGGGAACCTCCCAAATGACCTGAATGTAAGGATGCATTTGACACCTTTGTTCATTAAGAAAAATAAGGAGCAGAAAGGCAGCCTTTCATGGGCTCCCATGACAACAGAAGAATGCCTGGAACAGGCCATGGAGAGGCCGCTTTACAAAGCTTATGAAGCCCCAGTTTCCTGCTTCCCAATAATTCACTCTGGTCCTGGTGGAGTAAAGGTGTCAGCCAAGACATTCACACCGCTGGTTCATCCGAACAGAGAAATGGAACGATGAAAGGAAAACACCAGAGGGGATGGGGGAGTACAAGTGGCTCTTTTAATGACTCTGGAGTGTGATGGGAATGCTGTTAATGAGGAGGGCTGGGATAAGAAGCTATGCTTCCCACGTAGAGAAAGACAAGCCTGGGAGGAGCCTGGAGAACAACTCGGCTCAGCTTGCTCAGTGCAGTTACAGCTGAGCAAAGCCAAGCAGAGCTCTGCAGACCACGGGAGTGTGGGGTGAATAGAGTTTGACTGTAAAGAAGGCAAAGATGGCATTGAGAATGAACTGCTCCTCTTTCTTCTCTTCTGCTCCGTTCTCCCAGAGAGACAGTGGCAGCTTTCCGGTGTAGATCAGAAAGGTGGGAGATGGAAAGTGAGCAGGAGTGGGAGGAAGAGGGAGAAGAGAGAGACAGTAGCCCCAGGAGGGTACATCTCCAGTCAGTAATTCCACTGGGGCTCTCCCCACCGCTCTTCAGTTTCCATTGCCAGATGAAAAATAAATAACCTCTTCAGACGGCCTCCTTCTCCTCTGAGAGAGAAAGCGAGCTTTCCCAAGAGCAGTGTTCACTTTCCATGTAGTTATTTCTCTGTCTCCCCTCTTTAACTCCATCTTTTTTCACACTGTCACATGTACAATCTGTCCATATGTACTGTAGATGTACAATACATCAGGGTGTACCCATAGTAACTAGAGTGTAGAGAGACTGACTAAGCAGAAGAAAAACAGATTCACATGTTAAATATTCTCACATGTAATTGTCCTAACATTCTGAAAACTATCTCGCATCATATATATATATATATATATATATATATATATATATATATATATATGTATTTGTCTTTACTCCTGCCCACTTAAGAATATTCAGCTTCATTATGACTCACATACTGAAATATCAGATGCATCACTCTGCTTCCGCCCTCTGAGTGCTGCCTGCTACATGCCTGTGTTATCAGCCTTTGTCAAGCTACATAGTACAATACTGCTTTTGTACAAGGAATAAGTAACATTTACTTATCTCTTTCGCAATGGTGCATTGACTCCCTGTGCAAGCACAACTGGCAGAGCATAGCAGCTGGTGCTGCCAGGCATTGAAGCTAAAGGCTAGTCTGGCGCGAGATTGTTCTGGAAAGCGCTATAAGGCTGATGGCCTCTTTGAGAGAGACTTGTGGCTGATTGTGCATGACGAGTGCTCCCTGCTATCTGACGCTTTTTCCTGGGCTTTCCTGCAAAAAGCTGAGCAAAGGAAAGGATGTCTTGCATGTATATGACTGGTAAAGGTAATAACTGATTATTCACAAATAATCCATTTATCATCATTACTTTTGTTATGGTCACTGGCGCAAAACAATGTGTGAGCATTTTCCTTTTCTAAATGGCTTGTGTAGTTATTGCAATGGTTTGGTAACTTGTCTCTAGGAAGACATGCATTAACATATTCTCAAATGTACACATGCTTACTTCCTCTCTTTCTCTCTCCTCCTTTAGCATGATGATGTCCTGAATTATAATCTGGCCTTCATATTAGCTATTTTTTGGTAGCATGTCAACATTTTTTTTAATTATTTATATAATTTAATCAACTATAATAATTTAATCAACTTTGACTTCTGATACCTGTAATGAATGCTCTGCTTAGCATTGATAGTGTATCCTTTTATCTGTAACTGTAAATCCATTTAGGATCCTGAGTGTTGAGCCCAACAGGGCATGGTGTAGCTACACTCCTGTATGATCACTCTTGCATGGTAGTCTGATGACAAGTCTTTTGTGTGATTTTACACATCACTGTGAAATGTGTCCACAGGCATTTTCAGAGCTGGGTGAAGAATTGTCTTTGTATGTGGAAACAGACATGCATGCAGTAAGAGGCTGTTTCCTGGGTTGTCTCATGTGATGCTGAAAAAAGTAACAAGATAGATTTTTCAAAGCATATTTATGGCATTTATTGCAAAAAAACGAAAACAGAACATGGTTCTTTGAAGCACACATACAGACAATTTATAGACACAAATGTACACACACATGCACACAAACAAACAACACTTAAGTCTCAAAGCCTGCAGCTGTCTCTAGAGTATGTAATACTTATTACACCATAAAGAAAAAAATGTAATGTAATGTAAAGCTTCTCCTGATGGTAGCCATAGGGTCATTGCTACCAATTATAGTTGCAATGTGCCTCATATATCATGAGATTTGTTATTTGCAAAGTTAACATTTGCCCAGGGTGGCACAACAGGAAAGGCCATGGGGTCACAAATCAAAAGGTTTCATCCTCTGAGGAGTACAAATATGCAAGTAAAGTAAATATTGCAATCTACCCATGATGATTTGATATTTTCTGAGCACAAGTGGAAATATCTGCTTGATTAAGCTTTATTTAGGAAGGTTCAGTCAGAGATACCTGAGAACAGAATTCATACTCAGAGGCCCAAAATAATCAGCTAAAGATTACATTATAATGATTAATTTATTTCTGAAGTTGACAGTTTGACCAGATTGTAGTGCAACATCAAACATTGTAAAGTGACCAAAATGGAAATGGTTCATCCCCTGTGGTGGGCTGAATGTGCCCTGATGTTGACACTAGAAGAAAGCTCACAAGGCCACCAAAAGTATTAGGTTACATCCTTTTGGCACTGTGAATATCCATATCTAATTTTGACCAGACAGTAGAGCTAGACAGAAGGTTAAGAGGACCAGCAAAATTATACTGAATCATTCCATGGAGACCATGAATATCCATAGTAAATCTCATGGACATCTAACCAGTAGTTGTTTAGATATTGGACTAACTGATTCATAACCAACATTACCTTGCGCAGTCTTTGTGGATAGTAGGCAAAAAATGAAACCAAAGTGACAATGCTTGTGCTGACATAACAAATTGTTAAATATTTTATACAGTTTAGTCTGCACACTCTTTACTGCTGATACTTAATGATCCACATTTTCAGGGTTGGTTTTATAGCTATTTCTACATACAGGCATTTTATCATAAAACAGCTTAATGTGACTATACCAAGTAGTCAGCTCTTGAAAGTCCAAATGAGTAACATCTGAGGAAATAACAGAGAGTAAAATGAGAGGCCATCTCTCTAATTTGTCAGTTGCATGTTCCTTTGATGGTGCAGCATGGTAGCCACTTCAGCTGCTGCTCTCATCTTCTACTAGAGACAAACACACCCAGTGACTCACCATGATGTCCGTCACACGGAGGAATGAACGGTCATAAAAAAAAAATTCTACTATCCTGCTCTGTCCTCGTCCCCTTCCCCCACAAATCTCCCACCTTCTTTGGTCATATATCACACTCTTACGCCCAATGATTTCAATATACCACTTTTCATAATCTTTATTCTCCCACTCAGGTTTTCACTTCTCAGTCTTACCTTACTTTTATTTTTTGCCCTCTCTTTTGATTTCACTCCATTTATCTTACTCTTTGTTTTTTTTTAAAAAATATCTTGTTTCCATTTTCGTCATTATCTTGAATTGTGACATTTATTGATAAGCAAGAAACAAACACTGAGTCAACTTTAGTTTCAAACTGCACATACATTTACCCTCACATTGTACTATACCAAGTTGCTTTGTCATTGATGTGCATCAAATATGCTTATTGGCTTAGAGTGTTATGCCGCCTGTATCACTCTATGGCAGCAGGCCATCCGTTCTCGTGCATTTTTTGGAGGTTTTTGCCAGCCTTTCATATGAGAATCAGACATTTAGAGGAAGATATTTCATATTGGTAATTTAATCCTCTTCCTCTCTCTCTCTAGGACTAACCATGTAGTCCATGTCTTTCATCTTCCCTGCTTCTCCTCAAACTACCTTTTGCTTGACTTTTCCCTCTGCCTTTTCATTGTTGGTATTGTTTCCCTATTTGCCTCCCTCTGGATATTTCCTTCTTTGTGTCATCCTTAATGTCTTATTATCCAATTAAGCATCTTCGTGTAACTCTCTCATCCCTGATGACAGGGTCTTCTTGAAAACAGATCACAATGTCTTCAAAGACTAACATTTTTGATGGGGACAAACCAGTTACCTCTCCCATAATGAACAACTGACAACTGGTGAAAACCTTAGACAGGAGGGTGACTATGAATCCATTTCACAGTAGAAGTAGAAAGAACATTTTCTTGGCAAAAATAAACAATCAAAGAGACAAGATTGGCCTGAGTCAACCCAGGATCCAAAGGAATGTCCTATGCACCATAAAATGCTTCATATCACAGTTATACCTTTGCCTCCCTCCCTTCTTCTTTGTTACTCTGTTTTCCTATACAGCCCAATCAGTTAGCCTTTCTTCCTCTTTCCAGAACATAACCTCATCCCTCCCTTTTGCTTGAAATCTCTTTAGACTCCAAATGCTAATTCAGTCAGACACTTAATCAGACATATTAATTCCATATCTCCCCTGATTGCACTAATTCCACTCTGCAATGTTTCTCTGTGGCATCCTTTTGGTCCAGCAGAATTTTAAATTGTGGTGCTAACCAAGGTGTGTAGAAAGTATTTCTTTAAAACAAACATGTTGACAGAAATGTCAAGGACAATATGTTAGGCATGGCTGTACATGCTGCAGTCTGTATTGTATTTGATGTTATCCTTCAGCCCTACAGCAATTTCAGCTCCACTGGACTTGTAGATTACCATTTTTTGTGTCATTCTGAAAATAACCGAATGAAGCCATCTTATTTAAATACGAAGACCTCATCCTGCACCAGTTTGCCAATTATAGAACAGGAAATTTGGCAACAATAGCCATTTTTTAAAAATTACTTTGGCTAATCGACATGTTATTTTGACATATTTCAAGAAAGTCTGGTTGTCTGTGGCAGTAATTATTGACAGTCAATTCATTATACATTACAGACACAAGCTTTCCTGTACAAGCACACACACACACGCACACAAAGATAAACACAATATGACAGAAAAGCCTGTAAGCTCTCATATTGTCTCCTGACAAATGGTTTACGTAGCTGAGACGTGTATTAATTAAAATCTAAAAGTACTGATTTAGCCACATTCTAATTTAATTAAGTCACAGATCATGTAATTGAGAGAATTACAAAATTACATTCTTTGTTCCAGATAATTGTATTCCATCTTAATTCCTATTTTAAAGTCCATTGATTTATTTTATCTCATCACCATCACTTTCCTTAGACTTTTTTAATGGAAAAATATGGATTGGAATCCTAGTGTGCATTTGCATCATGTCAAAGCAAACCATAGAGATTTCATGGATCTTTTGAAACTTCTTGATATGATCTTTCTGCCTTTGCCAGCAAAATCAGATGGAATAGAACCATTATGTAGTCTTTTAACAACATGAGAGTATATTTTAACAAAAACAATATTTCAACGTTATCTATCTATCTACCCTTTTTTGCCTTCCTTTCCTTCTTTTCCTTATTCTCTGGTCACTTAGTGATTTGGCCTGGTGAGAGCCCTCTACCAGACACAGATGGATTTACCATTAGATAATGACAAATGACAGGCGTAGCTGAGCTGATTTCAGCATTTACTGCTCCTTTGGGAGCCTGTACTCACCACACTGCAAACCACATTGACCACCCCCACCCAAGATCTTAATTGAACGAGTGGCTGTGCAGCCAATTGATTCAACCTGACATGCATTTCTGGTCATTTCCAGCGGGTGATGTAGTGTGACCTGCGGGTCAAAATATGCTGGGATCTGGAGCAGAAGGCACTGACATTAGTCTTGATTTGTTGGACTACTACTCTTGGAAAGAGGGATTTTATCTCTGTGAGTTCATGGGAGATAAAGAAAGAATGAAAAAAGGACTGAGTAGAGCTTCAATATCTTGCAGATCTGTAAAGATACGACTAGAAATTTATAGGACTGACTGATGTTGAAGTGATGTGATGAGACAATAAATGCTGCTCTACTATCCGTATGGTGACAATGGTGCTGTTGGTAATAACAACAATGATAATGATTACAACAGCAAAGCCCATATCCATCATCACCATCATCCACTTTGTGGGGATAATTTGTCATTCTCAGTGATGTTTCTACTCTAGAGTACTGGATACTTTCTTTTCTCAACTTGCTGTACTACATTGTTATGTTGATTTTGTTTTACACATGTGTATACCTTTCATTACCAGGTAGTCTTCTCAGCCTCTACAGGTTTTGAACAGTTGTGCTATTGTTGCCATCTCATTGTGATATGTAGATGTATTGTCTGTGTACAGTAACTAATGCCTAATAGAGGTTATTTTTCTTAGACATAGATCATTATTGTTTTCCAAAAAAAAGCAATCAATGAGCCACATTGTTGCACAAGGTGACATGGTTATCCATTGTGAACACTGTAGTTTTATTTATTTATTTATTTTTAGTTAATCCTACATTCACCATCCTGCTGTCTTAAATACTCATTAGAGCTTCAAATCTATGCCTGATAATAGTCCCCAACAAATACACTCTTTATTTGATTAACACCTGTGAAAAACGACATCACTCCACTATTTTAGACATTATTTAGTCTATCTCAAAATATTATTATGTTAGTAACTTGTTTTTAAAGATTTACATCTTCAGTTGGAACAAATGGGCTTCATGCACTGTGCTATAGACAGGGGGGGTGTCGGAAAGTATTGAGAGACGAGATTCTTTATATGGGATTTGTTGAGAATAAAAGCTTGTCTGCACAGGAGGAGTTTCAGACACATTTTTCAGTTATTCATCTCACACACATCTGATGGAACTTGTGTTTTATGCAATGAATACTGTTGTGTAATGGCTAAATGCATGTAACCGCGACTAAGTAACTAACGACAGTGATTATGTGTTCTGAGCGCTGCCAACATGTGGGTGACCTAAACTTAATACTGTGCCTAAACAGAACCTGTATACAGACAGACAGAGGAGTGGAGTTGCCACTGCTGTTGTTCTGCTAACATATTGCTTTCACTACACACGCTGTGTAGACGCTGTGTAACAAAAATACAGAATGTGGCCAGCCTTATGACCACCACAAAAATGAGGACTTGAGACTTGACTTACTTGAAACATGACTCTCTAAATACTTGAAAGCAAAAATATTTAAGTCTGTACCTATACATCGTAAGATCTGTTAAAAAACATTATTAACACAGGAACATATTCAGTCATTTCAACAGTCAGCATTCAGCATGTCTCCAGAATGGAGACTTGAAATAGCCAGGATTGACTTGAAAATTGTTTGACTTGTTCCAAAAGTCTTAGAAACAGCTCTGGCAGATCTTTTCCAACTCTTTTATTCTATTTTGTTTTCTGATGCATATTAGATGTGTGTAGATCTATTTGCAGTGGTTTACGGCCATTAGCTGGCAGTCATCTGGATGTAAGACAACTGTAATGTGGAAACAGTGCTTACTGGCTATGCTGCATAAATGAGACAGAGATGGCAAACCCCTTATCTTAAAACAAACATCCACTTGATCAAATACACACTTATTTGCACTCACTGTTCCTGCACTGCACTAATGGATGGCGGGCGAGATGGAGAGCTTTATCTCCGTTTGCTTTTGTCCTCCATAATTTATTCAGCATACAGGATCTGTCCTCTGTCTTGTGTATACATATCTTTGTGTGTACAGGATATGCATGTATGGTGTGTTTGTGAGGCTTTATGGCGTTGACTCTCCCCTCATCCCTGGGGAGTGAGCTCTTTGGACTTACAGTAACATACTGTAAAGGCTCTCGTTAGATAGAGGTTCTCCACAGTACTAAGATATCAGCATCAGCAAAGAGTGCTGAGGAAGTGGTTGAAAGGAAAACTAACAAGATGACTCAATGATTATTTAGAAACAGTAAAGAAAATTTTGAATTAGATGTATTCTATCCTGGGGGTTTAAGAAATTGCATTTTTGATAGTTGAGTAGATGCATCATAATCTTTCCAAAATAGTGTATTATTCATAGACTGTACTCTGTGGAGCCCATAAAACAGTATCCACATATCACTGTATCTATCTGTTATCTATTTTAAAGTATCCTTACAGTTTCTTGTTGTCTCTTGTGTTTTCAGGGCCAGCGTTATACAGTGGATTGGAAGTTAACATGAGGATGACCAGAACCGCTTGGAACTGTGATTGAGTTAGCAGGTAAGAACTCAATTTAACAAAAGACACGAGCTAAACTGTTTTCCTTTTTTTCTGGTGAAAAGGACATGTGCAGAGTGGCCAGTACTTGCAGAAAAAGAAAGAAATAGAAAAAAAAGAATGCATATGACCAATCTGTACTCAAATGATGATACTATTATAAGCAGCAAAGAAAGAAACACTATCATTCTGCCAGCTAAAATAAATTATTATTTTATATTTAATTTCCTAGTAAAATATGGCTTGTACACTTCTTGAAGATCCCCTCCAGGCATCTTTTAAGATGTATATAAAATACTCTACTTTGATTAATAATTTGTGTCTGATAGGGTTTTTACCACCAAAGCAGTTCAATTATCTTGTTAAGTTGTTCTTTAAAATTAAATCTACTTCTTCTCCCTAGTTAAAAATCTATGAATATGTAAACATATTTCATTTCTAAAGTTTAAATGTTGGACACAAGATGTCTCCTACTTCACCGTAAAGTCCATTGTCAGTGTATGTGAACTGGCTTCAAGTTTCTACATCACACTTGTATAAGTTGAATATTGAACCAGCACTGGCTCCAAACTCTGTGTGCTGTCACAAAGTATGCTCATAGACCAATGAGCTCAGAGAAACTTTACACTTTAGCAACTGAATGTGAAAATAGGCTTCTAGTATCAAACTCTGCACATGTATCTTATATCACAGTGAAGGTCAAACAATCAACTGTAGGAACAAAAAGATGTTCCAAACAAGATGTAGAAACAATAAGAAAAACACATTTTGATTAGAGGGGGACTTTAAAGAGTAGGTATATATAAGAGATATAGTATCAAAGAGTGGGAAACTATAAATCACCAGCAGGTTTCTCTTTT
This sequence comes from Euthynnus affinis, assembly GCA_029490765.1. Taxonomy (NCBI): domain Eukaryota; kingdom Metazoa; phylum Chordata; class Actinopteri; order Scombriformes; family Scombridae; genus Euthynnus; species Euthynnus affinis. The sequence continues at coordinate 22,784,216 of CM055844.1, read as the reverse complement.
GCTCCATGTATGCTGGGATCAGCCTTCAGCCCTGTTATCATGAAACATATGAATTAAGTGAAGTAAATTAAATGCTGAATGAAAGAACTGCATACATATTTCATCCTTCCAATTTATTGGAATGGGCTGTATTGAATATTTTCAGTGTAACATTATGTATCTGATATGTAGTCACCAAATTTGCTCAATGATACCCTGTGGCAGTGTGCAATGTAAGAAGTTGAAGCCTTTGCCTCCCAGTGTTTTTTAAATGTCAATGCAGAAGCCCTGGAATATTTTGATGGGGAAAAACTATTGTTCTTTGAGGAACCTTTGCAAGTGTGTTATGACTCAATCTATAAAGACCGGATAATTTGTAGATCTGGTGACACCATGTTTGAGTTTGTTCAATAGCTTGTCTGGGTGAATAATCATTTTTATGAAAATGGGGACATTATGAGTGAAAAAATATTTGCACCATAGGGTGCAATGGGTCCTTTAAAATAGCTTCACATTCTTTGGCTGTTTTATAATCATGTGGAGCAATTATTGAACATAATGACCTCCACAAGATGACCAACCATACCATTATATATCCACAACCATGATTAACAGGTAGAAATTGAACAGCAACTATCTATCGACAACCATAGATTATTTCACTTTTTTATTGCTTTTTATGTGTCTTTCTCTGGTAGCCTTGGATACAAGCTGTTTCAGAATGACAAAGCCACTTTTTATCCAGGGCCAAAATACTCACAAGTATTGTACATGGTAACTTTGTGACACCCAGAACATAATGTTTTTAAGCCTGTGTCAGAGCATTGATGATTAATTGGTGAGGGCATAGTTTTGCATATTTTAACCATAACTTGAAGTTCCAGCTTAACACCAGCCACAGTTGCTATTTGCAGCAGATGCAGTCACCCACATACTGTATGGTGCAAAGTATTTCCAGACAGCCCATAGACCAGCCAGCTATATAATACTTTTGGCATTTCTGTGCAATGGATTTTGCGTAAAATACACTGTTCAATTTAAAAACAACTTTTTGATTACTGTGGGAATATCTTATGAACTATCACAGCAATGAACGGCAGCTCCATTGCTGAGGGATTAGGTATTTAGAAATATTTTAGGATAGATGGGGATAGATTGGTAAGTCTTTTAGGCATAACCCAATCTCAGTGCAGCACTGAATGAGAGATGACATTTGGTGGCTTCAATGCCTGATTAAGGCTGTGGAGAAAATGGAAAGAAAGTATGATATGAATTTACTGAAGTGGAAAAATAAGAAGGACTTTATGACTCTCAGCAGTGTCTCTGTGCTGGTACCTCTGCTCACATCATAAGATCGGTGTATTTTCACAAGACATTTCACCTCTGTGTCAGGCTTTTTTTTATGTTTTTCTCTCAAAGAGGGCTGCTGGACCACACACAGAAATACGCCTCTGGTGTGAACAGCCCTTCTGCAACTCATGCATGTACCTTCTACTACACGTCTGTTCTACTTTTGGTGTGAACTACTGTTGCACTGTCAGAGCACTTTTGCTTGCAACTGTCGCTCCTCTAGGCTGATGATGCTGTTTGTCTGTGTTCACCATATGTTTTCACAATTTTTAAGTCTATTGTACCTGCAACAGTAAAAGCTTTTATGGGTGATGCAGTAAATCAGGCATTGACTATCTGGCCTTTTTTGAAACTGTTAGTTCCCTTGTGTTGCTTTGAAAACTCACATATAAAAGTGATGATTGCCTTACCTCTTTGAACACTAAATGGCATTCAACTTATTTGATATGACTCACATGGATAGTTGCTTTTGTGATTCACTTACTTCAAAGCTCCTTTTCATGTGGTGTTTCTCCTATTTTATCCATCTTTTATACTCATCCCAGTGGGGCAGGAGATTGGGTTTCTTTATGGATACTGAATTTGTGCAATTGAATCAATTCACATGTTTTTATTTCCTCTCAAATATATCCTTTTCCTGTGGCAATACATTTCAGAAAAGATAGCTTGTGACATACAGTACCAGTCAAAAGTTTGGACACACTTTCTCATTCAAGTAAATGGGAAGTTGTGTCCAAACTTTTGACTGATACTGTACATCTTCCCAAGTGTGTGTATTCATGTGTGGCAATCTGTTGAATCAAAAACATCATTATTAGTCTCATTTTATCACAGGACAAGTATCGCTCTATGGCTCCTCACAGAGGACCTCTGTGTTTTCTGAATCAGAGGTTCACTGTTACTTTAATCTTGGTATGATTTAATTAGAAAACAACTTGATGGATTAAAACAAAATAAGACAAAGATAGTCTGAGATAGTTAATATCCTGCTGCAGGAAGTGATGCTGTGGTTAGTTTAAAGGAGCATTATCCCTTTACTGCATTACTAAATAAAGTTGCCTTTGAGCAACTTAAACCCAAACTGCTTCAGTTTTTTGTATAAGTTACCAGATACTGTCTCGTAATTGGAATTTTTAGTGACATACCCACATAAACACACACTCAATATAACTACTAACTATCTAACTATTTATTTACCTTACTTAAGTTATTAAATAATTCTTCCTCAAGCACAGATTTTTATTCAGGTCTATCCAGATAATGAAGTTGGTGGAATCACCTCATTTAGTTGTAAAGAATTGTTTATTGTAATGACCATTAACATTATAAGATGTAACAACATATTAATTTGACATTTGGCTTAACTCATTGCTTTTCTTACTGCCACCCTTCTCTTAACAGACCCCATGTAGAGCTGACCTTCAGTCCAACCTATGTTAAAAAGGTATACTGACACATCAATCAAGGAGGCATTACAAGTATGTGTCCTTGAGCATGTCAACATAGAACAGATCTTAAAATCAGTCATATGTTCAGAGAATGAGAACAGAGAGTTTAGTGTTTCTCCAAACATCCAGTTCTGCTCTTTTAACTCTTTGACTCATTCTGTATTTCACTCTACGTCTTACCATTAAATCACAACAGTTATTGATTTTGTTAATCAGTCATTAAGCTCCTACTGGATTGTGTCAGTCCAAAGAGATTATAAATGCACAAGAATTAAACTCAACACCTGTTGAATTAATTTACACATTCAATCTCAACAGACTTAGACTCTAGAATATAATACATTTCAGAAACTGTAGCCTCCAGTGTTTTTTCTGGTTTCTAGATATCATCAGTGTGCTCTATATCTCCCTCTTATCTCACACATTCTCTCAAGCCCAAACTCAATCACAGGAAGACCATGATGCCTGGATGTCCGGGTTCACAGCCTCAGAATGACCTCTGCATAGATTTGTCAAACTCAAAGTGATGCATGCTAACCCTGACCTCAACCAGACATCAGAGTGACAGCAGTATTACAGACAGAGCCCCTCATCCTACATCCTTGAAGAGTAGTTAGCAACCATTTTCTGCCCACAGCCTCTCTGAAATGTTCGCAGGGTGAAGAATGAATTTATCTATACCTCTTGTCACCCACAAACCCCCACCACCAACACGCTGCTCACTGTGAAGCAAGGAAGCTGTCACGTACACATGCACGTGCTAAAAGCACACACCACAAACACTCTCACACAAATACATCCCTTCTGTTGAAAATCTGTGCTGTCATGTGTACAAATCCCTTAATTTTTTTACCAGTAGTAATAGAAAATAAAAACATTGTGCACGATAAAATGTGTGAGTGTGAGTGTGTGTGTTTGTGTGTGTGTGTGTGTGAACATTTGCATTAGTGTATTGTAACATTTGTGTCAAGATGTTTTTGCATATATATACTTGGATATGCATATACAAGCTCATGTAGATGTATGTATCATTGCATGTGTTTTCAAGGTCAGTGGCCTTAAGCGGGCTCTTGATTGAAGAGACACTTCTGTCCAAAGAGGCCAATTGAAATTACTGTAGCTCATTTATCAGGAAAATGTGTCACTCCAGGGGTCATCCTCCAACTGAGTTGGCCAATTGCTTTGTCTCTGTGTAGAACTGGCCAGCACCTGAGTAGCAAGTGTGATGCCCAGCAGTAATGATACACTGTCCTCATCAAGCTCTGGTGACACACCACTCTCTCTCAGATACTGGAATGTGTACTCAGTAAAGCATTTTCAATAACAACGGCCTTAATAAAAATAGAGAAAGATACACGCTTGTGAACAGAGAGGTACGATTGCATAAAGGAGCACAGATAGAACTTGCAGAGACAGAAACTTAGGTTTTTTCCTAGCGGAAAGGTTGCCAAAGTCAGCAGGCTTCATCTTATTCCTTCATCCAAGTTCCACAAGCATATATTGTATAATTTTAATCAAATGTCTAAATGATCAGATGGTGTCTCCTTATCCGTTTTTCCATGCAACACAAAGTAACATTTTTGAATAAAATATTATATTATGGGTGCAGACTTTTTGTTTGCTGCATGCTGCCTTTTAGAATAGGTACTATAGATGCATGGACCTTTCTTCAACTCTACCCGTGATTCCACCATCTGCATGCCAGGTTGCCTACAGACCACAAAAGGCGCATGGTAGAGCAGAAAACAGTGTCCTTTACTGTCCCCAATCAGTGTCCAAGCACTATTAGTTTCTAATTAAATAAATGTAGCTCATTATACATAAAATTGTTTATTGTTAGAAACTTAATTGGTTCTGCTCCCTCCCTTGACATATAGAACTTAAAATGTGCATAGAGGGGATGAAACGCATGCAATCTGAGCAGAATTAACATGATTGATTAGTGCATACATTATTCCCTGAGAAATAATTGCTTGCCAAATGAGGCTAAATTGATATATACTGAATATCTATGTTTATTTTATGTAATTTGTCTTTGGATTGTCAAACAAATTTATATTATTAGTTTGATGCCATTAAATTTGTGTTGTTTTTGTTTGTGATTTTCCATTATGGTAACAGATTTAGAAAAATAATACAGAAAAAAAAGATTGAGTGGTTTATTGATTAGTATGTTTGTCTCTGCACATGTACTTCCAGATCACAGTGTAATATTTGTAAACCACCTTTTTTCTAGTATCTCAGAAACATAGCAATGGTTCATGTCTTTACTCAAGAGTGTTTGGTTTACATGGATTCTGTCAATGAACATTTGAATTTATCTATACAAAAATGACAAAGAAAACAGGGTAGGCCTCTGAGCTGCTTCATATGTACAGTAACTTCTTAATAGAGTTTCATGCACAGGGATTTCTGGTTAAATCAGTGTTTCTAGATGAATGAAATTCATTTCACCATCTTGTTATGGATGAGACAGCCAAGATGCGAGTGAAAGGATGTCAGGCTGTGGGCAGGGGAGCAGCTGTCAGTTTGTCTCACTTGGCTAGTTAGTACCAATTCAAAGTACCCGGCTTGTCCGTTACACTTGGATGGTTAAAACAAAAGACACTGAAAAAGAGCTACAGTAGGACCATCTAGTTTATTTTTCCTCTCAACATCCCTGAAAATATTATTCAAAAGTGGCTTAAAATCAGTGTATTGATGTGTATCTTAAGCTATAAAAAAGCAGAGCACACACAATTCATACACTACTGCACATGCAATGCAATTTAGAGTCCCTGTACATATAGTACTGAATATAGCACTTAGGATATAACTTTGCATTGTGCAAAATGTACAAAAAGATACACATGTGGTGAAAATATCTGATAGACTAAGATAACTTCAGCCTATCAGAATTTTACAGCAAAGCCAATACTGACACTTGCAGTTAGTGTTAGGTTGTGGTAGCTAGCAAAAGTTAATAATAGTAATAGTGTGGCTATAATTAGTGCAAATTGTGTGATCTTATACAGATAATATACAGCTTACTAAGGTAGGTAGCTGGTGCTATATGAAGGAGAACAGAGGTTATCTGCAGATGACCCTTAGTTAATTATTAATAGTTTGTGTGCATCTGAAAAGAGCTTAACATATGCTTTTTATGAGAAAGACTTGTGTTACCCCTCGTTTCTGTTGCTTTCTGCTGTGTATTAATTACTGAAACCCACCTAAAGAAACAATTATATAGTTGTTTATATACAGTATGCTGTTAGGAGTGTGCTGCGGGAGGTAATTCAGAATAAATTACTTTAGTGCAAATGGTCAGTATGTTGCAGGCTGTAAATTAATGTATTATGGGGTATTATAGAAATAAATAAATAAATGAGACACCAATAAACAAAAGAGATGGATTATTATGAATACAGACAAATAAGTAAAAGAGAAATACAAGTCTCTTTTATCATCCTTACTATTTTACCTTTTGTCTTTTGCTGTGTGGAGACAATTTATGCATAATTGTGATGATAATCATACATTATTTTCAATTAGATTCTAAGGCTGAAAAAGTGTCATCTAGGCAACAAATAATGCATTTTAAAAATTTTAAAAATTTAATTACAAATAGAAGCAAAGCAGTTGAGACATATACAGTAACACACTGTTATCAGCTTCAAAATATTAACACAACTGTCTCGGCAGATACACAGCAGCCACTGACAATGGCTCAAGGGGAAGATGGTGTGTCCTGCCTTTACCCCATGAAATCCTAACACAGTGGTTAAAGATAAAGAGTGACAAAACAACTCTTGCAAAATATGGCCATATGATAACTACAGCCTACCTCCATCCAATCTGTTCATTTCACCAGTCATTGTGTGCCTAGCATGTTTATGCTGTGAGGCAGGAGAGAAGGAAAAGAGTAGAAGGCGTGTGATGCATGTAGTGAGTATCATTCCCACACTGGAATCCATAAAAGATTCTGGTTTATATTTGGAGCTGTTGCAAGATTGCTGGCATTATCAAGAAGTGACCTGATTTGATTTATATCTCATTAATCTCTCTGTCTTGTTCGCTCACTCTCTCCCTCTCTCCCTCTCTCTCTCTTTCAAGAATAGAATATATGCTGACCTTCCCCTGTCAAATATGTCTCTCATTCTACAATCTTTCATTACCCTCCCCCTTCCATGCCACGTAGTGTGAAAGCCAAAGCTTCTGTCAGTCACTTTTCATAAAAAAAGTTCATAATCAGCAGGCACTCAAACATTAACTGAGTGAAGTCAGTCCTATCTCACCTTCCTCATCTTTCAAATCAAGTCATGAATGTGTTTTTAAAAATGAAAAACAGGAAGTATTTGTTGACCATGGAAAGAGTGTAAGAGAAAATCACTTAATGCCTCTTGCCAAGCAGTGGCGTCATCAGACCTATTTTAGGGGGCTTTAGCCCCACTAGAATTTCCTGTAGCCCTGCTAAATAATTCATTCAGCCTTTTCTGGCTGATTTATAATGCAAAAATACGATACAGACTCCAGAATTACAGTACTTAGGAAAAGGGCTGGGAGTGGGACTCAGTGGAAACTGCTGTGTAGCACAATGTGTGCATTGGTGAAACCAGCTACAGGATTGTAGCTGTGCATTCAGCCACAGAAATAATGGTAGAATGATATAATGAAACCTAACACAGACAGACAGGCAGGCAGAGACATTAAAAAGGGGTAAATGCTCTGTAGCTGGACAGCAGGAGCAGCAGCTAATATTATACAAATAAAAAATCTTCATATAAGTTTACAAGCTTGAGCATTGCCCTTGTTATTTGTAGGTTGATAGTCTTACAAAAAGAAATAGTTATTATGATTGTTTTCACATGATTGATAACCTAGGATCAATTTCCTTTCTGATATGCCAATTTTTCTTTGAGAAAAATGTGTCCTGTCCTATCACGAAAAATGACAGCATCAGTCATTTGAGCAAATCTCCCCTAAACATGCTGTATGTGTACATTCAAGTTAAAAAGCCCTATAGCAGATGTTGGAATTATGATGCTGCAATCAGGTTTGTTGTAGAGTAAAAGAGGGAGGTTAGGGTACATGGATGGAACAACTAAGCATCAGACTTTTAGAACAGAAGAATGCTGTTTGACTGGCTTTAACAGTTAGCAACCCTGTCTCGTCAAAATTATGTTCCCACACAACTAAACTGCATTCTCAATTACGTTTCTACGAAAAAGTATTTTGTCTGTGATTACGTTTGTTTGTAACGTATCACAAATACGTTTCTAATCAACATATCTTTGCTTTCCAACAATGCTATTAGCTATTTTAATTCAAACAACCTTTCTCTACTTTAACATACATATATTGGTGACAGGCTTACGCGTTTTCTAAACAAACCCGGATTTGTCCTTTTTCAATGTGATGGTACTCATTTAATTGATTGATTTATAATTGCTGTGTAATTTGTATCTCCACTGACATGTGATGATTTGCGCAATATGGACGCTTTTTAAGTAACCGCCTGTCATTGCTGTGAAGAATAGAATGAGAGAAAGAAATGACGAACTCAAATTTTCTGGCCATTGTTGTCTAACCTCATATGAAGGGACTGAAAAAAAGAAAGAAATCCTAAATGTGTCAAAGGGAATTCCCAGTGACGTCATGTGTAGTAAGGTCCCACAAAATGGACCCCCCGACCCTGCCCCCTACAACACCCCCTTTTTTTTGCTTTACTTCGTCAATGAACCAGGCAGACTAGCGACCCACATGTGTCTACATTGAAATGACATCTTCATTCTTGAAAACCCGAGGTTGCAAGCAAGACCACCCCTCCCCCCACCACACACACACACATACACACGCACACACACAAACACACAAATATATATGTCTAAAATAAAGCAACATCTTTACGTGTTCTGAGCATAGATCATCTAGCAATGTAATTACTAGTCTGGTTGTAGTAGATATTTGATATATTCTGTAGTTATGTTGTTATATGAACCTATTTCACAACCCTACTTTACAAAACAGAAGAACTGCCATCCCAAAAACGCTGTTTATGAAACACTCACTAAAATATCTTAAACAAACCAACATCTTAACTTTTTGTAACATAAATCATTTAGATGCAGTGTGATTATTAGTTCGGGTGTGTTAAATGTTTGATATATTCAACAAATAGATCTTTTCACAACCCTATCTTACTACCCTACTCTGCAACCAGAAGAACTACAACTGTGGTGCTTATTTGTATTAAGAAGCATGGCAAGGCTCATGGGAATTGTAGTTTTTAAAAAAAATATTAGCATTTTTGATATATTAGGAAGTTGTAAATACTAAACTGAGAGTACACTAGGGAGTTTAAAAGGACGATAAACACATTTGTGTAAACAGATTTTAAATATCGAATTGCTTTATGAGTGAAAATTAATTTTAACCATATTTTACCCATATCTGACAGCGTCCCTAATTGTTTACTATATTCACATGATAGCTGAGGCCCAGAGCTTTCTATAACAGTTGGTCCCATGTCTGTACCCCCTTTTGTTGATGAATTATAAGCCTTCAAATATACACTGAGGTCAAGGTTCAAAGGTCAGGTTTTCAAAGCAGGAGCCATGTAGGATCGTCATACTTACATATATTATTTTCCAGGTCGAGACCTTTCCAAAAACGTATTTGGTGTAGCTCTATGACAAAGTTTTAATTTTCACATTCCATGGACACTAGCCGTCCCAGGCCTAGTTTCAGAGGCTCAGGCACTAGTCTGCCTGGTTCATTGAGCCATCCACTGTCTGTCAAAAGAGCGACGAAGAAGACGAAGTAAAGCGAAAAAAGGGGGTGTTGTGGGGGGCAGGGGTGGGGGGTCCATTTTGTGGGACCTTACTACGCATGACGTGTTCAGTCCCTTCTTATGAGGTTAGACAACAATGGCCAGAAAATTTGAGTTCGTCATTTCGTTCTCTCGTTTTATTCTTCACAGAAATGGCAGGTGGTTACTTAAAAAGCGGTCATATTGCGCAACTCATTACATGTCAGTGGAGATACAAGATACACAGCAATTATAAATCATTCCATTAATTAAAATGAGTACCATCACGTTGAAAAAGGACAAATCCAGGTTTGTTTAGAAAAACGCATAAGTTAAAGTATAGAGAGGTTGTTTGAATTAAAATAGCTAATAGCATTGTTGGAAAGCAAAGATATGTTGATTAGAAACGTATTTGTGATACGTTACAAACAAACGTAATAGCGGACAAAATACGTTTTCGTACAAACGTAATTGAGAATGCAGTTTAGTTGTGTGGGAACGTAATTTTGAGGAGACAGGGTTGCAGACACATACATTTTTTTCTATGCCATTCAAAAAGTTAAGCCCTTGTTTCTCTCTTGTTACTATCTGTTATACATGTCATTAGATACTGCTAGTGTGAAGACCACAAAGTGTGGTCACTTTGTGGAAAAGACAGAGAGCTGAATAGAGCTGAGCAATATAAGAAAGACAGCTGTTGTATTTATGCAGTATGGGTATTGATTAAGTGTGCCATGCAAAAGGATTAGTCTCTTGTTTCTATGGCTGCCAAAGTGAATTCCCATTGGTCACCTTTAAGTGGTCTGATGGCAGATCCTCAGGGAGGCTTTGTGGGGAAGGGAGTGAAAAGCTCTTTGCTTGATATAACTAAACCCTTATGTGAGAAGCAATGTGGCATCCTTTACAGGCACATATAAATGCCTCTTCTTTAGTTGATTCATACAGCACCAGGCCTGTGTAGTAGCATAAGCATTCATCAATGTTACTGAATTAAAAGAAGTACTATATGTTGTTGAGTTTTTAATCATGTATTATGCATTATCATGGTATGCATCAGCTTGTGCCACAATAGTTTGGCACTCTTTAAAATACATCAAACAGATAGCCCATATATCCTCACTATTGAAACACTATATAACACCTGCTTACTGTATACTTGCGTATACCTGTGTATACCTGTGTATAGCATTATCATTTACCAAAAGAAATTTACTTTCTTTTAACTCTTTTTAGAAGAGCTGAACTATGAGTCACAGAAAGTGTATGTTTCCATTTACATGCTCCTATTTGGCAACATAAAAAGCCTGAGGTGGTACAGGTTTTTTGTTATTGCACAGGGTGCTGTTTGTTGTTACAGAGTACAGAAAGAGTACATTTTTTATGATGAGAGTTCTACAGCTGAACTGAAAACTTGGAGTGTCCATCCAACAGCCAAAGCAGATGTATAAGATGCAATTTTATGTCAGTGTAACTGTCATGAATATCCAGCTCTGTTGCTCAATAATGGTCATTCTGTGCCCCATAATATCAGAATAGGTTTCAATCAGGAGCAGCTTCAATTCTTTCAGTAACAGTAATTTTATTGAACATGCATAATGAGATGAAAATATCTTTGGCGATTAGACCCCATCAAAATGTCATCTTATTTTTAAGGAGGATGTTAAGGTGAGAGTAGAACAGGAAATCCCCAATGGAGTCTAGACACTGATGGTGGTGATAAATAAGGGAATATTGGGATCTGGATGATGAGAAGAAAGGCGGGCTTCTGGTAATCTTGGACCTGGCACTGATGTGAAGTGGAGGTGAATGGGGTGGCAGAGGTGAAGGGTCACAACGATCAACACTGAAATAACAACTGACAGCGACCAAGACATTTAAAGTTTGGCAGCTAAGACATGATAGGTTAGGTTTGTTAACCAAGAGTAACGCCCCTAATCAGCTGATATGGCAACAGGAGAAGCGAGGAGAGAGAGAGGAATGAGAATGAATGAACGAGTAATAGATAGCTTTCCTGCTTGAACTTACACTAAGGTCCATAAGTTACCTTTAAATATTCCTTCCAAACAGCAGATTGTTGCTCAGTAGAGATCTTTGAATAGGTACCTACAATATAAATTATTAAGTTCCTATTCTCATTTGTGTCACCCTTTTATTCCCTAAATTCACATCTTGTTCCTTATACCTACCTATATGTATTGGTATGTACTGTATTTTGCACAATTACCACAAAACATTACACAGTAAATTTCGGTATACATTGTGGGCCGTAATCTAAAGCATTACCGTTCGTTTTTTCCTTCAGTGGTACACGCTTGTCTCTCTACTGCCACAGCCATATCTGGGCTCTAGTTGTCTTGCGTTTTTTCCAAACAAGCTACAACAATGAACCAAAAGCGCACCCCTGTGGATAAAATAAAACACTATCGAATTACAACTTAAGAAATATTACATGCCATAAACATTACAGCATCTATATAATATGTACTGCAGTAAATACTGCTCTGATTAAAAGAACGTATAAGGATTATATGAGTTTCCATTATGGCATTTTTTCATGTGATGTGCAAGATGTTAAGTTTTTTGTCATCTGAGAAGGTATATTCCTAAACAGCTGTCTGTATATGTTTTTCTATATGGTTGACTTCAGTGTGAATTGCTTCCATTTTATAAACCACAAATAATTAAAAAATATATTGTATTTCTTGCTCTTCAGTTGTCTGCAGTTCTACTAATCTGGGTCATGCTTAAGTACTCTCTGCCAGACAAAGTGATAACTGGCAGTTCATAATCTGTTAGGACAAAAGTTTAAAAAATGCTTTCTTTCCTTAATCTCATTTTCCTTATCTCTTTTTATCTAATTCCTTCACTGCACTACATAAATCCAATTTTCCTGCTTTCATTGTCAATGTGAGGACATGTTTTGCTTTGTAAATCAACTTCATCTTTTCTGTTACCATAATTTGGATTCTGTTCTGCTGATTCATTGTTTATCTCTTTTCAAGGTTTGACGTGTTGAATGGGAGGATGAGTAGACTGTGGAATAAGACACAGTGATTTCTTATCGAAGGGATAGTTATTCACAAAACTGTGCAGCTTCTTTTCTAGTTGGGCATATTATTGATGGAATTTCACCTTGAAAAAACACTGTACTTGTCTCATTAGTAAGTGTCTATATTCCTGGAAATGTTCAGTTTTACCACCAAAACTCACTTCTGACAGAGCCAGTAGAACATGAGACCAGAAACCTCATATTGTGCCCTGGATTGTACCAGAGTCAATTGTTTTGTGCAAGGTTTTAATTCCTAACAAATTAAAGCCACCATAATGGATTGTGATTTTCAGCCTGGTGTGTGATCCCTCTCACATTTGCCTGGGCCCCGGCATGAAAACACGCTGTTTCTCTACCCTCAGGCTTTGGCTGCTTGGAATTTGAATTTTGTAATTGAAGAATTAATGGAGTCAGTAATCAAGCAATTAATCAGTAGTTACAGTAATAGCCTGCTCAAGTGAACGGCTTTCTGTTGCAGATTATGCTGTGTGTTGAATGTACTGTGTAAATGGAGAAAATACTGCAATCCCAGAACAGTGTTCATGTAGCTGACTTATTCTATTCTGTTCAGAAATCAGCTGTTTTAACAGTGCATAAAAGTGAGGTGATATACATTTTTTAAATGCCATACACCATTTATGAATTCAATGTAATTTTATTATTCTGAGCACAAAACTCACAGTGTCAAGGACAACTGATACAATGATAAGAAACAACAATATTTCTTTTAATTATCTTATTGTATGGCAGCTTTGTCACTTTGTTCATCGAATATGTCCCAGTGCGTCTCTTAGAACTCATATGATTGCTCTTCTTATTTGTGTGACAGGAAAGGGTTTTTTTTATGACAGAGTGTGATATCAGCCATAGCTATTTGTAGCTGCAGTCCACATGCAGCACATTTTACCACAGGTTTCTACTATAACTGTAGCGCTTTCTGTGTGAAGTTCAAATTTTTTCTTCATGTTCTCATTGATTTTCTGAATGTGCTCCAGTTTCCTCCCACATTGAAAAACATTCAGGTCAAATAGATTAGAGACTCTATAAATGTTTCTCTTTATCTGTGTTAGCTCTCCGAGTCACTTCCAACCTACCCAGAGTGTTCCTGTCTTTCACTAAGTGATAAATAAAGCCTTGCCTTCCATGACAGTAATAAACAATGTCATTGCAGCTTTGAAATAGTGATGGTAAGTATCCATATGCTAGTATTTGCATTCTACAATAGTTATGTGCACTAGTTGTTTTTTGTTTTTTGGGGGGACACAGAGGTGTCATACTTGCACTCTAAAACTAATGCAAGTATCATGATGATAGTATATGAAGTACCTCCTCATTATTCTGTATTACCTCAGGAGGATTTTGATGCTTAATTATTGAATCCTATAAATGTGAACTCTATATTCCAAATGTGAACTCAATTTGTTCCAGACACTGATTTCCTTAGCTGGCTCAGCCAAAACTGAGATTCATTGGGATTTTAATTCAATCTAGAGTGCCAATACACTAAATTTAGGCATGGTATGGCGTTCATGATATTTATTCAAATAATTCTCAGAATAATAATTCTCATTTTAGTTCCAGTTGTGAGTTTTGTATATCAGGACATTTTTTGTCATTAAGACCTAAGTGCAAAAATGCCAGGGCCCAATGGTGCATAGTGAATGCCACCTACTGACAGAAAGTCAGTCTTATGTGACAAAAATAATCTCATTTAGTTAAAATTTACATCGTGTGGTCTACACATGATATACAGCAACATACAATGTCCAATATTTATAACAATGTATGTCCATGTCAGTTGCCCTCTGGTAATGTACTGTTGCTTTAATATTTCGCTTATGTAGAATTGCTTACAAGCAACAGAAAGTAAAGCCTAAATGACACATAGTTTATCAAATATATGCACAATTTCCAATCCTCTTGCATACAGTAATTCTTAATCACATAATAGATTGTTTGTTTTTCTGCAAATTTTTCTGGTATGATATATAAAGAGCTACAAAAAACAAACTCCCTGTTTCCATTTTGGCTTGCTTGTTTGACATTTCAGTCACATACGTGCCTTTGAGGAACTTGGAGTTGTAATCAGACGTTTCCAGATATCTTGACTCAATTGAAGGACTGGTGGGTGGTGAGCTTCCTTATTATTTATGTCCCCCCAGTCTCAAACATAAATCACACAACACAGCAGTCATAGCTGCTTTTCTTCTTTCCCTTCCTCCTCCTGCAGAGATACTGCACAGAAGTCGGCGGCTTCATTGTGATTTTGTTTTATGTGACTGAGATTGAGAGTGCGAGGAGGACACTGCACCCAGAAACAGAAATGGATATAAGGCACTCCATCAAGGTTACAGTTTATGTGAGTGGGTGTATGTGTGTGTGATTATTAGTGGCTAGTACCTACAACAGTTACACAAACCCAAAAATGATTTTTAACTGAAAACCTTCAAGTCTTGTGTTTTTGGATCTCTAATTTTAAAAATTCAAAAAATTATTGGACCTGTGCATTATCTAACATAGCTGTTCTTTTGTTTCATTTCAGTGGGCCCAAATCCTCTTTCCAAAGAGTGGAAGACCAGTCAATGAATTATGAATGTTAAACAAGATGACCTCCTCTCAGCAGCAGCAGATGATGCGAGGTCCTAGGTGGAACCGGGCCTTGTCCGACCCTTTGTTTGTGCTGCTCCTGGCCCTCCAGCTGCTGGTGGTGGCAGGGTTGGTACGTGCTCAGACGTGCCCCTCTGTCTGCTCCTGTAGTAACCAGTTCAGCAAAGTCATCTGCACCCGTCGGGGCCTGCGAGATGTCCCTGATGGAATCTCTACCAACACACGCTACCTGAATCTGCAAGAAAATCTCATTCAAGTCATCAAGGTGGACAGCTTCAAACACCTAAGACATTTGGAAATCCTGCAGCTGAGTAAAAACCACATACGCAAAATTGAGCTGGGGGCCTTCAATGGACTGGCCAGCCTCAATACCTTGGAGCTTTTTGATAACCGCCTCACCACCATCCCAAACGGAGCATTTGAGTACCTGTCCAAACTAAAGGAGCTTTGGCTGAGGAATAACCCCATAGAGAGCATTCCCTCCTATGCTTTCAACAGAGTGCCCTCATTACGACGGTTGGACCTTGGGGAGCTCAAGCGGCTCTCCTACATATCTGAGGGGGCCTTTGAAGGGCTGAGCAATCTGCGCTACTTAAATCTGGGAATGTGCAATCTGAAGGAAATTCCCAACCTTATTCCCCTGGTGAAGCTGGATGAATTGGAGATGTCGGGGAACCAGCTATCCGTCATCCAGCCTGGCTCCTTTAAAGGGCTCATCCATTTACAGAAGCTATGGATGATGCATGCCCAGATCCAGACCATAGAAAGGAACTCCTTTGATGATCTGCAGTCACTAGTGGAGCTTAATTTAGCCCACAACAACCTTACTCTCTTGCCCCATGATCTGTTTACTCCTTTGCATCACCTGGAGAGGGTGCACTTGCACCACAACCCATGGAATTGTAACTGTGACATCCTCTGGCTAAGTTGGTGGCTTAAGGAGATGGTACCAGCAAACACCAGCTGCTGTGCCCGCTGCAGTTCACCAGCTCACCACAAAGGGCGATACATAGGCGAGCTGGACCAGAACTACTTTCACTGTTATGCTCCTGTTATTGTGGAGCCCCCTGCTGACCTAAATGTAACAGAAGGAAGTGCTGCAGAATTGAAATGCAGAGCCAGTTCTTTGACATCAGTAAGCTGGATTACACCCAATGGTTCAATCATGACACATGGTGCGTACAAGGTCAGAATCTCAGTTCTGAATGATGGCACTCTGAACTTCACCAATGTTACCATGCAGGACACAGGTACATATACATGTATGGTCAGTAATTCTGCAGGTAACACAACAGCATCTGCCACGCTCAATGTGTCTTCTACGGAGAACAGCAGCTTCAGCTATTTCACCACAGTGACAGTAGAGACCATAGAAACACCACATAATGATGTCGTCACCACTACTGTGCAGCAGAAGGTGGGCCCCACCCCATCTGCTGGCACATGGGAATCTGTTTCACCCACCTCTACAACTACTACCACAGTCCGGACCCCACTTTCCACCCGTGCCACAGAGAAGACTTACACAATCCCTGTCACAGAGCTGGGTGGGGAGGGCTCACTAAATGGCTTGGATGAGGTCATGAAGACAACCAAGATCATCATTGGCTGCTTTGTTGCAATCACACTCATGGCAGCTGTCATGCTGATCATCTTCTACAAGATGCGTAAACAGCATCACCAGCAGAACCACCACGCACCCACACGCACCATTGAGATCATCAATGTGGATGAGGATTGTGTGACAGGAGGCCCGGGCATGGAGGGCCACCTGACGCTGCCTCCTCTTGAGCATGAGCACCTCAACCACTATAACACTTATAAGACTGCATACAACCATGCCTCTACTATCAACTCCATACACAGCTCAGCGCACGAACCTTTGTTAATCCGGGCCAGCTCAAAAGACAATGTACAAGAGACCCAAATCTAATACTTTTTTTTTTTTTTTTTTTTTTGAAATGAGACATTATAAAACTGATGGAATTACATAAAGACCTTACTGACAGGACATTGCTAACAATTGATTTTGAGGACTCTGGCTCAAACATGGAAGAACAGACTTGGCAAATCAGTGGTTG
The DNA here is from genome assembly GCA_029490765.1 of Euthynnus affinis. NCBI lineage: Eukaryota > Metazoa > Chordata > Actinopteri > Scombriformes > Scombridae > Euthynnus > Euthynnus affinis. Next base: position 22,766,915 of record CM055844.1, on the reverse strand, counting down.
GTGATGTCTATTCAATGACTTTGGGAATTAGGGTATGTCTACTGTTTCAAAAAGTGTCTTTACAAAACAGAAGTTATTTATTTAAGAAAAAAAACTATTGTGGTTAAATCAAGAAAAACTGTATACTGCAATTATTTTTTCAGCACTTAATTCATAATTTTTTTTCTTCCTCTCATTTCATGGAACTGGTTTACTTATATGCTTTCAAACTCTGAAGACATCTGTCTAAGAAGAACTCATGAAGCAAATTAATGTTTATTTTATTTTTATATATATATTTTTTTGTGATAAATGCAGACATTGGATCAAATGGAATAGTAACCTCATTTTCCCCATGTATCAAAGGAATCTAGAGCACATTAGTGATTTTCTCCAGTTGTGGATTAAGTGATGAAATTTATGATGAATTTATGATCATCTGTAACTGGGATGGATTAAAAACTTGTTCATTATTTTGCGGTGAGTGACAGAATTGTCAGTGATGCAATTTGATCAGAATTCAATGTTTAATTATATTTGTCACATACATATTAGGCACTCTCTGCTCTGTCATCAACAGAATGAGGATCTTAAATGAGAGAAATACTGTATGTCCTATGTTCTGCTATTGTAAAAGTCGGGGATCACTATTAGAAGAACATTTTAGTTAAATTAAATTCTATTGATTAACTATGAAAAAACTTAGCTACATTTGTCTTTGTGTTCCTAATATATGCATAACATAATTTTATCCCTAATTGCAGCTTGTCTTTATTCAAGTTTCTAGCTTCCCAGGGCTGTCTTCAGTTTATTATAGAGAAAATGTAAATGCAATAAGCAATTCTGATCTTGGTAGGGATAAATAAGGTGTAAAGATCAAACTCTTGTGAAAAATGTAGATGATCTAAAATTCTGGCTCTTCAAGTGCACTGCCTCCAAACATTTCTGGTGTATCATGGCCTCACCTTTACCTTACAGTGCTTTGTACTGTTGCATATGAAGATGATGCATTGAAGCCACCTTTTTCATGCTGGGACCCCTTACCTCATCTGCAGCACTACAGGACTGAGTGCTGTCAGAAGCAGACTGGTGAGCTGAAGAAGAGCTTAAACCCTTTATACAGCTGTCTGAGCACATTGCCTGTCATCTGTGTGCCACATTTCCACATGGGCAGTGCCTGGCAGTCCCAGATTTACACCCTGCCCCTGCCAACCACAGGACTTGGCCCTGAGCATCAGGGCTTATGCTGCGAGAGGCTTTAGGGGTGAATGTGTGGGATCGGGCATCAACCAGATGTTTGTGTTGCACCTGCCTCTCTCCCTCAACACAATTTACATTTTAATTGATGTGCCCATGGGCTTTGGATGGGCACAGCTCTGCAGGTACCTTCCCCTGGAAACCATCACGAAAAATGGCGCCAGGCACCATAAATGCAGAGGTTAGGCAAGCATTTGTCAGATCCAATACTTAGGAAAATGCCCGAGGTTTACTTTTGGTGAATAAGTTCACTTTTTGCTCCCCTAACAGTGAAATACAAAAAAAGCTCAAGCCTCTGACATGCTTCATTCAGTTTTGCCTTTACATTACATGGAGGGGTTACAATAAGTTATTGTGCTTCATAAAATCTACTGTTTAAGGTTGTGTAAGGTATGTCTGAGGAGTCTCCATGGAGGAAAGCTGTAGTATGCTCTAAGCATCAAACACTCATCCTCTGTAGGCTTGAAAGGTGTCTGTGAAAAGTTTAATTTGCCAAGTTACCATCTTGTCTATCCACATTCCTAGTATTTTTGAAACAGTAACAAATTACAGCAAAATAAGGAATCTGAATATGTATCTCTTTGAGCACTTCATATTTGTGAGAATTTAACCCAGCTCACTCATTTGCCAGCATGGCACTGAACTCCATTAAAGGATATGGTTGAGGACATTTTATGTTTGTTACTAGCAGCAAATTTAAAAAGAGACCAAAACCAAGTCAATTCGTTGGTGGTTTTGGCCTTTTAATAGCATTTTTGAAAATAAGAAAAATACAGTCAACAGACATACCCTTTAAACAAAATAGCACAGATGAGTAATTGTTTGACATAAGTTCACTGTAATGCATTTAACAATAAAGACTAATTAACTTCAGTACATCTAATCAGGTGGATTTCTAAAAAAAAAAACCCTTTTAAGCCTACAAGGGCTATTGATTGTTTTTTACTCAGAAATACATTTTTTAAGCTCTTCTCAAGAAAGATATGGAAGTATTTCATCTCGTATCATTTTCAGAATGATCCATAGGAGCGTAATATGCCGCTTTCAAAAACTGTCACAAATCACTCATGTTTTATGGTGTGACAACACTGTGGTTAAGGTCTTGTTAGGTTTAGGCACAAAAAAACACTTGTTTAGCATTAGGGGGAGATCATGGTTTGGGTTAAAATGATCACTCGGAACATGGTTTCTACTTTCTTAAAATTGCGCAACATTTGTCATCATGGCAACAGTAAACACCATGACAATCGTTGTTATAGTTTTTGAAAAAATGTCCTGACTCACAGTTGGAAACATGACACAAACAGTGAACAGCTGTCTAAGTCCACTTCTTGTCATCTATTTATCTAGTCATCCCCCCAACCCACCTCCTCCTAATAAGGCTAACTGTCACTTTAAATTGACGTCATCTGAACTGTGTCACTTCCCTGAGTCATAATTACTACAGCCATTAGATGCTGTAAATGTAAATATAGGTCGTTTTTGCCAGCTGAATTATAGACCTATACTGTTGTTTTTCTTGTGAGGACAGTCGATTCATCTCTGTATACCCAGACAAGAATATGAAAAGAGAATGAAATTAAACGAGATGATATTCTAAAGCCCTTTTCACACAAGACTAGTATTAGCTTGGGTCCTCCATTGATTTGTAATAAATGCATAGATCATTTGTGTTATTAATCCGTGTCTATAATCTGTTAAGTAAAAAATCCACAGCAAATTATCTTTTTTATTTTTATTTGCCTAGCACAGAGGTAATTTAAAATATTAGTCCTGTGTGAAACAGCATAATTTTCTTTTGTATTTTCTATATGTTTTTCATCCTCCTTCAGGTTGAGGATTATGAGAGCTTTGAAACCATTTGGGGTGCAATGCAAGAAGATAATTTGTCTACTTAGCATAGAAACTCACTGTACTGAGTCTAAGATACACTGATGAGGAAAATAATTCGGGAGATACAGTATGTTCAGCAAATTTGAGTGAAACACAAAACTTTATCTATTCAGTGTGGATGTGCTGCACACAACAAACATGTGAAGGGCAGATTCTAAATAATATTGGTCCCAAGATCAATTTTATCCAGTTGGGTCAGGGCTTAGGGGAAATAATTAATGACCCCATGTCATGTTTTTTTTTTGCCATCCAGACACTATTCATCACATAAATGCACTTCTGTGGAGTTTGGCACATTTGTAAACCATAGAATGAGCTGGGTGTATGTCATTTAGTCCGTGTTTGAGTTTCTAGTGGTGGGATGTTGATCACAATTCTACTCACTTTATGAAAGAGTGTTACCATCTTCTCTTTTTGTCTTTAGTTGGAGGTAAATCGTCTGAAAATTTAAATGGTAAATTTGTTGCATTTTAGTCAAGCTGTCTCATGTATGTAAGATATCTAAATATTTTTGGTCAATAATCTTTTTTTTTCACATTATTTTCTTTTTTCTGAGAGGGAATGCTGTTCTAGTGGTAGATTTATATAAAAAAATACATTTTGAGAATAAAACAAAACAAAAACAATTTTTTAAAAATTTTGATTTTACATGTGCCAACAACCTGTTCTAAAAGTGAAAAAGAGAAACATGCTGTAAAAGAATAAGAGATTGATTTTCATGTAAGCATTCTTTCATGACCTGAGATATGGAGATCGATTATAGAGACCGGAGTTTGTAGTACATACACAAAATATGGTTAAAATAAACTATTGTTGTTTTTCTGTATTGTCTGATTCTTGTTTTCATCCTGTGCCACAAGAAGATTCATCATATTGGCAGGCTCATACTTTAGGAGATTTAATTTTAACATTATTGCTAAAAACCGGCCCCTAAAGCAGGGACAGTAGCTCATTAGTTCATTTTCTATAATGGCACTAGCCTGGCTCAATCACATCTCTTACTGGGTTGGCCTCACCCTCCCCTCTGTCCACTCTGTTTCTTCTGTTAAATGCTGCAGCTCATGGCTAAACATCTGTGGACAAAGGAGGGTGTCTTTGTCAATTGCCAAGATGGATAAGCAAAAATGAAAGAAGAGGAGTGTGGAGAAGTTGTGGGCCAAAAAAAAAGTAAGAATCTTGATGCGGATGCTGCCAAAGGTGCAAAATTAGAGATATATTTGGGGCTGCAGCAGTAGCTTCAACATTTACATTGATAGTGGTACCCACCATTATACAGCAACAGGTGGAAGGAGGAGAGATGGCTGGCTATGGTCATTGCCAGGCAGAGGCACAGGCAGAGGAGCAGGAAGAGGATCATGTATGTGACAGTGAAGCTGAGAAACAGAATGAGCAGGAGGAGAGTGTAGTTACAGCGGTAAGCAGGGAGTAGCATGCAGGGAAGCATGGACTCTCATGGAGGTTGCAGGGAGGTAGTGTCTTTGCCATGCCATAATGACGATGATGAATGATGATTAATTCAATTTATGACAATTATAATAAGATAACATAATTGTAATGCTATCATAAAGTGAGACCAGTTACTGCCAGTCTTCACTCTCTCAGTCACTGCTAAATAGTGTAGCATAAACTATTTGAATGCTATTTGGCATTTTCTGTAGTCTAGCATAGTTCCCTAATGCTGTCTCAACTTCAGCAACTGGCAACTTCAGTGACCTAGGTCTATATCATATCATAATATTATTAAAGTTATTAGGCTATGGGTTTCCTTGAAAAGTTGCATAAAAAAATGTTATATAATAGGTTACACCTAGCTCTACTGTGCTAAAATGTATGCCTATTATGTATTAGCTTAGTTTTTATACCCAGTCTAGGGGTGTCCAAGAAACAACATAAATGAACCCCATCTCACCGAAGTCCCCAGCAGCCACAGAGACAAATAGCTCAATATAAAGAAAGTGTGTTTATTTACAAAATTATATAATATAGATAAAGCTTGATTTAACTTCAAGGTGGACAAAGAGCAACATAAAAAAACTATTCTCACTGGGAATGACCAATATACAGACCTGCCAACCGTTTTTCCAAGATTTCTCCTTTAATTATCACCCCCTTTCCTGCTGCGTTTTGTTGTTTCTCCTGGAAAACTCCCATAACTTGCTTCAACCTTTATTATGAATAAATGTCATAGACATGGATCCATAAGTTTTGTATATTTGTCTGATGTCACTCCAGTTGCCAGATTATCTATGAAACACAATCTAGGCACACAATCCATACATGACATACCATTTTCAATCCATCTGTCATCACAACCCATTTCAAGGGGCGTGTGCTCAGCTGCTGTCTGCACAGAAAGTCTTTCCTCCTATCCTCTAGTCTCCTCCCTCTGCTGCTGATGTGATTCACTGCCTGCAGGTGCTGCTGAGGAGAGACTGATTTGTCTCAGCCAGCAGCTAAGTTTGATGGGACTAACATAACATGAGAAAACAAGCATGCTATGATATAACTGTGTAGGTGTTGATGTATGACATCATAATTAATGCTTCTCCAGGACCATCATTGCAACTGACCAATCACTTTGTTTTGATCTCATATCTTTGCGACTCGGGGAAAAAGGAAAAATACAAAAACACAGTTCCTTGCCCACTCACACATATACTGTATGCAGTGGGGAACCAAAGGTAAGCATTAAAAATTTCTTTAATAATATAAGACATGTCAATCCCAAGATGGCTGCCCTGCGGACACCACAACACATTTAACAAGGTAGCTACTTTGGGGTCAATTCTTAATGTAAACAATAACATTTTTTTTTAAATAATGCACCAGGTTAGATGGTTTCTTGTACAATTTACTGCATTATTTCTCTGAGAATCTCTTTCATATCCAAGCAAAATTGGTACTGTAATTGAAATATCCCTAACTAAATTGATAATCAATCAAATCAAATCGGGACATTGGGTTGTGGTTAGAATGACAGAATGAAGATTACCGTAAATATAATTAACTGGCCCATGGAAGTGGAATTTGGCTTAAATAAACAATTAGATATGAGGTTAGAAATATTTGCCTGGAATTAACTTGCATTTTTATCCAGGACCATCATATTAATGTTTGTCCTGGACCATCATATGAATATTTGTCCTGTGCCATCATATGAACGTTTTCATATTTATTTAAGATGTCTGCTTTAATGGTAACTAAACATCTGATTATCACAGAATTTCCAGAGGACCAGAGTAGAGAGCCTGTGAGACACCAGGGAAGACAGCTGTGGATGGAGTGTTGCACACCTCAGATGGTACTGCTGGGGTTTCACATGTCTGCTTTCTGAGTCCCTTACTGTACCTCCCCAGACTGGCTTTCACAGCAGAACTTTTCAGTGCAAAGGACTAAGACATACATGGTGTTGGGTCTTATTGAAAAATTAATAATAAAGGTATTTAAAATTTGTATTAATCAGTGATTACATACACAGTCTGGCCTAATTTTTCTGTAACAAAGATTGCAGTAATCCAGAGATGCATCACACAGTTGAATGCCACACATCTTCTCAAAGTATGATGAGATATGTGATATTAATACAAAGAATTGTAAGAAAAAGTAAGAAATCCAAGACACTTTGAGCCCTGGTTGCATTAAATAGATTTGCATTCTGTAATGTGTAAGAGTATAATGATGTAGTTATGGATTTAAACAGTCTTTTAATTTATTTAAGTCTTTTAATTTACTAAATGGTTAGAAGAGATGGTTAATATTTGTATAGTGCACACATGACAGTGTACATGTACAGTAGGTCATACTGGTCCCATAAAATTAATTCTTTACCATATATCATTGTGGTATTGATTTATAATTAAAATCAAATAAATGATGTGTATTATTATGAATCATGGGTGGTAATTAAATGCAATATATTTGCAGTAAGTAAGTACACAAATAATCTATCTACTTAAGGAAGCAATCTCTGTCTGGGTGTCTGTTTGTCTGCATCTATGTCCTTTGCATATCTCTTCAACCATTCATCTGATCAACCCCATACTTGGAGGGTGCATTGCTGGACAAAAAAGGGAGTGCAGTGTCAAATTTGGTGCATTTAACACACAATATTTTTAATATTAATAAACCTTGAATACACCAGTGATCAGTGAGCCATTCTGCCCTGTGCATGCGCAGGGCAGAGCTTCATGGCTCTGACAACTAACTGCTGCGTGTCAAAGAAAAGTGTTCTAAAAAAGAGAAAAGTAGACAGCAAAAACAGATCTTTTAATCAAGAATGTACATTCTTACCCTATGTCTAGACAGAGAGTGTATCATTAGCAGCACATTTAGCAGATCAGTAGCAAGTGACTACACAGGAGGTGTTCAGCTACATTGTGGAGCACCTATGTCTTGGAAGCACTCAGAGCCCAACACACAATGACTGTAGTCAAGTGCATAAAACGCAGCAAATACTTCTACAAGCAGTTTAAAACCAGTTTGTAAATTCTGAGGTGTTCTGTGGCAATTGTGAAGCACCACTCCAGACAAAGCACAATCTGTGGAGTAAACGTAGTGCAACTAATGGGGGCTTGTACAGGATCAAACGATCTATGGCATCGAATTTGATGGTTGCAAGTGCTTGGTATACAGAGAGAGGTTCATGTAAATCTTTAGGGATCTTCTATTATGGTGAGTAGAGTGATTGTGGTTATTTGTTTATGTGTATCTTTGTGGCCTAAAGCAAGCATTAGTATTGGGGAGTCCCAACCATAGTTAAAGGGTGGTGTAGGTGGTTTCACTTGTGTGTGTGGATTGAGGTTTGGGCTTCTAGTTTGGCCATACCAGTATGTTTGGGACTACCTGCCCGAGAGACTGCTTTTTAAAAAAAAATGTTTATTACCTCTGAGCTGGTGTGATTTAGAGACAGCCAGTTAGTGGAACTGCTTTCCCGATAGGTATTAGAACAATGTCCACCTGAAGACTAAGAGTCAGTCAGTCAGTCAGTTAGTTCCAGGTTAGGTAGACAGCCAGGAGAGAGGATGTTCTACAGGCTGGTTGACATGCTAGGTTTGGGGTGTAAACTTTTGTAGACAGTGTCTAAATTTGGCAGGTTGGCTTAGTGTTTGGCAGTGTAGCCTTGGGTTTTCCTGGCAGGTAATTCTTTTTTGAGGGTGTGGTTCAGCGCTTTCTGAGTATTGGTGTTACCAGTGTGGTTTGGGCTACTGGTATTGGTGTGGTCATGTCTGCTGTGGAGGAATTTGTGCGGAATCCAAGTGAGTGGTTCTTGGATGCTTGCTATGAGTGCACGATTCAGGAAATTCTTCTTGGAGTGGGGATTCGATTCACAACTGATTCGCGATTCAAAAGAGATTTGATTCGCGATTCAAAGTCAATTCTCATTTCAATACATTTGATTCTAGATTGATATTTTGAGTTACTCTTTCTATTTGACTTTCAAAGAAAAAAAGACAAAGAGTCAAATGAATACATAAAAATGATTGCAAAAATTTCTCACACAGATTACCATTTAATTGATATTTATATATTTACTACATGAATATAATGTAATGAAATGAGCAGCTTCACTATTTACTGAATTTTATTGACTATTATATTCAAAATACAGAACAGCTGTTTAAATGTCTGTTTTGCTGCTGCATCTTGTTAACTCGTTTTTAGCAATTTGTCATAAGATTCAAGGAGATTTTCAGAGTTTTTCATTGAGAGAAGTTAATTTCTCATTCCCGTCCTCAGATAACCAGTTGGCAGCAGACCTGTTGTGCACTGTGCATTAATTTGCGGGGGAGGGGGCTGCAGGGACCACAGTGAGAAAGTTGAACCAGAATCAACATTTGGAGAAACGCAACCTGTACATATGACAAAAACATTACTAAGAAGATGGGAGGACACTTCTCTTCATTTGATAACATTAAAAGTAAAGTGTTAGGCTTTGCCAACGGCTTCCCGAGTCATTTCAAAAAGACGAGAGAGAAGCAGTGGTCAATTGAGCTAGAGAGTGAATGAAGAGAGAGAGAGAGAGAGCGCGCTATTAACGTTAATGGGGAAACTGGTGAATCAAATCAATAAAATGTTATTTTCCGACTGTTTTACAGCGGTTACAAATGAATTAGCCCACAATAACACAAACCTGCGGAGGCTCTGCAGCACCTGATAATGGCATTAGTCTTGTCAAGCTCCTTCTTCCCTTCAAGATAATAAAATCTAAAATATGTCCAAATGATTGCTTGCTGGATTTGTTTTACTGTCAAGTACTCCACTGCTTGCGATCTCTGTCTCCATGAAACACACTTCACTTTCTCCTTGACCCCAGATTTGGGTCCATGAAAAAGCTAACTCATGTCAGGAAAAATGGAAAACAGCATTGTGGCTAAACTGAAAAATGTGAATCGATTCTTGTAATTTTTGGATTGATTCTGAATCGGCAGAGATAGAATCACAATTCTTATGTGAATTGATTTTTTTGTGCACCCCTAATGTCTGCACTAAGGATCAGTTGTTAGTGGCAGAATATTTTGGAACTGAAATTCCTAGTCAGGGGTATAAAGAGTGTATCTTGAGTGTATCACTGAGTGTCCAGTGGTGAAATCAGGTCACAAAGAGGTAATCATCCTGTAAAACCAGTGGCCCTTTCTGCTCCAGCACAATTGAATAAGAAGGCTGAGGCTATTGCTACAGTTCAACAGCACACAAAGTCAAATGCAGTAGATGCTAATGTGTGCATACCAACCGAGCCTGTGCTCTCTCCTGAGGAATCTCCTGCATTTTCCTGTGGAGATTCATCCCAGGCTGATGGAACCAAAGAAGTTCCCACTCCTGGAAACTAGATAGTTAGATGGAGATCTACCCGGTTAGGATGAAGGTGATGAAGAGCCAGTTATTTACTGGTTCTTTATCACCTTCTTCACCACCCCCAGATGACTATATTATGCAAGGTTGACTCAAAAATTAGTTGAGACACCTGGACAAGTCCTGGAAACCAGATAGTTAGATGAAGGTCTACCCGGTTAGGAGAAAGGTGATGAAGAGCCAGTTATTTACTGGTTCTTCATCACCTCATGACACATCAGGAGCAATTTGGGGTTAAGTATCTTGCCCAAGGACACATCGACAGGAAGAGCCGGGAATTGAACCGCCAATCTTCCGATTAGAGAACTACCCACTCTATCTCCTGAGCCAAAGCCTCCCCCTAACCTGATTTTGTCATTTCCTTCTTTGTCTTCAGACACTCCTTCTCAAACTCGTCTCGTAGAACATGACATTGATGAGGGGGATGCTGAACCAATTTGCCAGAGGTTTTACCGTGTTTCTCAAGAAAAACGCACAAGTCAGAGGTGAAATATATATGAGAACACAATATTGCCAAACCCTCTGCAATGTTCTTGTTGGGCATCCCCATGTGTGCTAGTGACCTTTTGAAGCATTACTGACAGGTGCCCCTGTCCAAGTAGGCTTGAGACATTGCAGCATTCATAACACCTTCAGGCCTTTATTCCTACAAGGTAATGTCATTTGGGTTGTGAAATGCACCAGCTACGTTTCACTGATTAATGGGTAAGGTAGTGGCAGGATTAGACAGATGCAGTCTATTTGGATGATGTTGTCATGTATAGTGAGTCTTGAGAAGAATATGTACATCGCATCAGAGCTCTGTTTGATCATTTGGCATGGGCCAACCTCACTGTAAATCTAGATAAATGTCAATTTGCCCAGGGTACTGTCACCTATATGGGGAAGGTAGTTGGTCAGGGTCAAGTTCCCTCATTGTCAATGTGCCTTTGAGAATGTAAAAAGACTGATTTCATCTGATCCAGTTATGTCAGCTCCCTGTCTGGGTGATCTATTTCAGTTTCAAGTAGATGCCAGCAATTTGGTAGAGCAGTCCTCTTGCAGACTGGTACTGGTGGTATTGATCATCGGGTCCAGGAACTCTTACGAGTTGAATTACTCCATCGTGAAAAAAAGCCTTCGCTTTTATTTGGGCCTTGATACATTTTGAGGTCTAAGTCGGTGGTGGAGGTAAACACCTTGTAGTTTATACTGATCACAACCCTTTGACATTCTTACATTCTCTTCAGAATCCAAATCAGTGTATTAGCCATTCAACCTAGACATTCACCATATAAACGGTTCTGAGAATGTCATGGCTGATGCTCTGTCATGGGCATTACCTCCTAAAGGCTGCATTCACACCAAATCCGGTGGTGCAGTGAAAACGCTAGTCGTCCCATTCATTTGAATGGGGGTAGTGCGGCTCGCCTGCAGCCATTTTGGACACTGCGGCACTGCACCGGACTGCAGCCAGAAAAGTTGAGCCGGAGTACCCGACGTCACGCTGCGGTGGCCAATCACATAGGTTGGCGATTAGACCAGAAAATGAAAAGACAACAGACCGGAAGAGGAATGTTGCTTATTTACCATGTAGCATTTCAGCATTCTGCTTTGGACCGAAGATGATTGATTCTACTTTATTACAAAGATGATGGAGGAGAGACTCATCGGCGCTGTGAGTAATTTCACAACCTTACATTTTTTTTATATCTCTTTCATTGTTTGATGGTGGTTGGCAAACTACTTTCATGCATATTACCACCACCTTCTAGACTGGGAGGAATAAAAATTTACGATGTGACACCCACATAGCAACACGCCCACCAATCCTCACTGACCCACAGTGATTCGCCGCACTGCCGGATCTGGTGTGAATGCAGCCTAGGTCCGTTTATATGGTTGCTGTTCTGTTCTGTGAGCTACTTTCCTCCTCTAAATTTGCTTTTGTACCAAAGTTGCTGAGAGAGAGTAGTTAGAGTGGGTGATGTGACAGGCAACTGGACTGGTATGGTATGGTAACAGACTGTGGTCCTTTAAATGTCACTATAGTTTTGAATGACATGATTTTCCTATTGCATTTGATGTATCCTTTTTGGGCTCCTACTTTTATGGGAGGGGGTGTGACGGCCCTCTCGCTTTTTCCTTCCTTCCTTCCTTCCTTCCTTCCTTCCTTCCTTCCTTCCTTCCTTCCTTCTTTCTTTCTTTCTTTCTTTCTTTCTCTCTCTCTCTTTCTCTCTATTTATATGCCTCTAGTTCTCTCCAGTTACAGTCTTGTTGTCTATCAGAGTTGATTGGCTGCACCTGAGGAGTGAGTGGCCTAAAGGATATAAAAGGACTGCTGGCCCAGGAGTCTGTCTCTCTTTCTTTTTTGCTGAACAGCAGCAACCCATCCACATGGCCTTCACTTTACATTAGTTTGCTCTGAACTTGTTCCTTTATTTTTACAGCCAACATTTTATGCATCCACACACCCACTTTAAACCACTGATGCCCCACATTCTCATATTTAGTCCAACCCTATTTCCATGCAAGAGCCCACAGATCTGGTGTGTAGTATGACATCCTCCCACCCTATTGACATTTTACCCACTTCCATGCTCAAAAATGCACTTGACTGTATTGGGCCATGCCTGGTTTCTATTATAAACAGCTCCCTACAATCTGGTTGTGTCCAAGCTTACTTCAAACATGCAGTTGTTCAGCCCCACCTGGAAAAAAAACAAACCTTGATCCATACAGTCCCCATAAGTAAAGGCCTATATCAGGTTGTTGCCAAACAGCTCACTGCTGTCTTGACTGCACACAACACTTTGATAATTTCCAATCAGGTTTCCATCAGAAGCCTTCCACCGCAACTGCTCTTCTCAGAGTTTCCAATGACATTGATGTCGTTAGATGTGGGTGAGTGCTTCATTTTAGCGCTGCTGGATCTTAGCGCAGCTTTTGACAATGTGGATCACAGAATAATGACTGAAAGGCTCAGGCTTGTGGGGGTCTCAGGGAACGCCCTGGCCTCGTTTTCCTCCTACCTTGCAGATAGGAGTTTTCTGTGTCTCTTGGTCCTTACATGTCTGAAACTGCTTTGCTTTCCTGTGGTGTGCCGCAAGATTCAGTTTTGGGTCCTATTCTCTTTGCTTTATATATTCTCCCCCTAGGTCAGATTATCAGCAAAGTCAGTGATGTTTCCTATAATTGTTACGCTGACAATATTCAGCTCTCTGTCTTATAAGCCCCAATACCCCAATAAACTGTCTGTGCTGCACAACTGTCTGACTGCTATTAAGGACTGGATGTCAAACAACTTCCTACAGTTTAATACCGACAAGACAGAGGTTCTCATTATTGCTTTTGACAGTATACCTCCCAAAGTAGCTAAGAGTAATGGGTCCCTTTCCCCAGCTGTGGGTATCAACTTAAGAAATCTTGATGTCATTTGACCAGGCAATGTATTTTGATCAGCATATTAAATCATTGACCCATACATCTTTTTTCCATATACAAAATATTGCTAAACTCAAGTCCATCGTATCAGAACTGGAACTAGAAATGATCATCCATGCGCTCATATCATCTCATTTGGAATACTGTAATGCTGTTTTCATTTGTTTGAGCAAAGCATCTGTGAACTGGCTACAAATGGTCCAAATGTGGCTGTAGGGCTGATAACCAGGTCCAGCTGGAAGACTTACAACTCTCCTAATTGAAGTTCTTTGCACTGGCTGCCCATTCGTTTTAGGATTCATTTTAAGGTTCTCACTATTGCATATGGAGCCCTGCATGGACAGGCTCCTGAATACATCATGGACCTTTATCCATCCCTACATCACCAGTAGGTCACTTAGGTCATCCAACCAGGACCTACTGGGTACTGGCCACTCACAGCTGAAAACTAAAGGTGATCGTGCCTTTGCATTTGTGGTTCCGACACTATAGAACTCTCTTCCTGTAGATATATGGTCAGCAGTCTATAGAAGTTTTTTTTTTTTAAAAAACTATTGAAGACACATCTTTTAAATTGACTTTTGTGTCTGATTTGTGTGTGTGTGGTTGTCATTTGCTCATGTGTTTCTACTTGTGGTACCTTGCTGCCTGTGTTTTTTAATTTAATCCTGTGGTATATGTTTTTACTCTATGTATGTTTTTATGGTCTTATTTTCAACTCTTATTCCTGTGAAGCACTTTGTTTCTCACGGGCAGCCCTAGACTGGCCGCAGGGGGAGGCGTCATTTACATATTCCAATTAAAATAGATCTAAAATAAAAACCATAACAGTACATTTTAGGATTCATTTTTAAGATTTTACTGGTTGTCTATAAATCATTGAATGGACTAGCTCCAACCTACCTCTCTGACCTCTTGCAACCACACATCCCATCAAAAGCACTCAGGTCTGCTGACCAGTCACTTTTAATTGTGCCACAATCTAGGTTGAAGCACAGGAGTGATCATGCTTTTGCTGTTATAGCCCCTAAACTCTACATATTAGACTGGCTCCCACACAAAACCAAGAAATGTCTCTTTTTTTTTTTCTGTTAAACCAGTCTTTGTGTCTTGATTGTGTTTTCATGGCAGTTATTATCATGATTGTACAGCACTTTGGTCAACTGTTGTTGTTTTTAATTTGCTCTAAAAATAAATTTGATTTGATTTGACGTGCAAGGTGTTAAATCTGGCAATGCTCCTGCCAATGTAAGATGATGGGAACCCTTACAAATGTCTAGCTGCTGTAATACAGAAAGAATGTTGACACTGGTAAAAATGAGGTTGGTTATGTAGTTGTAAGTGAAGGTCAAAGTCTCGTGATTCATTTAAAGTTCAAATTAAGTTTGTATCTAAAACTATGTGGAAACATTAAATGTTCGAAAAGGTGTGGGTTAGTTCACACACTCCATTAAAATGAGTATTTTTCTGTGTCCAGCTGTAGTTACTTATTTGCTCTACACACCTGACAGTACACATGTCAATCAATCTTTCAAAATAAAAGCACACCACACTTGTAGGAAATATCCCTCATTTTTAAAAAGCAAAATGATCTGATCTTGATGGGCCAGAGCGCAGGGTCCCGACCAACACTGCTTGCAGCTTTAATTTTTTTTTTTTTTTTAGGGAGACCTGTGAAGACAGTGTTACAGTAAAGTCTAATGAAAATAAATGCATGGACAAGTTTTTTCAAATCCTACTGAGACATAAGTCCTTTAATTATTGATATATTGTTCAGGTGATAGTAGGCTAACTTGGTAATTGTCTTAAAGTGGCTGTTGAAATTCAGGTCTGAGCCCATGACTACACCAAGATTTCTGGCTTGGCTTGTAGTTTTTGTCATTATTGATTGAAGCGATTGAGTACTGAATTTTAAACATTCTTCCTTGGCTCCAAAAACAATTACTTCAGTTTTGTGTTTGTTTAACCGAAGAAAATTCTGGCACATCCAGTTAGTGATTTACTCAATGCTTGTGTTGGACCATAGTCCCCTGGTGATACGGTTATGTAAATTTGTGTCATCGTCATAACTGTGGTAGCATATTTTATTGTTTACCATAATCTGAGCTAGTGGGAGCATGTAGATGTTGAACAGAAGAGGCCCCGGAATGGAGCCTTGGGGAACTCTGCATGCCATTTTTGTCCGCTCAGATGTGTAATTACATATAAACACAAAGTAATCCCTATCCTTTAAGTAGGATTCAAACCAATTTAGCACTGTGCTAGAAAGTCCCAACCAGTTTCCACTCTGTCTCATAATACGTTGTGGTTGACCCTGTCAAATGCAGCACTGAGATCTAGTAATACTAATACTGTAATCCTGCTACTGTCAGTGCTGAAGACTTTTACAAGAGTAGTGTGGTCGAAATCCTGACTGGAAGGCATCAAAACAGTTGTTTAGTGCCACAAAGTTGTTCAGCTGTTGAAAAACAGCTTTTCACTGATCTTGCCTAAAAACAGTAGATTTGATATGGGCCTATAGTTGCTCATTAGTGAAATGTCTAGAGTGTTCTTTTGTAAGAGTGGCTTGATGATGGCAGTTTTTCAGGGCCTGTGGGAAGACACCTGAGAAAAGACGTGTTGACAATCTGTAGAAGATCTGAGGCTATGCAGTTGGAAACAATTTTGAAAAAGCCTGTTGGCAGAATATCAAGGCAGCAAGAGGAGGATTTCAGATTATGTATAATGTCCTCCACCTGGAGGACATTTATGGTTGATCGGATGGAATTGTATCATACTACTCAAATTGAAGTGGACACAGGGACAACACATATCCTGCATGTGATATGGATGCACTGACTGCTTGTCTAATTTTCTGAATTTGGTCAGTAAAGAATGAGGAAAATTCATTGCAACCCTTGGTGGACATAAGTTCAGGGGCTACTGACACAGGAGGGTTTGTTAGCCTGTCGACAGTAGCAAATAAGACACGTGCAGTATTATTTTTGGCAATGATTTCAGAGAAGAAGGACCACCTTGCATCAGTTCCAAATTGTAAATGTGAAGTCTCTATTTATAGATGTCATAAAGTTTTTCACCACCTGCATTAAGCTTTTCGACAATATCTTTTTTACCATTCTGACCAGCGTGGCATTTCTCCATGGAGATCTGAGGTCCGTTTCACAAAGCAGGTTTATCGAGAACTCCGAGTTTGTTAACCCGGAAATGAGGGAAACAGTTTTCCGTTTCACAAAGGGAGGTAACTCAAACCAGAGAAAGAGGGGTAACTCTAGCCTGTTTCACAAAGAGGGGTAACTTAATCTCTCGGTCAGTTACTGTAGTAACAGACTCTGTGAAACTAACCTGGTCGGGACCAGGTTTTTATCAATGAACCTGGAGTTTCTCTCTGTCTCCGCCCTCTTTCAGAGCCACACACTCCATTTGATTTCCTCATTCATTCGTCAGCAGGCGAGTTTTGGCGAGTTAAAAAAATTATTAAAAAAAAAAAAAATCAGAGTCAGTATATTATAAGTCCATTAGTCACAGTAGGTCGTGACTTTTTTGACTAACATATACTTTTGATAACGACCCCGTGGATGAAGGTGCAGCATTACTGCGCAGAGAATTAAATATTGGTTGGGAGATGTTATTAGACCGCACATAGATGTTTTAGCATTTCCATACAATTATCTTTTAGAGTGGTACCGTTTCACGTCACAGTCCATCAACTATATAGGCCTACACAACCTAATCCGTCTTTACATTTGCAACATTACCTATCATAGTCATACTCTCACATCCCAGCAGATAGGCTATTGTGTTGCGCTGCGTTTATTTGACTGTTTAAATTAAGTTTAAATAGGCTTAATTATCTAAGAGAACATGACATATGAGACATTTATGTGTGTGAAAGCAGCATTATGTTGGGGTTAAAACAACTGCACACTTAATATTTACCTTACAATGTAAAACGTGGTCAAAATGAGGTGACATGAGATTATTATAATTCTTAACTGTTTGAACAATGTTTTTATATTTCATCCTAAACTGCTGCCAAGTGCGCTTCTCCTCTGCGGGATTGCACCTAAATTACATAAATTAATAG
This sequence comes from Euthynnus affinis, assembly GCA_029490765.1. Taxonomy (NCBI): domain Eukaryota; kingdom Metazoa; phylum Chordata; class Actinopteri; order Scombriformes; family Scombridae; genus Euthynnus; species Euthynnus affinis. The sequence continues at coordinate 22,749,430 of CM055844.1, read as the reverse complement.
GCTGCCATTCAAGCAGTTTTCACGATAATATTATTGTGATTGCAAAGGACTAAATTTAAACATTTAAACTTACACACTGACCCGAGCAGCAATGTCTCTTTTGCAGCTGCAGCAGTGTTGCATTTCTTTCTGAAAACGTGTTCAAACTTGCTGTATGAGCACATTAAGATTTCTAATTCAAGTGGGGTAAAAAACCTCGCCCTCCGCGTCACTGTTGCCATGGTGACTCGTCGAATCGGGGCTCCATTGATGCTGGCTTTTTATAGTTGTGGCACACGCGCTTAACTCCAGGTGAAACTACTCCGAGTTGATTAAACTGACTCAAATCTGCTGTTCTGGAACCGAAAACTTATTAGCAGTATCCTATCTCAGTTTCCTAGTTTCCTATCTCAGAGTAGATCAACTCAGAGTTCAGTTTTAAACTCAGTCTGTTGAACCTGCTTTGTGAAACGGACCCCTGTTCTTACCAGAGACAGTCTTCACCTTAGTAGGTGCAATGGCATCAATAACATTTCTAATTTTAGAACTAAAGTTATCTACAAGCTCCTTGACCTAGACCCAAGAAAAGTCGGTTATGACAGAGAAGGCCTGAATAAATATCTCACTGGTGTTTTCAGAGATATACTGTTTTGTGATCACCTCTGTTTGAACATTTGTGTGCATGGAGATAGCACTCTCACACAGAAATGATCAGAGAGAGCTACATCAGTCACCACAACCTTAGAAATGTTCAGAGATGATTAAGTCCAGAGTGCCCCCCTTGTTGTGTGTGGGCTCCATTACATGCTGAGTCAGTCCATAGTTATCAAGAACATAATACAGGGCTTTACAGGGCTCTGTCCTGGGGGTTATCAACATGGATGTTAAAATCACCAACAATAACTACACAGTCAAAGTCAATACAGACAATAGACAGAAGTTTAGCAAAGTCATAAAAAGGTTGCACAGTATTTAGGTGGCTTAGGTGGTAGATATTTAGAAATACAGCTTGAGAGGATGAATTCAACTGGAGAGCCACATATTCAGAAGACTCAAAGTTTCTATAAGACATCTGCCTGCATTGGATGGAATCATTAAACAGAGTGGCAACTCCACCTCCTCTCTATGCAATTTCTATGAGGTATGGAGGGGTTGACTTGACTTAAAAACATAAAATCAAGGTTGTGCTTGATGATAAAATCATTGATTAAAAATGTTTTTCCCCACATATGGTGGGCCACATTTGCTTGTGGCCCAGATCTGGCAAACAGGAGTGGACAGGAGTGTCATCATTTCACGCGGTACGTGGGCCGGATGAAGTGTCCAGTATGGGTCAGCCATATGCGCTATATCATATCCAGATTAGTCAGTACAAATTGCGTTGCATCTTTACCTATAGTGGCCCAATACTGTTCAACCATATTTGGGCAATATTCACCATTACAAATATGGGCCACCTCAGGCTCACTTCCAGATTAACTAGTGCTTACTGTGTCATATATTTGCCAAAACTAGCCCAGATTTGATGTAAAATATTTAGGCCATATATGCCATGTTATACTGGCCCAGATATGTTTAAGATAATTGGGCCACATTTGGTTTATACCCACATGACCAACATTTGTTTTGTGATATTTGGCCATATTCACTATGTATCACATGGGTGACTTTAGGGTCACAACCAGTTTACACATCACCGAGACCACCACACCGTTGCCAAAAATGGCACACATTTGTTTTGGAATATTCGGACCATATTCACAATGTATCACATGTTCAACATCAGGTCACATCCAGTTTACACATCACCAAGAGCATAGCACCTTTGGAATATTTGGGCCACATTTGTTATTTTACAGATAGACCACTTTAGGTTCACATCTGTTTTGTCTGGTCCAGAAGAAGACCAGCAGTGCTGTATCATTGCCTGAAGTGGCCCACTTCCATATGCTATCTGGGGTAAGTCCTGCTACAAATGTCACAGCATACTGATCTAAAAACAAATCCGCATGAAGTAATAATACTTCATTACAATACTTAAGTATTTTTTGGGAGTATATGTACTTGAATTTTTATATTTCTGTTGGGCTTCATGGGCCATGTGCAAGAGACAAAGGCAGGCCTGCACACAAGTGACAAAGCATGATAACAAAGAAAGGTGCTAAGTCAAACAAAAGGACTCCAAATGGTCTTCAACTTGCATCACCTAGGTGTAAAATCTGACGGGGTCAAATTCTCAACTCCCATTGGACAAAACTGGCCGAGCATGTTACTAGATATGAAGAAAACCGCTGTGTAACCCAACACTCTTCCACCTTTTCTGCAGAAGAACGCAAAGGATAACTTCAATGTTCCGCTTGCCTTAAAGTAAGTTGACCCCGCTGTTTTCTCTGCAACGCCACAGAGGATCAGCTGCCATGGAACCCACTGACAGAGCATGAAGATGGCCCCCCATCAGCATCCAAGCCTAGGAACGAAGCCAGACCCGGTAGATGGACTGAAACACACCCTATAGCTTCCTTAAGCGACACAAGTTAGAGGCTTAAGTCTACACAGAGATAGAATATTAAAGTGTGTTTTCTTTTCGGCCACAGTGCTGTTGTTGTAATGGTAACTGTGAGTCCAGTAAACAAAGTGAAGGTATTATTGCGTGTGTTTATCGCACTAAACTGGTTTGTGCTTGTCCACCTGCTTGGACTGCTTTGTGTAACCCTGCCATCATGTGATACCATGAGTTGCATTTTATTTGTTGTCCTGTTTACTAACCCACTTGCATGTACACACACACACACAAACGTTTAAATGCTCACACACATTACACTGTAGACATGTGTTGCTAAGCAACAGAGATGCTCAGCTTTATCCGATGCCATTGTAGTGATCAGAAGTATGTGATAAGCCACAGACGCCATTAACCATTGTCTCTGTTCAAATCTCGCGGTCACGTCAACCATCTTGACTGGAACTCTCATGTGACATAATCCCATGCGATTCATGTCCATTGTCTTGTTCCTCCTCCTTCCTCTCTCACACACCTTCTGCACACAAACACACCCATATATCTCTGTTAATGTTGTATATTGCTTTGCTTGTTTATAACTGCCATTGTTTATGCTTGTATTTGACAGTTCGTAGTTGTATAATGGATCTTTATTAATTGAAGTGTTTTAATTTATAATCGATACTGCTAATAATAATAAACTGTTGCACATTTAAAGTTTCTTGTGATTGTTTGTATACATACTGTGATAGTAGCTTGGTGACAGGGTTAGTGCTCAAATTCAAACCTTCACTGTTCATCCTGTAATATTAATATTTCTAAGATGTTGACATAATTGGATGAAGACCCTTTCTGAAACTGTTCTCACTGTTTTGATTATTGGTCCCTGCCCTCAGGGTAGTAGCCTGTTGTTATTATTAATTCACATTAATAATTTTATTGATTTCTCTCTGTGAGAGCGACCTGACCTGGAGTTTGGGATAGATCTCTGCATCAGTGACAAATTCCCCACCTTGGCCAGTGTTTAGCCATCGTGGCTAACACCTAAATGTACACCTCTGACTTCAGTTCGCTGTGATTTCCTGAAGGTTATGACCATGGGTGCTCACTGGCCCTGCTTATCTTGTCCAAACCAGTAAATCGGATTCGTAAAGGCTTTCATGGCCCGGTTCATCTGGTTCAACCGCAGTCCTCCCATGGACATTTGGCAGTGTTTTGAAATGTCCTGGAAGGAGCCACTGAGAACAGTCACCAGTCTCGGGACTGATTTCCTTCCTGAGAGTGCAGAGCCACACAGAGACAAGCTGGACTGGTGTGCCTCACCTGAAAGAGGCCCTCACAGCCCTCCTGATTCCTTGCTTAGCTGGCTGTGCAGTGAGCAGGAAGCCACAGCTTCTACTGGTGCAGTACAGGGACACGTTTTGAGAAAATGTTCCCACGGAGTGCGCAGCTGGCTGTGGCAGCTAATAACTTGGGAGTGTTAGGCATCACTGCAGTTAATACACTGCTAGATCACTCCCTTGGCTTGATCCCTTCGATGTCGGTCTCCCATGGGCCAGTCTTTACATTCATGTAAGGTTTGGCGGCAGAGAGGGCTGAATAAGAGTACCATAGCTTTTTGGCTGCTGCCCCCCAGCTGATTGCCTTCCCTTTGACACACTTTCACAAAGAATGATGTCATAGCTGTATATTAACAGAGTGGATGGACAGAACGCTGAGACTGGGTTATTCACTAAAGTTCTGCTTGTTCCTCCTCTTTTCTTGGCCATCAAGGATTTAAATCTATCCTCCCAAGAAGAGATAGATTCTCTCTCCAAGGAGATCCAGGACCTATTGCTAAAACAGGCTGTCTCGGTCACCCTGACTCATGACAGACAGAGGGGGTTATACTCCATTTATTTCCTGGTTCCCAATAAGACAGGAGGTTTCAGACCCACTTTGAAACAGTGTATCGCCTGAAAGACATTCTGCATGCTAACCATCAGGAGATTGCTGGAACTGGTTCAACCAGGCAACTGGTTCACCACCATTGACCTGAAAGATGTGGGCTGTTCTGTCAGAACTCAGATGGGCGGCTCTGCAGTAGACAGTTCTCAGACTGCAGTTAGGAGCAGCAATGACAGCTTTGACAGTCATCCAGTTGTTGGGGCTCATGGCAGCAGGGCATTTAGTGATTAAATCAGGGTTCTTGCACATGCGTCATCTACAATGGAGGTTCATTGGCTTGCACTTGGATCCTAAGAGGCACAGACACGGCATGGTTAACATTTCCAACATTTTCAGTGCAGGAGGACCTGTAGTATTAGGGGTCTCCACGGCATCTGTTGATGGGGACACCATTGGACACATCAACCTCCTTGAAATTCAGGCAGTGCTATTGGTTCTCCAACACTTTCTGACTCTGGTTCAGGTGAGACATGTTGGTCGGAACAGACAACCTCACCACAGTTGCCTACATCAACAGGCAGGCCAAAATCTGACTTGCAGGCCTATCGAATATGGCAGAGACCATGTTGTTGTGGGCCTCAGAAAACCTCCTGTCTCTGAGAGCACTCCACATTCCAGGTCTAAAAAACAGGGGCATCAACCTCATGTCAAGAAGCAGTGCTCCTTTTCAAGGTCCATGCACACAGGGGCAACCCAGGATTTGTGAAGGGTGGTGTGAGTGCCGCTGTAGTGCACCTGAACCCTCTTGGGCAGTATACACCTGCAGTCTCCTGTGATCCAAGATGACTCAGGGAACGAGGTGTGCAGAGTGTCTGTTGTATGGTTTTTGACCCCTGTGAGGTTAGGCCATGGTTTCACTCAGTTCATGTTAACTGGCCTGGGTTGGGCCCCCTAGTGCTGAAGCAGTTAGCCTATTACACTAAGGTAGTAGGGGGGCCATGGTGACTAACTTATAGCCAGTCGGGTTCAGTGGGGCAGTCTGATCATATGTCGTGGCAGAGTGAACATTCATTGGGTTCCACCTACTGTACCCATAGAGTCCAATAGAGAGCAGAGCCTGTGTGGGATAGAACAAAGGTTACAATATTGTAATCCTAGTTTTATAAGCACAGACTTGCCCTCTACCTATGGATCCTGCTGCTCCTAGACCATTTGCTGAAGTGGTTTTGGACAGTGATTAGCAGTAAGATGCTACTTATGTAGTGTGCAAGACATGCATAATCAGTAGGCGTGTCCTGATTGGATGGCTACACATATAAAAATTTCAGTGGGTGATTGCATGCATGTGATTGGAAGAGAGTATTAGTATGAGTAGTGCCTATAGAGTTCAGCAGAGGGCTCCGCCAATGCTTATGGAACTAGGGTTATAAAATTGTAACTGTTGTTTCTGGATGTGAGCGGCAGTGAGATACTGCCTTATATACTGTGTGGGACACACATATTTGATTAGTCGGCTATGTACATGCAAATTTCAGTCAGCGAGAAGCATGGAGAAGCATATTACCCATAGAGTCCAGTAGAGGGCTACGCCTGTGCTCCATCCAACTGATGTAATTTGAAATTGCACATTCCTGAGTAATCATCCAGTGAAATCCAATTATACTATTTTGTTAGCTAACAGAGAGCTAATATTATTAAAACATCATGTGATTGGGATCTTATGCTGAACAGATTTCTGCATAAGACAAACAAGATGATTGCACTAAAATTAATTTATCCATCATCAGCATTCATGAGATATTGTTCCACTTGGTAATTAGCCAAATAAATTGAGATTGTGATCATCATATGATCAAGTCATATCACCAAGTACAAGCCAAAAGTAAACACAGGGACCCAAGAATGATGAAATCCTCTTAGGGCCTATCCATAGGAAGTAAACAATGGTTGTACCACAATGCTTGGGCAAAGGAAATGAAGGAATTCTAATCAGTGGAGTGAAACAATATTTGATTTTGTAAGAAAGAAAGAATGGAAATAGTGAATCCACAGTCTGTTCCCCTGTTTTTTGTGTTTTTGTTTGTTTAAACCAGCTTTTTAAAACGGATGTTTTTTTATTTGGGATTGTATGTTCTGAAGTTTAAGAAACATAACATTATAAAAAACAAAGTGAACCTGTTTGGAATTGCATCTGTAATCAGCTACATTACTGGCAGCCACTACCTGAAAAAAAACTGCCACAAATACTATAATTGCACTTTGAAAACCAATATGTTAGTTTTATAATTATCATGGTAAAACACAGTATATTTCTGCAGTATCATAATTTATCTCTGTTGTGGGGCCAACCTTTAACTTTTTATATGACCCTATATGGCATGACAACATGATAAAAAAAACTACTCTACTTGTTAACCCTTACATACTGTTCAGGGTCAAATTTGACCTATTTTTACATGAAGAAGAAAACATCTCAAAATATGATGACCTATCCTAATGTGACCCATAATAACAAAAATTGACATATTTAAACTTTTTTAAATATATTTTTGTGCAGCTCATACACATTTTGTTTAGTGACCCATACATATTCAAACATCACCACTCAAAATACTGTCCAAAAATACTTCACATATAATTAATTGAAATCATTATGTTCTCCTGTATTACATAATGACCAATATATAGTATGATTTTAATGTTTTTTCTCTATAAATAAGAAGCATAAAAACCACTCTCTGTGATTTCTGAAAGCTTCATTAAGGATTAATCACCAATTTATCTGTGATGATTCATGAACGATTTGTGGTTCAGAAATTTGGTATAGAGACTAATTAAGAGAGGATACTGTGAAGGGTCAGAATATGAACAGTATGCAAGGGTTCAAAAGGTTGCCTTTGAATTTACCAACCATAAGCTGATCATGAGCAAGTGACAGCATGCAGCCTACTCTTTGAGGAAGCAATTCATTACAATGTATAATGCCAATTGGCATGCTCTCGCTCTCTCTTCTCTCTCTCTCTCTCTCTCTCTCTCTCTCTCTCTCTCTCTCTCTCTCTCTCTCTCTCTCTCTCTCTCTCTCTCTCTCTGTCCAAGAAAATAAATGTCTCTAATATCATAAATGACCCTTAAGATCACACATGATGACTAAGGTCTTCTAGTATATATATTAAACAGTAACTGCATAATTTTGATTGTCTAACTTAATAACTTTTCTAACTTAATAACCATTCATTCTACTGGATTGCTGTAAGGTATACTCATAGATCTTCATCAATGACAGCTTACAAACAGGCCCCCCTCTCTCTACTGTGATAGGAAGTTATAGCAGGAGCAAAAATAAACAGTGTATCTATGTAAGTACTTGTCACCATCAGCTCATTTTCTATAGTTATTGTGTGTGTGTGTGTGTGTGTGTGTGTGTGTGTGTGTGTGTGTGTGTCTAACCAAGCAGTGATGATACCATTTTATATGCTGGCTTACTTTAGGGGGGAGGGAGGTAGTAGTAGTAGATTTATTTGCTATATGAACTGAATAAAGGTAAATAATGTACCATAAGCCTTTTTTATGAATTTGGGCCCCTGCATGTCCCTCTGACATCCTCTGCACATCCCTGCCCCCTCCCTACAACAAGAATTACTTTTGAGGGCGTGTTCATCATGTTTCAACTTACAAGGAATCGAGCAAAGCAACCACCCACTGGCATGTACAGTAGATGTGGGTAATAGTGGTGGCTGGTGACTCAAAAAATTTGGGAGGACAGGAGGAAAACCAACATGGAATCATACAACAAACTGCATCATTCTATATCATTGTCCCCCTCCGATTTTGTGGGGGGAATTTTATATGCCAATAAAACAATTTGCTTTCAAAAACAAAAACCCCTGAGTGGTGAAAAGGCTGGTTCTTTATTTAGTATATACATATTGTTTCTAAACAAAGAAGAGCTCATTTATCCATGAAGTGGTTCAGAATGTGTCATTTTACCAACAAAGTTAAATTCAAATTTATGGTATTGTACTATTGTGACAACAGATTTATGCTCTCATCAAAAACAGGCAAGATATCACGTGATTTACATATCTTTCCTGCGTATTTTCTTAGTATACAGAAATACATACCACAACGCTTATAGTACAGATTCAGATCAGTGCTGAATACAAGACTCAACACTAAAAACTAAAAAAAGTATTAATGCATATAAAAAATATAGTCTACAAAGCTGACATGTTAACATTTGTTATTCTAGTTACTTTAAGCTTATGACAATATACAGCTCAGCTTAAAAACAAACTCAGGAAATTGTCACAAGCAAGCAGCCAGACCTCCTGCACACTCATCTGCTAATCACACAACACCAACAGGTGACTGAACAACCACTCAATTAAAAACTGGATCAATTCCAAATGAATGAGTGAGTCCAGACAGCTCAATGTAACTTTAAAAAGCAAAATAGTATATATCACACACATATGATCTCTGCCGCATTCTTGTTAATGAGATTAATTCACACAACAGCCACACAGAGACATTTAACCATCAGAGATTAGCGACCAAAGAGACAGAGAGAGAGAAGCTGTATCTGACTCTGTATCTGTTATCTGACGTCGTCTTCTTTCCTTCATGGAGATAAGGTATCCATGTCATAACATCCATTTGTGGCTGTTGGTCATCTTGTTTGTTAGTTAGCAGAACTTTGTGGCTGTTGGTTAACCAGTCTGATATCACTGGCAACAATGACAGCATGACACAAGCAGCTATCTACTGCTCTATAAAAGAACTGAAATGTAATTTATCTATATCTTATCTTCTTCTCTTAACAGTTTGTCACCCTCACATATTTTACAGTAGTAGAGAACTGAAGATGAAATCTGGAAAGTATCATTGGAATAATGCTATGTTAATATTGCAATCTGGTTGTTGATTGGTTAGGGAGGCCGTCCTCCCTTGGAGAGTCATTTTATATGTCTTGGACAGATTAGCATGAAAAAAATTAAGTACATTAAATTGATGTAGGAGATCCCATCCTGTGGAGGACAGCAGCAGTCCGTCCTCTGTCCCCCACTCCCCTCCACTGCTCCCCACCACCACTTCACACACACTGTCTTTTCTTCTCCTGCCCTGCAGGTGTCACTGCTAGAATTTCAATAATGGATTTTTTCCAAAGAGAGAATTTTTTTAATATAAATAATACTGAGATTTGGTAATGGTTTATTTCAACTAAATGTTCTTTTTTATATTTTGATCTCCCTCTTGCCCCTCAAAAAATAGAGGATGAGCAACCTCCTCTGCCTCTATGGACCAGCCTCCACTGGTGGGTAACCATGCACATAAACACAGATGCTCACTCTCTCTGTCTCTTAAATACACACATACAGTATGCATATATATATGCACAGTTCCACAATAATGGCCAGACTTTGTTCTGTGTGGGCATTCACTGGCGGCAGTGTTGGCTGCTGCAGTGCTCTGTGTCTTTGTTCCTGTGGAAACTGTGATAGTAGGATACACCAAATGACCCTGGTGAACATGCAAAGAATTAACCATACACAGACCCCCTTTCTTTAAAATCTACCCATCTTATCTCATCTCTCTCACAATCTTTTATTCCAGCTGTCCAACTTTATATTTCAGTTTTTTTACTATGCATAGGTAAAATTGCTGTAATGGAAAATATTTACATATTTATTGATATTTGATTGGGAGAAAAAAGTATTCAATGTAATTAAAAGAAAAGTGGGAATCAAGCAAAAGCAAGATGATGAAGTCCTTGAAGGAAGAGTAAAGTAAATACAGTGCTTGGTTTGTAGGTTTTGGGAATACAAGTACCAAGTACAGAAATGAGATCTACTGGCGATAAAGACATGCAGAAGTAATATAAAGTATGCCTGTAAGAGAAAAGGCTGTACTCTCGGTGTCTTCCTAGAATTGATCAAAGTAGTATTTCTGTCTATACACCAAAACTTTACTGAAACTATACTCCAATGTTCCTTGCTTGACTCTAAATTTTGTTGAGGCTGGCCTTAAAAAACTTTTTTTTTCTAATTCTACTAATAAATAAATGCTAATTATTTATTACAATAATAATAAATTAATTGAGTTTTACCCCTGTGCAGCTGATAGGACTCCTGTAACATTAAAGGGATATTTAGAATTTTTGAAGTGTGGTTGTAAGAGGTACTTGTCCATAGTAAGTGTACTACTCTGCAGTAGATTTGGGTCAGTGAGCTCCCAGTTTGGAAAATCAGACAACAGTACCAGCACAGAAGCAAAGCACTGTACTGCTGTGGATGGGGCCAGCAGCAGTATTTTAGCCACCTCAGCTCTTTGGGTCAGAAAGTGTTGCTGCAGTGTAATACAGTGTACAGAATATAAATTCTATGGTTGAGGAAATTTTGTGGCAAAGAAAAGTTCTGTCTGATGACTAGACAAAGCATGAAAATATTCTAAATATAGCATACACTTAAACTGATATTGATATTTTTTTTTTGGTGGGCCTTTATTTAGGTGGCTAAAATAAACTTGGGAGTATGCCGACCCAAATCTACTGCAGGTAATATACTGACTATAGATAAGTACTTCATACAACCGCACTTCAAAAATATAAACCATCCCTTTAATTTTACCGAAGTTCTGTCAGCTGCACAGAGGTAAAATTTAATTTATTAGTAATTTATTTCTTAAATAATTAGTATTTATTTATTACATCAAAAAGTTGATGTAATCAGTACAGCAGACCACTTAGGGGGGCTGACATCTTTGGGTGGTATGGAAATGCACAGCTGCATGCCATCTGTATAGCAATAAAAATCAATCCCATGGACCCAGTGGGGAAGCAATAGGACACCCCTGTCACTAATTGGGTGATTAGAAGTTTGCAGGTGGTATTTTTTTCTCTGTCACATATGTACACAATAAATGTACCTGTACCTATGACATCACAGCGTAAGGAACTTTAGTACTCATTTTTAATTTTTTTTTTTCTGTTGCATTTTATGAATTTATTTATTTTGTCTTAGCAATGCACCTGGATTGTATTCATTCATCCATGCATACTGTATGCTGATGTGGGCAGTAGTCATACATTTTCCAACTTTGTGAAGAAAACAAAACAAAAAAAAACAATCCAACCAGAACTGTGGTGTTAACATGGTATGTGTACTGGACAACTGTTTTGCAAATATGTCAAGATGTAGATGTGGACATTAAATGCATTTTGAGTCAACACAATAATAAAGTCATGCACAGTTTAGTCGGCATAATCTGCCAACATGTTAAATGTGAGAAGTGCATAGAAAAGTGGACTATAAAAAAACTATAATACAAACAGCATCATCTGTTTCTTGTTGTTTTTTCAATCTGGGATGGAGTTGTTAAACTTCTCTTGAGATGCCCAAGTACTGTTGGGGAAAAGGGAAAACCTTGAGTAATTAATAGTCAAGTACTGTAAATGGGTCATTGTAGGTGAGGAATGATCGATAAATTGAAATAGAAACCATCTGTTCCTGTCAGGTGCATTATAAATATATTGAGGTAGACTAAATCAGATTATTAATTTTTGGAATTTCTGACTGCACCATGACCTTGAACACAGCATGAAATTTTGTAGACTAAACACCATAAGAGGTCCCAGCAAATGAATAAATACCATACATTTGATGCCTTCCTTCTCCCATTAAGAGTGTAATATACTGTGCACCCAGGGCTGAAATGGCACTCATCCTTAGCCTGGGAGTTCCATGAAGACAAAGGCATTTATTATTCAGTACTGCTTGCAAATGTAAGTGTGCATTCAAAATGCAACTCAAATGTGTAGTTGAAGTTTTAGCATGAAACTTTAGGAAAAAAGAAAGTAAAAAACATGTTTTTCTGACTGCAAATGCCAGAAGAGGAGTTACAGTTAAGCTACTGTAACTAGCTAACAATCCATTAACTAACACAAATGCATGAATGACTCGTATGGTTGCATGCTGCTGGCCATCAAACATATTTGCCACTCTCATGCACACACAGATTGGTGTGCTCTCTCACCCTCATATATAAGTCAATGGTTTCACTGATCAGAAATGGGATAAATGCTACTAGAGCATGGTATGTCTTGTGTATAACCACAAGTGTTGAGTACCTTCCTTTTGGTCACTTTAAAGCAACAAGGAGGAAGATGGCTAATTTCAGTGTCATCTCAGGTACCATTATCACAAGGGCAAGACTGTAAGAGGCCCCTTCACACAGACTATTCAATGGAGTAGTCCTGCTTACAACAAGTAGCGATTTTTCTATGTGACCTGGAGAGACATCTGAATCTCAAACTGCCTCCAGAGGTAGACAGCTTATACAGCACTGCCCAGAGTGATTCAGCATCTGCTTGAGTCCATGACAATCATTCCATTGACCATGTATGCATTCAGCTTTTAGTTTTGATTTCACTTATACTCCTCAGTCTACAACAAATCAGGGTTAGACTAATGAACCAATATGTTTTAAGGCATGGTGTAATGTATTCTCTGCTTTATTAGATTGTCAAAGTTTCACTTTCTAGAGTGGAAGAAAAAAATGCCTAATAGTATTTAGTATATCTTACCTACTGTACTAATGTCACTGAAATGTTTGAATTAATTTGTCATTTAAATCTTTTGAATAACACTAATGTCTATTTTATATTAATGAATTATTCAAATGTAATAAATTCAACTTGGTTCTCAGGGTTATCAAAATGTGTGCATAATACACATGCATAAAGATACACATTGAGTGGTTTGATACTGGTGGAGCTTATTGCCAATGCAAAACTAAGGTGGGGCACCAGCAGAGGGATTGCACTGATTTTATGGCGCATGATTATGGCTGGCAAATGAGATGCTTGAAAGAGCCATTGTCCTGGATCTCTGTGAATTGAGCTCAGAGATTAAATATCAGGTGCAAAGGAATGACACACTCTCTTTCATTTAAAGATTCTTACAAATATGTTTTCTGGCAGCTGTGACAGTCCAAAGAAAAAGTGAATATCCCATATTACTTTAATTCATGCCATGCCCATGATCTTAAATGCATAACTTTTCTGGCATTTTGCCTTTATACGATAGCTGATAGAGAGTGAGAGAAGATGAAGATGAATTACACCAAGAGGACTGACATTAGTTAAAGAACTTGTTTTATTAAACACACAGATGCATATGGCTTTATTTTTTTTTTACGAATAGAGTAATTGGGGGACTAAGGCAACACCCACTACACTGCCCTTCTGTCCATAATGACTTGCTATATGTCTAAGATATAAGACTGCAGGAATGAAAACAACTATATTAACTCTCTTAACTCATTTTTTCAAGGAAATAAAATAGGTTAATAGGGTATGGTCTGGATGGACAGTCACATGAATGAGAACATGAAGATGGATGCACCATAGATGGATGCAACAAAATGACACTGGGCCTCTATTTTTTCTATAAAATTAATAATTCAGTTAATATACTGTATATTAATAGCATTATGTTTTTCCCAATACCAAATTAATCTGTGTAAGAGCATCTTGCTTATGTCCACATGACCTAAATGACTCTCCAAAAAATGAACAAGCAATACAGCAGCATGACAAGTATGTTTTCACATTATGAAACATGAAATATTCTTATGCTTATCAGTCCTTTGGTTGACAGTCAAACAATGGTACAATGACCAAATGCATGGAAGATGATTTGTCCAAGTTGGTAAAGCAATCATTAGATGTCTATACATGTTTTGTAGGAGATATGGTCACCTAGCCTTCCTACCCCAGCTCCCACTGCTGCATCTTTGTTGAAACACTGGTGTCAAGAAACCGAGCGACCAAATGTACAACATTCTTACACCTCCAGACCATGATTTTACCCATACTTTCTCAGCTTCTGCTGATCAGCTCCTTGCCTCCTTACTCCTAAACTCAAGTTTTTTTTCCTTCTTGACAGATGGATCTTTATACTTCTACAGAATGTTCATTACCATAATCTCCATAATGTATTATATTATGCACTGATTTGTGTTTTATTATTGTATTTCATTAAATTGTGTTAAACTTTCTGATTAAGCACTACATTATATTATACACAGTTATTACATGAATATCTAAATCTGTCATTTTGAAAAAGGAGGAGTGTACTCTGTAGATAACTTAAACTAAACTAAAACTTGATACAGTACATCAGACATTTGAACTGTACATCAGTTCAGAACTGAGTGGTCTACTTGTGAATATATGCATCGTTTTTCTATAGTTCTATAACAAAGTTTTATAGTCTACATGCTGTTGTTTAATAGCTGCAACTGGCAGGCACACATTTGAAGGTCAGGTCTTTCAGAGACAAAATCCTCTTAACTGTGCCAATTCATTAATCTAACACTCAATGCAGGAAGAAAATGTATTTGGACGATGTATGTCCAGATCAAAGGCTTTTGCACTCCCAGAGGCATGAAATTAAACTCAAGTAAACCTCTAACTCTTCTTTTGAATGTAATGTTTGCTTTAGGTGTAGGTGATTTTCTCAAATCTATATACTTCAAAAATGTATTTGTTTGTACCAACATTTCTGAAGGAAACAAAAGTTGAGGATTACTGTAACATTAGAGTGGATAGGACATACGAGGATAGTAGGCTACATACAATAAAATACAATAAAAAAAAACATTAAACATAAGTTTAATAAGAATAAAAAGGCTAAAAAGAGAGAGACTCAAACAGTCTACATAATAGGGTGAAAATAATCCTTAAAACCTGCCTTTAATACAAGAATAAACAGACAAGGTATGTAAAGTGACACTGACCAGAGACTTGCCTATAGCTGTGATTATGGACAGAGGCATTCCACAAAGTGAATGGATGAAACCTAGGTTTGCTGCTCAGCAACCCCCATTCTGTCTCATTTCTAGGTTATTTTTCCAATTTTTTTTCCAAGCCAGTCATGCAAGAGTGGCCTTCCAGCACTGTATCCCAGAGTTTGTGCTGTCCATATAGTCCCATCTCACACATATTTTTCTTTCTCCCTTTACTGGGTCAGGAGGCTTGGTCTGTAACATGTCTCTGGTCAGGCCCTGGTTCTGGGAGGTAAATCAGATGTGCTCATCCCCAGAAACTTTCTCCAACTCTTTTGAGGCTGAGTTCTTCCAAGTCAGATGTAAAATGTGTTTCCTGTATTAATCAGTGGAGAAACATAAAAGAAGATGCAGATACTTCCATATAGAAAGTGGTCAATGAAAGGTTCAGTGAGTATGAAAATAATGTGAATCATACGCTATGGCCTTTGCAGTCATCAGATCTCAACCCAGTTGAACAACTGTTGGATAATTTGGACTGATGTGTTAAACAGCACTCTCCACCAATATCACCAAAATACCTAAATATCTTTTGGAAGAATGCCATTCATCCCTCCTATAGAGTTCCACAGAATTTAAAATCTATGCCAAAGAGAATTAAAGCTGTTCACATGGTGTGATGACCCAACACCTTGCTTCCCTCTTATTTGTCACCCATTTACAGGTCTGGCCCAGAGTTACACTATTATCAGTAAATAGTAAAGATTCAAATCCTATCTCACCAAACAAGGAACTTCCCAGGCCTTGGCTGCCACCTAGATATTATGTCCAAGAATATCAACAACTGGAGAGATGATAAGGCACACCTTTGTCAGACTCCATGTCTTATACTACCCGAGTATAAAAAGCATCTTAAAATAGGCCTTCACAGCTAGAACAACGTTTATTTGTTGTTTTTTAACAGAAGTTGTAAATATTCTGAAATACTGGAGTAGCCTCTGGTAGCCCAGACTACCAGAAGGTACTTCAGCATTTCAGGACACTTTGAAGTTGGAAATTACCAAACACAGAATCTCTCACAGATTTGGATTCAGCTAGCCCAAGAAAGCCCATCCCTATAGGTTTTCCAAACTCATCAAGGACCAGAGACCTTGGGTGGTTGTTGGTCTATAACTGTCCAGGGAATCTTTTTTTTTTCTCTAAATGCTGCCTGAAAACTCCTGTACCCGAATGTTTGTTTCCTCCGGCCCCTGACTTCACTCCATTACTTAGTTATATAAGTTTTACTGTCTGAGTAAGTTGCCAAGTATTAACTTACAGATCATAGATACTCACAATTTTGTGCCTTAGTAACAACTGAATTATGGAATGTAACCCTCCAACACATATAAATCTGTCCATGTTTGAGATTTGTAATCAAAATAGCATTTTGGTACATTTCAGGTAATTAAAATAAATAAAATAATCATAAATTCAAAACTTAATTATGCAAATGGAGTCTACATCAACACTGCCCTTTTTGTTTGAATGTAAATCATTACATATTCATTACATAAAATTGTGCTTTGTTGGCTGTCACCACACACCACAACTTCCAACACAGGGAATGGGCCTAATTCTGATTTGCAATATAGATAAGCTTGACTAATAATGTAATGTGGTTGTAATGTTTTTTTGTTTTTTTTTCCACAGTGAAAAGTACACAAATCAGTAATGAAGCACAGCACTGCTTGTGTGCCCAAACCCATTAACACAGCGTCTGCTGCCCACATAAATTGGAATTAATCATACATTATTTGATTTGCTCTAGTTCCATTAATATTTAACTTGGAAAGAGTTAAGCAGGTTCTGCTTATCTGTATCTGCTTCCACAAACTGAGTAAACTGAATATATCATCATAATACGTCATACTATGTACTGATAAAAACTAAATAATGTCTTTGTAAGCAGTAGTCATAAATTCTTTAGGAATTCATACTCTGACTTTAATATTCTGATTCATTATTCTGATTTTGAATTTTGGTGAAGATGTCAGCTAAAGCTTGATTAAGGCTTGTTTTGGCTTGTCAGTCTGGACAGGAGAGATATTGCAATATAATGTGGGTAATCATACATTCCACAGCTGTGATTTAACTGAAAGAAGGAGATACATCTATAACAGTAATATACCTACTTGTTCAGAAAACCTTCAGTTGTTCCCACAGCACTTCGTGCCACAAGGTACAAATTGCAGCCATGGACACCATGTGTGCTGCACAGATGATTGTTTTGCCAATGGTTTAAAAAATCATGAAATTACAGAATGTCAATCTTTACTTTGGAAACTATGATTTTTGTTATGACTGCAGTTTAAATTTATACACAGAATTGCAGATCTCCAGAACTGAAATAAATCCTGAGTTCCCAGTTTTTTTTCCTCTGGAAGATGGAGGAGAGAAGAAATCCTTGTTAGCTGTGTGAAAAGGAAAAACAAACAAACAAGTAAATTGTATATTTTCATCCACAGAAAATTACTGTACAATAAATATCCTAACATACTGTATCGTATAACACTATACAACAATGAGCTCAGAGAACAGAGTCTTTTCTTCCAAATAAACAGTAGCTGTATAATAATAATCTGCAGTAGTACACAACCTTAATAAGTTAAGTAAACCTTTCAAATGCATTGCTCCTGATGAGGTAATATTACTGACAAGCACATACACCAGTGGAATTGATATATAGCAACAGTTGCTTTTTTTACTCGTTCTGTCACTTCTAGACTTGCAGTGCATCATGAGCACCATATACCAACACCATTACATGGTTTCAGACCTCATTAGCATTATTCAGATCAACTGGTCATCAACTGACTGACTTACTGTAATGAGCCAACCAGTAATTATTGGTTGGTGGCAATCACAGCAATGCAATTTGCAAAGTTTTACTGTGTCACTATAGTATAGTATATTTTAGACATACAGTACATTTCATCATCTATTATGCAGTCATGTATGCTCAGATAAAACTGAAGAACAATGTGCTGCCTTTGCCTTTGTTCCGTTAATTTTTTTTCCATGTTTGACCTAAATAAGATTGGTTTCTAATTGGTGCAGAAAGCTGCTATAAATTACACTGTTACCTCAAGGTTAATTTTATTAGACATAATAGTAAACTATGAGGAGAATGTTTCTGACTGAAATAACAGTTTTGCTTAGGACTACTATTTGTAACTAGTCCCATCTGGGCAAGGCTGACCTGCTTCACAATCAGGTTTGACACTTTAGTGCTTTCAGAGTATAATTATATAAAATGCCTTACAGAACCAAACACTACCTTTAAACTATTAAAATACAAGTTCTTAAGTGATATGTCAACACTACAGAGTATTCTCAGAGTCATTGTTTCATTAGAGTTTGTTTGCAGCATTTCTCTATGCTCATTTTCAGTCCAAGCATACCTACAGGTAGGTGATAGTATTTTACTGTATATGGATATTTTTTCAGCATAAAGGTTTGTATAGTTGATCTTATGCTGTTCCTCAAAACAGAAATGACATGGGATTCTGCCAGCAATGTTCCTGCACTGACTTGGCAATCATGACTCGAGCCAGTTGTTCAGATACTGGCTGTAGGAAGGCTAATAAAATACAATTCTTTACAGTATGTAAAACTGACATGTAGTGGAAAGACTTTCAGTAATGTTTTTAATCACACTTTATCAAACTGCAGCAGTGTTACATATGGATGCTCATGGGTTGAAAATTCTGTTTTATGTGTTAACGATGGAATCTTGTGCTAATAGCTTACAGTACAGTTCGTGGCATTGTCCAAGGAAAACTAATTAACTGATGCATTCCATTTCATCAGGGTCTGGGGAACCATCCATCACACTCAGGGGGACAAACAAAATACAGTACTCATGTAAATTAAAGTCCTGGAGAGCCTCTGGCTCAGGATAGATCATTTTAATTCACTTATTAATTTATTTCTTCACAACTCTTCAACAGCTCGACCACAATGAGCCCAAGGGGAAATGTTGGGACAATGTCTATGACTAAAGAAGCAGAGAGAAGTTTCTCCTTACATTCTCCCTGAAATCAAGGGGGAATGTCACAAACTGTATGTAGCCTGTGGAATAAGATGCCACACAGGACACGATTACTTCAGGGGTTCTTGTAGCTCTAATTTTATTGTTGAGAACGTTCAGTGTGTAAGCTACTGAGTCCTTTTAGAGAGCAACTCATGTGCTTTCACAGCTTGTGGCAGATTTAACACAACAACAAAATACAGCAATGGGCTGTCAACAGAAAACGTAAAATAGAACCAGATTAATACATATTTAACAGCCATAAACCCACAAAAAATAACCTGTAAATGTACAGTGTATACTTGTGAAGTACACTTGTGGAACTCCCTGGAGATTGCACAACTCAATACACTGTCGTTTACCTTCAAACAGAATTCAAATGAATGTAGAACCTATGCAATTCCTCTAGTAATAAAATACAATAGCATGGTGGAGCATGTTAGCATTACCTTGATAAGCAATTGAGAACAAAGTGTTGACGTCTGGCACCAAAATCCCAGGACATCAACTCCAGGAGTGTCAAAACTATCTCGTTATATCGACAAAATATCAACAGATGACATCCTTTAGGTATTTGTACAGGGATATTTTACAAAATATGCATGTATTTACCTACTAATTTAAACAAAAGAGTCACAGTACTGTCCCCTCTGAAAAACTCGAGATTACTTGCACGTAAAAAGGAAGAAAGACCAAGATACACTTGGCAATAACAACTACTCAGTGCTGCCACCTGGTGACCAAAATCAACAATAACAACTGAGACTTTCACAGCCCACTTACATTCTTCTTCACATTTTAATTAGACCTTTAATAATTTTACACTCCAAAGACAACAACAAAGAATACAGGTATCAACATTTAAACAACTTTGAGAGCTATTACACCAAAGTCGAAAATTACATCCGAACCAATTTACCACCCGACTACATGTATAATACCAACCCTGTCTCCTCAAAATTACGTTCCCCCACAACTAATTTGCATTCTCAATTACGTTTCTCAGAAAACGTATTTTGTCCGCGATTACGTTTGTTTGTAACGTATCACAAATACGTTTCTAATCAACATATTTTTGCTTTCCTACAATGCTATTAGCTATTTTAATTCGAACAACCTTTCTCTACTTTAACATACATATATTGGGGACAGGCCTACGCATTTTCTAAACAAACCTGGATTTGTCCTTTTTCAACGTGCGGTACTCATTTTAATTAAAGGATTGATTTATAATTGCTGTGTATCTCGTATCACCACTGACATCTGATGATTTGCGCATTATGGCCGGTTTTTAAGTAACCGCCTGCCATTGCTGTGGGGAATAAAATCAAAGAAAGACATGACGAACTCAAATTATCTGGCCATTGTTGTCTAACCTCATGAGAAATGACTGAAAAAAGAAAGACATCCTAAACGTGTCAAAGGGAATTCCCAGTGACGTCATGTGTAGTCACGTCCCACAAAATGAACCCCCCGACCCCGCCCCCCATGCCCGCCCCCTACAACGCCACCTTTTTTCCGCGTTACTTCGTCTTCTTCGTCGCTCTTTTGACAGACAGTGGATGGCTCAATGAACCAGGCAGACTAGCGACCCCACGTGTGTCTACATTGAAATGACATCTTCATTCTTGAAAACCCGAGGTTGCAAGCAAGACGAGTTGGCGGGTTTTCAGTCCGCCAAAAGAGCCCCGCATAATTCAAAAAATGTTGGCGCGCGCGCAAACACACACGCACGCACACACACACACACACACACACACACACATATGTCTAAAATAAAGCAACATCTTTACTTGTTCTGAACATAGATCATCTAGATGCAGTGTTATTAGTCTAGTTGTTGTAAATATTTGATATATTCAGTAGTTATGTTGTTTTATGAACCTATTTTACGACCCTTCTTTACAAAACAGAAGAACTGCCATCCCAAAAACGCTGTTTATGAAACACTCACTAAAATATCTTAAACAAACCAACATCTTAACTTTTTGTTAACATAGATCATTTAGATGCAGTGTGATTATTAGTTCGGGTGTATTAAATGTTTGATATATTCAACAGATAGATCTTTTCACGACCCTATCTTACTACCCTACTCTACAACCAGAAGAACTACTACTGTGGTGCTTATTTGTATCAAGAAGCATGGCGAGGCTCATGGGAATTGTAGTTTTAAAAACATATTAGCATTTTTTATATAATTGGAAGTTGTAAATACTAAATTGAGGGTACACTAGGGAGTTTAAGGGGACGATAAACACATTTGTGTAATCAGATTTTAAATATCTAATTGCTTTGTGACTGAAAATTAAATTTAACCATATTTTACCCATATCTGACAGCGTCCCCAGTTGTTGACTATATTCACATGATAGCTGAGGCCCAGAGCTCTCTATAACAGTTGGTCCCATGTCTGTACCCCCTTTTGTTGATGACTTATAAGCCTTCAAATGTGCACTGAGGTCAAGGTTCAAAGGTCAGTTTTTCAAAGCAGGAGTCATGTAGGATCTTCATACTTACATATGTTACTTTCCAAGCCGAGACCTTTTCAAAAATGTAATTGGTGTAGCTCTATGACAAAGTTTTAATTTTCACATTTCATGGACACAAGCCGTCCCAGGCCTAGTTTCAGAGAGCACTTTGAAGGACCAAGGTATAAATGAAATATTTTTATTTGTTTGATAGTTTTTTTATTTTTTGAGTGTAAAAAGTGGGTCACCCTCAGAGATTACAATAATGCTGACAATGTTAGAGGAAGGCCTGAAGTGGTTGGGTTGGGTTTTGGGTGAGGGCTGAAGAGACCTACCCGTTCTCATTCACGCATAGGCTAGGTTACTATTCACACAACCTTGAAGATGTTTTGTCCTTCATGATTCTTGGTTTCAGGATTTTATATCAGCATGACACAGACCATTCAATCAGAATCCTTTTTTTTTTTTAGCCAATGCGCATATACAAAGAATACGCCTTGGCCCTCCCCATTATTATTCTAATATTAGTCTTATTATAATAATAATGAAACAAAGTAATAGTAAAATTAAACTGAAAACTATGATCTATTTACAGTATGGAATAGTAGGCTAATAGTTTTGAGATAGGATATGATGCCTTATTGCTGAAATGTGCTATTCAAATAAAAAATATAAAACTTGTAGTGACTGTACAAAGGAAATCGTCTATGGTCTGTGCTATGGACAAATAAATGAAGTGTATAAAATTAATGGAGGTGAAGAAACCAAAAATTAAATCTGGCATGTGCATATATGATTAATTGTGAATTCCAGTTTGATAACCCTGTCCATCAAAGTGCTCTCTGAAACTAGGCCTGGGACGGCTTGTGTCCATGAAATGTGAAAATTAAAACTTTGTCATAGAGCTACACCAATTACATTTTTGTAAAGGTCTCGGCTTGGAAAGTAACATATGTAAGTATGAAGATCCTGCATGACTCCTGCTTTGAAAAACTGACCTTTGAACCTTGACCTCAGTGCACATTTGAAGGCTTATAAGTCATCAACAAAAGGGGGTACAGACATGGGACCAACTGTTATAGAGAGCTCTGGGCCTCAGCTATCATGTGAATATAGTCAACAACTGGGGACGCTGTCAGATATGGGTAAAATATGGTTAAATTTAATTTTCAGTCACAAAGCAATTAGATATTTAAAATCTGATTACACAAATGTGTTTATCGTCCCCTTAAACTCCCTAGTGTACCCTCAATTTAGTATTTACAACTTCCAATTATATAAAAAACGCTAATATGTTTTTAAAACTACAATTCCCATGAGCCTCGCCATGCTTCTTGATACAAATAAGCACCACAGTAGTAGTTCTTCTGGTTGTAGAGTAGGGTAGTAAGATAGGGTCGTGAAAAGATCTATCTGTTGAATATATCAAACATTTAATACACCCGAACTAATAATCACACTGCATCTAAATGATCTATGTTAACAAAAAGTTAAGATGTTGGTTTGTTTAAGATATTTTAGTGAGTGTTTCATAAACAGCGTTTTTGGGATGGCAGTTCTTCTGTTTTGTAAAGTAGGGTCGTAAAATAGGTTCATAAAACAACATAACTACTGAATATATCAAATATTTACAACAACTAGACTAATAACACTGCATCTAGATGATCTATGTTCAGAACAAGTAAAGATGTTGCTTTATTTTAGACATGTGTGTGTGTGTGTGTGTGTGTGTGTGCGTGCGTGTGTGTTTGCGCGCGCGCCAACATTTTTTGAATTATGCGGGGCTCTTTTGGCGGACTGAAAACCCGCCAACTCGTCTTGCTTGCAACCTCGGGTTTTCAAGAATGAAGATGTCATTTCAATGTAGACACACGTGGGGTCGCTAGTCTGCCTGGTTCATTGAGCCATCCACTGTCTGTCAAAAGAGCGACGAAGAAGACGAAGTAACGCGGAAAAAAGGTGGCGTTGTAGGGGGCGGGCATGGGGGGCGGGGTCGGGGGGGGGGTTCATTTTGTGGGACGTGACTACGCATGACGTCACTGGGAATTCCCTTTAACACGTTTAGGATGTCTTTCTTTTTTCAGTCATTTCTCATGAGGTTAGACAACAATGGCCAGATAATTTGAGTTCGTCATGTCTTTCTTTGATTTTATTCCCCACAGCAATGGCAGGCGGTTACTTAAAAACCGGCCATAATGCGCAAATCATCAGATGTCAGTGGAGATACAAGATACACAGCAATTATAAATCAATCCATTAATTAAAATGAAAAAGGACAAATCCAGGTTTGTTTAGAAAATGCGTAGGCCTGTCCCCAATATATGTATGTTAAAGTAGAGAAAGGTTGTTCGAATTAAAATAGCTAATAGCATTGTAGGAAAGCAAAAATATGTTGATTAGAAACGTATTTGTGATACGTTACAAACAAACGTAATCGCGGACAAAATACGTTTTCTGAGAAACGTAATTGAGAATGCAAATTAGTTGTGGGGGAACGTAATTTTGAGGAGACAGGGTTGATAATACCTGTCCATATGGAGAGGGTTATATATGGATGTTAATTATATGTAATTAACTTCATGAAGAACATTTTGAATGTTCTGAAGTATCTTGCTAACAAGACAAGTGCATGCACAAAACGTGCACGCTATTCTGCTGCAAATAGTACTAGCGAATGTCATTTTTTCCTATACCTTTACAAATAAACAAAATATATTCAGTTTAGAAGATCCTCACTTCACCCTGGTTGCTTCAGTCAAAAACAGGATTTGCATGTTTTAGGCAGTAGAGATGAAAAATCTGGATTATACTGAGTTAAGCCTATTAATGTTGAAAGCTATAGATTTGTAATAAGATGGATGGGTTAAGCTTTGCCTTCAGCCTGTTTCTGTGAGATTGTAAAGGCAATCTAAACAAGACACTTCAGGTGATTAGTAGCATAAACTGAGGATCTTTTTATACAAAACACCTTGCAACCATAGAAAATCCTGCAGTACCAGTTTGTGAAATGTAGATATGACTGGTGGATCTCACTGGGTGGTTTACATTCATACTGGCTCATCATCATGTTCAGTTTTAAGTCAGTTTCAAAGCTGGCTAAGGGGAGAAGCATGCCATAATATTAAAAAAATCCTGAGGGGAGTGTTAGGGGCGACACTGTTGTCAAAAATGACATTATAAAAGAAAAGATCCACTAGAAAAATGGTGCTATGAAATAAGAATAGGACTTAACAAGATGTGTGTACAGGTGTGTGTACGCATTTATTGCACATGTTGTTTGTTCCAGCATGGATCCATGCAATTCTTATACACAGACCTCATATTTTTCTGCATTTATTCTCATATTTTTCACGTTCTGATGAAATTAGAAATTAAGTAAAATATGCTAAACTTCTTCATTTGAATCATTTTTACTGGGCTGAGTCCCTATTCTAATATTATTACCATATTACAATTTGAGAAATGGTAATGGTAAATACTATTAACTTACTAATGGTGAATCTATCATTTTGTTGTTGTTTTTTTTGTTGTTGTTGTTGTTTAGAAAAGAGTTACAGTGATCACAGTACTATAGAAGTTGTATGTTGCTGGTTGGATGTCACCAAATGTTGTTAGTATAAATGTTACAAGTAGTATGCTAATGATAGAAGTTATAGTTAATGAATGTTAAAGAACAGAACAGAACATTTTTGGATACAATTTATTTTTCAAGGGTTGATATCATAATTATGTAGGTTTTCAAATACACCATTTTTTTGCTATCTTTTTTGGTATAATAAAAAGTTCACTGTTTATACTGACTGCAGTGCAAGCCTTATGAATAATAGACTTAAATTGCCTGGCAAAGTTTTGAGAAGAGAGCTGATGCAGGGAGGATCAGAAATCCTGCAACAGATGCCATCACAGACGTGTGGCACTTCCTCAAAGAATATCTCCTTTCCAGACATGCAGACCAGTTGGTGAAAATCACACCAGATGTTATATACAGTATGAGGCTCACAGGAAACCAGAATGTGTACTATAACGATGTATGTATAGAATCAGGGTGCATATTCTGGAACAAAAGGACATACAATTAGTTACACAGACAGAATTCTGTTTGATTATGTGAAGCATCAGAAGTAGAGTCTTTGAGTTGTTGTATGTCTGTGTTTTTTATTATTACTATTATTATTGTTATTATTATTATTATTATTATTATTATTGTACTCTGATGCAGTCCAGATGTTATGTTGCACATCTGGACTACTGTCGAAAGAGAGTTGGCTGAGCGTCTATAAAACTAGTAGCAGCAATCAATCTACAAACTCACATTCACTCACATGGAGCAACTAAACATGCATAACACACTGCATGACAAAGTATGATCACTCATAATAACTTCTGTTTGCCCATGATGAAGGCCTGAACCAAAACTCTGGGCTTTAATTCAGTATGACGGACAAAAGAGAGATTTGTGTTGGTGCCAGCAGTCTTGGAACACACATAATTCAGTCATTGTTGAATTGCTTCTTTGATTGTTTCACACATAGTACAACTGCAATGATGAAAAAATGTATTTTTGTAAGCTTTGTTCTTGTCTTGAAATGAATTGCACTTAAATGAGTCGATATTTCACTTCATAATAACAAGATAAATTGCACACAAGTGAAAAGAGAGAACTCAAAATACCATGCATATTTCAAGGCCACAACTTTTACAATATCAAAAACATAATTGAAAACATTTCAGACAAAGGTGAACTATTATAATCAATGCAATTACTGCTGTTTATTACGTGCAACTTGGCAAGATGGCGCCAGTGTGTCAGGCGGGCCGTCAGCTACTCCAACTGCTCTTTGTGTTTTTGCTGTTTCTAACGTTTGATGCACATACTGTCAACGCTGTACTGGTGTATGATCGCCAAACGCTGCTAGATCTGAGAGTCATCGCCAAAAATCCTGTCAAATTTGATTATTACGGGAGTAAAACTGACCCTCCTTTCCTATCTGATATCCCGACCTACCTCCGCCGCACTCTAGCGCCATCCCCGCGGCGAAAACGGCACCGTCGCCGGGGAAAGCGTAGCGGCTGTCGTGTGAGGTTGAGGGCCGGGTTGGTACGTCCTGTTCGAGGCGGACATGGAGCTGGACCTCGCCTGTGTGTCTCTCGACGTGTCCTCGACCCTGTTGCTGCCTGCTTGATCCCGGTTGCGGGTTCGGACCTGCTGTTCCAGCCCCGTGGTCCCTGCTCTCCTCGTCTCCGCTGGCGCGGAGTGAACCCGGGGATCCTGCGGCCTCTGTGTCGGGCCTCCTCGTCAGCTGTTCGCCCTGACCCGCCAGCTCCTGCCAGGTTTGGTCTGGTCAACGCCAGATCGCTTGGGAATAAATCATTTATACTTAAGGACTTCTTCATATCCCGGGAACTGGATTTCCTCTTTATCTCTGAGACTTGGCTGAGTGTTGGTGAGTCCAGTGTCTTCACAGAACTTCTACCTGACGAGTGCTGCTATTTTAATTCCCCTCGGACGTCTGGCCGAGGAGGAGGAATTGCGACTGTTTTTAAGAGGGACTTTAAATGCAAACAGATATCGCTTCCATCCTCCTTCACCAGCTTTGAACTGAGTCTGTTTGAGCTGGGGCAGTCTCACACGGTGTTGTGTGCTGTGGTTTATCGGCCTCCCAAATACAACAGAGACTTTTTAACAGATTTTTCTGTGTTCCTGGCTGACATTATGCCTAAGTATGACCGGATCCTCATCGTTGGAGATTGCAATATTCATGTGTGTTGCCCTGAAAATCCCCTGGCGCGGGAATTTTTAAACATCATTGACTCTTTTAATCTTGTGCAGTCTGTACTTGGGCCTACACATGAACGTGGTCACACACTTGATCTTGTTTTATCTCATGGTTTGCCTGTTTTTAATGTGGAGATCTGTGATCCTTTTTTCTCTGATCATATGCCTGTACTGTTTGAAGCTGCTGTTTGCCGTCAAACAGTTAAACCTCGCACTGCTACTCGCAGACTTCGAGTTATTAACCCTTCCACTGCTGCTCACTTCTCAGATGCCTTCAGTCAAAACTGCGTTATGCCTGAATCTGTATATGAGGACACAGAGGCTCTAAACGCATGGTTTCTCACCACCTGTCAAACTGCCATGGACATTGCGGCTCCAATAAAGACTGGACAGCATAAAATTAAATCGGAGGCGGATCCCTGGCTGAATGACACGACCCGTGCTGCTAGGCAGGATTGTCGAAGAGCTGAGCGGAAGTGGAAAAAGGACAAACTGCAAGTGTCTTTTGAAATAATGAGGGATTCCTGGCGTCACTACCAATTCACTGTGAAGGAGGCTAAAAGAAAATACTTTTCTGATCTTGTCCTGTTGAACTGCCATAAACCTCGTGTATTGTTTAAAGTGATCAATGCTGCTCTGAATGCACCACAGACTGCTGGTATTGAGGCCTCCCCGGCTGTGTGTGAGAAGTTTCTAAACTTCTTCACCGACAAAGTTGCTTCTTCCAGAGCAATTATTTCACCTCCTACCTCTGACCCTTCAGTGTCTGTCCCCTGCTCTGCTGGGTTGGACACTTTTGAGCCTGTGACCCTGCCCTTTGTGCATGAGATTGTTGATCATCTGAAACCCTCGGGTTCGCCAGATGACACTGTCACTCCCAGACTTTTTAAGGAGGCTTTCCAGACTGTTGGTCCTTCGTTTCTTGCAGTTGTTAATAGCAGTCTGTCCTCTGGAGTGGTTCCTGCTCATTTTAAACATGCTGTTGTACAACCTTTGTTGAAAAAACCTGGGCTGGATCCTTCTGTTTTAGCAAATTTTAGGCCTATTTCTAAACTGCCTTTCCTCTCTAAAATCCTAGAAAAGGTTGTCTATTCCCAGCTCATGGACTTTTTAAATGGACAAAATATTCTTGAGACTTTCCAATCTGGTTTTAAAACATTGCACAGCACAGAATCAGCGCTTTTAAGAGTTTTTAATGACATCTTTTTAGCCACTGACTCTGGTCACTGTGTTGTCCTTGTACTTTTAGATTTGACTGCAGCGTTTGATACAGTGGACCATGAAATCCTGATTGCCCGTTTGGAGCAGTGGGTGGGCATCAGTGGCACAGCGCTTAAATGGTTCAGGTCCTACCTGTCACATCGAACCTTCTGTGTCGGCCTTGATGACTCTGTGTCCTCCACTGCTCCCCTCTCATGTGGGGTTCCACAGGGCTCTGTGCTCGGCCCTCTTTTATTTTCTCTGTATCTACTCCCACTTGGTTCTATTCTCAGGAAACATGGTATTTCTTTTCATTGTTATGCGGATGACAGTCAGATCTATGTCCCCTTAAAAAAGTCAGACGCCTACAGTGTTAAGCCATTGCTTGAGTGCTTATTTGATATTAAAGCCTGGATGTCACTAAACTTCCTAAACTTTAATGAGAAAAAGACAGAAGTCATTGTCTTTGGTGGCTCTTCTGGGACCCCCGTCATTGATCTTGGTTATTTAGCACAGTATCGCAAGCCAACTGTGCACAATCTGGGGGTAAAAGTGGATGCAGACCTTAAATTTGATAGCCAGATTAAAGCGGTTGTGAAGTCGAGCTTCTTCCAGTTGAGGCAGCTGGCAAAAGTTAAACCAGTCCTTCAGAGCAGCACTTTGAGACAGTAATCCACGCTTTTGTATCTACTCGGCTGGATTACTGCAATGCACTTTACATGGGGTTAGTGCGTCCTCCATTGCGCGTCTTCAACTGGTTCAAATGCTCTGCACGTCTTTTAACTGGCACACGCAAGTATGAGCACATCTCACCCGTTTTATTTTCACTCCACTGGCTGCCTGTCCATTTTAGGATTCATTTTAAAATTATTTTATTTGCTTTTAAAAGCCTTGAATGGCCTAGCACCACCTTACCTCTCTGAGCTGCTGCACCTCTCACCCCTAGGCCCTCTCTCGGTCAGCTGACACGTGCTCTGACAGTGCCCAAAACGAAACTTAAGCTCAGAGGTGAACGAGCATTTGCTGTTGCTGCTCCAAAACTGTGGAACGGTTTGCCACTGCACATTAGACAGCGCTCCACATTGTGCATTTTAAATCTCTCCTTAAAACCCACCTCTTCTCTTTGGCCTTTGACACTGTGTAGCATATTACATCCGGTGAGAGTAGTGCACTTTACTTTTCTTACTTTATTTTATTTGTGTATTTTGTTTTGTTTTTATTTATTTATTTATTTATTTTTAATTTGTTTTATCGTATTTTATTCGATTGCATCTTACTTGTTTTACCCTATTTTGTTTGATTTTATCTAGTTTTACTTTTTTATCCTATTGTGCCCAACTTGTTTTACTTTTCTCTGTTATGTTATTTATTGTGTCTTTTATCTTGCTGTGCAGCACTTTGGAAACCTTGTGTTTGTTAAAACTGTGCTATATAATAAAATGGATTGGATTGGATTGGACATGTACTGTATTCTGTGCTAATGAATGAGTTGCATGTTACTCCAGCAAATGAACATCAGAGCTGTCACTCAAAGTGCCGCCTTTGACTGAGAAATACATCCAAATAGAGGTATTAACCAAGCATCAGGTTTCTTTAGCTGTCTGCCTGTATGATATGACTAAATACCCCTCCATTTCTCCCTACGGAATGTGTGAAAGCACAACTTTTCTGTAGGCTTGTTACTTGGACATAGAGAGGCAAACATGTTCATAGCCCATCAAACATTCACACATGATGCCTTCCTACGTATGCATACCTACTGTGAGAGCCCTTTCATCTGTGGTTTTCTGTTTATTCACCTGTCTGTTCTGCTCTACAGGTGGCTCGTTAGCCCAACTGAGAACACCTTGCACCAGCGTTCCCAGGTGACAAAGCTGGCCGAAGCTAGCAGCTTCTCATTCCTCTGACTGCTTGTTGCTGCTTCTGCTGTTTCAGCTCTCTGTTCTCCCCCTCCAGATATCCATTCTGGTTTAGTTATGCCTCCTTAGTTATTTCTTTTGCTTTCATGCACCTTCCCAACATCCACACACCCACCATACATGCATTACATACACTACTGATCCACTCACTTGCAGCTCCTCATACTTTAACATTCATTTACCTCCTTCAATTTGGTTTAATTTCTTTAAATGTATTTGTTAAACTTTGATATTTTGTGTCTCCCTTTGCTGTGGCCACTTGAGCTAGGTCATAACACCTACCCACACATTCAATGTATAGTAGTCATTCTGGATAATTCTCTAAATTAATGTCTGAGTTCAAGTTATGTAGACCATGTCAAAACCTTGTATGTTCTGTGGGTAAAATACACTAATCTGTATCTTTTTTTAAAAATAGATGTCAGTGAACTAACTGTTATGATTCATTTTACACCATCTGATTGCACACACGACCTGTTTTAGTTGTTTAGAAGGCACACTTACAACACAAGTGTGTTCACATATTATTATGTCTATGTTGAACTGTAAGATTTAAAATTAAATCCACAATAAAGGGCTTGAACATTTTACGTTATCGTAGCTTTTGCAGGAATGTAAAAGGGCTTTTCCAGGCAGCATGCAGGGTTTGACTGCATCAACACCAGTAGCCTTTATCTCTATACTTTTCACAGATCTATGCATTTAAAAGGATTTCGTCTAGGGCAATTATTACTGGTGGAGGCGAATGCTAGGAAGGGAGATGAAGTGGAACAGAAACTTGAGACAACATTGCCCAGAAGGAGTAAGCTGGAGGGGGAGATTTGACTGCAGAGAAAGCCGTAGAGAAGGAACGAAAGAGAGCTTTTAGCTAAGACCAGCAGCCAGTATAAATCACTCTGTCATTTGGTCAGGGGGTCCTGAGAATTTTGAGGCACTTTATTGAACATGGCATTATGGGACACAGCTGGAAGACTCTATAAGCCTGACTGATGCCTCGTTTTATGTTTACTTCTAGAGCTAAAGCATCACACTCCCTTGCCAGCATATTGGACTAATTTCTGATAAGCTGCAACTAGGTTATCACAAATTACACACTTATTTTTAATTATTTTATGAGTAATGGGAAGGACAAATAACAATCACAAGCAGTACAAAGCTAAACTTGTCACAGGATGAGATGCAATTAATTTAATAAAATAGGAAATGCTTATTGTGTCCTACTATGTTACCAAGGTTATAACATTTGACATGATTTCTTTCACATAGTTCATGGGTGAATTATTGAAACAATTTTTTTAGTCTGGATATGCAAAATAAATTTTAAATTAACTTTGTTAATCCAAAATTTTGTTAAACCAAATCCAGGATTTCTGCTCAAAATCATTATTTTTTGTTTTGTTTTTAATAGTGAAAAGTTAGTACACAAGCAGGAAGAAAATCACCTATAGTATCTTGCATGGTAATTTCAGCATAATGTATAATTTTACAGCAATAACTCCATCAGTACAACAAAACTGTCATGTCATAAGCACTAATCTGCTGCTTTGGAGTTTTCTTTCTTATATAAATACTTTTATCATTTACAAATTACAGAAATTCCACTCACTTCTACTTTGCATATTTCAGTGTGTTAATCTCTTCTGTCAATCAAGGTCAACACTTCCTGCAGATGCTCCACATTAGCAGTTTTAGCAGTATTCTATTTAAAAAGAGAGCAGCTACGGCTAATGTACACAGGATGCGTTCCAGCTCAGTTGCAGCTGCTGGAGTCATTCTAGTTGGTGTGTGTCCACTGGGACTGTGTCAGGAGAGTCTCACGCACTGCCCTTTTCCCTGCACTGTTACACGCAAGGTCTATTTTTGATGGAGCAGCTCTTGTCCCTTAAGCGGGAAATTCACTTGTGTACTTTTTATCTTTTTTCTTCTATCTTTGTTCTTCATTCTTTATCCTCTGGCTATGTTCTAGAATATTTGAAGACAGCTTGTATGCAACCAACCATTAAAAATTCCGACCTCGATCCATCAAAGTGCAGCAATTAGAGACCGATTTCAAAATTACCTTCTATTGCAAAACTCCTTTAGAAGATGGTCTCCCTACAACTCATCAAAGCACTGAGACAAAACAATACTTTCTTTCAGGTTTTAGACAGCATCAGAGCACTGAAACTTTACTTATTAGAGTGACAGATAATCTTTTTAAGAATGGCTGATACTGGTGAATGTTCCATTCTTGTACTGCTAGACTTAAGTACAGCTTTTGATACAGTTGACCAAAAGATTCTGATTGAGAGGCTACAGCAATGGGTTGGTATATCTGGGATGGCTTTGAAGTGGTTTTGTTCTTAAATCATGATTATGTCTCCCCGCACTCTTTAGGAAATTGTGGAGCCCATCAGGGGTCGATACAGGGACTGATTTTATTTTGGCTATATATGCTCCCTGTTACATTTTTTATTAATCCTCCCTCAATTGAGGGAGGATTAATAAAGAGGGGGCAGGAATTTGCTCACTCTCTCTTCTTCACTTCCCAGCCTTGGCAGCAGCTGCTGTTTTTGTGTGGTTAGCTTTTTGCTTCTGTTAGTGTTGTTTTGTAGTAGTCCGATTTTCACAGCTTTATTTCTGTTGGTTTAGGTTAGAGGGAAGAGCCCAGATCCTATGGTCTGGGTGTCTTCCCTTCTTTTTGTGCATTCTGGCCAGCCCATCAGCTTCTGTTACTTGTTGTTGGTTTATTAATTTATTGGTTTCACTTTTATGATACTCCTGATTCTTTCATTATGTTGGGATCTTCTTTTAAACTAGCAGGTTTAGAGTATCACAACACCACTTAGCCACATTATACATAGACACAAAATTTCATTCCACTGCTATGCTGATGATATGCAGCTATATGTCCCAGTAAAGCCTACTGAGACTTCAAACCTTTCCAGTCTTACAAATTGGATGGCAGGTAACAAATTGGATGGCAGGTATTAAAAATGGATTTCAGCAAATTTTCTTAAATTAAACTCATATAAAACTGAGATCCTCATCATTGGTCCTCACAATCTGACCATTTTATGGTTAAAAAAAAAACAAAAAAACTTCTGTGTAGGATACACCTGTGGTTCCTTGGTCTAAGCTCCTCCAAGAGCCTCCCGTCCATGCATTTTCCATGCATGCAAAGGATTGGAAAATCCTTGATGATGGCAGAGGGGGAATGATTTCCAGGTCAAGGAAGGAGAGAAGACACGAGAAAGCATAAATTAGCCTAATGAAAAGCACCCAGTGATAGAGATAGAGATCATTGCAGAGGGCTGGGGATGAGAGAGTGTGGCTGCAGAGAGGGACTGAGGAGCAGATTGTGACAATTTAAGCTTAAAACAGAAAAATACTGGTAAAACTACAGTATCATACATCTTGTGTACATTCGGCTTAAGTAGTGCATGACAATGTTTTTGTACTAGTAGAATTATTGCTGTGGAACTTAAATTATCCTGAATATCCTAATCCGCATGTTGCATTAAATCAGGTCTTTTTTATCCTGCAAGCCAAGGACATTGCCATCGTTTGTGTCAGATATATTTTCCCTTTTATTATTCAATATCATGGTAAAGGGCTTTAGTAAAACCAGAAGAAGTAGAAAAAGTAGGGTCAGTTTTAGAGGTTTATTTTTGAAATCCTTTCAAGCTTTTTATCTCAAGATATAGTTCCGTTTGGCCAGCAACACAAGGCAACAGCTGAATCTTCGCAGAGTCATCTCTCGGGCCACAGCTGACTTTCGCTGAGTCATCCAGGGACAGCGCTGCACGAAGTGAGCTAAAATCCACGTCACTGCTGCCATCTACCTCATGGTTAAGAGTTGGTGTCGTTTAAATTGAACTCTCTAGTTAAATTTTTCTTAGGGAAGTTATTCAAATTCAAACCGAAATTAATTCCCCATCATAAACATTTCACCATCGCCTATTTCAACTTCAGTACTTCATTTGAATTCCACCTTGGTTAATTATTCATTCATTCATTTACATTGATGTTGCATTTTATTCCCTGTTTGCTATTTAGTCAATAAATATATCTTTGTGAGCAAGTCGTTGTCTGTGACTTCAATTTTATCAGAGAATAAAAGATCACTGCATCGTAGCTCACGAATTTAGATTTGAGATTTGATAAAGTGGTTTCTTTGTTTCTTCCCGACACAGTTAAATTAAGCTTAATGGGAAGTAGTGCCCCTTTCTAAACGAGGATTTTTAATAATAAGTGATGTTCCTACACTTACATTTAGCACAAGGCTTTGTTTCCCTTTACCTCTCTGACCTTCTGACCACACTCTATCACTTACTTGCTTATATAAACAAGTGTGATAGAGAAGAGGTGGAGAGGTAATGAAACTGCAAAGACACTGATAAGATGCCATTGTATTATTATTTAATTCCCCATTCTATTTGGGGCCACCAAGAATACTTCACAGCTCAGGAATCTGTGTTATGTGACCTGTGATTTATAAATTCACATCTTGGAAAATAATATTTTGGTTTAAAGATTTATTATGGGAGTTACAGGCACTGGCCACATAATGCCTGATATTACTTTTTTTCTGATTTGACAGAATAACTTGACTGAGTTAAGAAAATTAATATCAAAAATATGTATGTTCAGATCTGCAAGATATGTCCAAAGTCAGTAAGGAGATGACATAATGAAAACAAATTGTACTCAGAGAATGTTCAGTACTCCACCTTTGTGCAGTGTTGACTTCGGGAAATGTCTGGCCAGCAAGCCCAGACCTGGTCAACAAAGATGCTGACAATCTTTAACAGGTGCTCTGATCAAGGGGAAAAACACTCCACTTCTTGCACTCCTGTTAAAACATGCTTTCCCTTATGTGGCTCATACTGGATTAAGTCTTCACTAAGAGTACCTTCCTGAACGCAACTCCATCTATACAGCAAAATGGTCTGCAGGACTGTCTCTGACTGACCGCAGCCCACGATCTGCTATCAAAATCACTGCAGTACTATCAGACTAACAGGTGGTTCCCAGATGGAGACATGAGGGCTTTGAGAAATTCCAGATACACCACAGATTTTGCCCTGCTGTCATCTGTCACAACCAGCTCAACAGGTACTGTCTATCTGCTCGTGGTGTTGCTGCACAGTTATCACTATAAAATTATCTTCTCCTGTTTGAGTACTCCTTTGGTCATATTAATTATTTTGGCAATTGTAATATTTCATCTTTATATTTCCACTTTAGAGATCTTTTCCTCCTGATACACCACGGCTGCTTCAGTTTCTGGTGATGTAATCGGTCACTATTAATCTTTTATCAATGCCTTGACTCACGATGCTAATTAAGGGTTTTGTACAAACTGTATCAATATGCAGGATTACTCCTACTGTTTATGTTGTGCTTATTTACAAATCTAAGATCTCACTAATATTACAAACACAGCACCTCACAAAATAAAAGTCGATCAAGCCAAATAAAATAAAATAATTTTATAAGACAGTATAAAAAGGTACCATGTACATTATCCTAAAACATATCAGAAGATTTCAGTATCTCAGAAACAATTAATGGACAGACAAGTCCACATTACAAATCCTTTGCAATATATACTCCAACTGGCAACCTTTGCTTTGCCCCCTGCTGCTTGCAGCGGTATATTTTACATAAAATTATATTATATATTTGATTAAAATGTAATATACTATGTCTTATCTTATAGTATCTTAAGCATGTATCAGCTGATACACACATTTACCAGAATTTTTTTTCTTTTCTTTTTTGTATGCTTGTTTATTCCAGGGCATAAAATGTGAACTGAATTTACTTCAGACATTTACACAACTGAAAACTATTAAATAGAAATCATGTTGTAACTAATCACTTTGTTGCTTTGCTTGTTGTGGGACACTGATCCTTCTTTGTAATAGCCTGATTAATTGTAATACTTCTTCACTAACAATTGCAGAGAATTACAGGTAGAACTCATATTATTGCCTGCATTGAGGAACACTTACCCCAAGATGATTGTAGTATACTGTTTGTTCTACACTCTACACACTATATGTTTAGGATCATGTTGTCTATATGCCTAATTTATTTTAGGTGGAAAAAAATGTGTGTTCAAATTCATTAATTTCCAGATTGTCAGCATCTGTGTATACACACACATCTATTTATCTATGTTGATGTGATGTTTTGTATGGTCAAAAGAAGAGACAATTAAGTCATCAAATGCTTCCTCCTACAATGTCAATCTTACATAGTTTGGAATTTGATGTGTGGTGTTTAGAGGGAGTTTTAAATCCTCCATGCCAAGATTTGGGGAAGCTGGATTACTCCGGCATTTTTCAAGTGTGTGGGCCCTACTTGTTAATCATTTGTTTCCATTTTTTGCCTTCTTTATGTCACTCCTTTCTACCAGTAATGTGAGGTTGAGGAGCCATTTAATTACTACTTGCCACTGATGTCTTCCTGTCTCCTTCATTCACTGTCCTCTTTTTTGGTGAATGCCCTCCCTTCTCATTACTGTCATCACAGTCTCATTGCTCAAAGACGACAAGAATGTGACTGACAACAAAGTGACAACTGCAAAGCAACTAGTGTCCATGTAACACTTATCCAATTCTGTTTTCAATTTTAAAAACTAATTGACTTAAAATTAAAATTCAAGTGTTACTTAGACCAAGAGGGTAGATAGAAATTGCTTTTTTCTTCTTTCTTCTTACTAACCTTTTTTTAAAGAATCTAACTTGGTTTTATTAATCATTTTTCTTATCCTATGTTGATATGACAACTAAAAGCTGACATGAAATATTTACTGTCCTGCCAAGATAGATTAGAAAACAAAACAAAAACAAAGAAGACAATTGACTCCTGTTTTCCATAAATATAACTGTAATGATTAACGCTTTAAATCTGTAAATATTTGTTGATCAAGAAGTAAGACATAGATTATCAGCTTGGAAATTAATTTTGAGGCACGTAGAACTAGCACTGCTGGTTGGCAGACAGAAGCAGTCTGCTGTCACTACACTCTGTCTTGTTCCATTATAAAAGTCCCATCAGATGGTGCTCTGTTTGCTGATATTTTTCCCAGCTTGAAAAACCTGAGAGGGTTTATCAAAGTGGAATCCAGGCATTCTTCCTCACTGTCTGATGCAGCAGTAAAGATAATTATTGAGCTGAGCTTCTTCAAGTTGGAGAGGATCAGATACAGCTGGAGACATGTTACAGCTCTTGGAGAAAAAAAGAAAATCTGTCCATTGACTACTCAGCTTTGGTGGATTCTAGATCCTGTGGCTTCAACTAGATTAAACCCATGACTGACTGAATTGAGAGAAACATTTTAGGCTTTTTAGAGAATGCGTGTTGATTTTTTATTACTTACCGTATAAAATGTTAAATAAAACCCTAATTTTCACAAATAAAAGCTATGCTGGCCGTATACTGATACAATGAATTCATCTTGCGGTGTCATGTCCTTCTCAGCGGCCACTGCTCTCAATCAGTTTGAGAGCAACATTTACCAGCAAACATCTTTGACAGATAAATGCATTTTGATTTTTTTTAGCACGTCACCTTTGTTCAGTCCTGCTACACTAGATACGATAGCCTGCAAACACAGAGACAGTTTAGGTTCTTTCCTTTGCAGGGACCCAACTCAGTGACTTTGACCTTGAGGGTCCAGCCTAAACTCAGGTGGCCCTTCTCAACATGTAAAGTCATATTATGTATTTCCAAATTTATCACCAGAAATTTACCATTAAATAGCAGACAAAATTTATATATGAGTGGTAAACGGGGACAACTTTCATTATTTCTTTACTAACACTTTGTGACATGTAAGCAGCACATTATGGACAACTGGCAGACTAAATTCATGCTCCAATTAATATTTTTCAGCATTGCCCTGAGATTAACAGCATATCCAGGCTGCTATCATGAACAAACTGTGAAGTATGACTGGCTTCCATATTTACATCCTGTAGTAACTCTTTCATTAGTTTGATTTATATGATACAAATGCAAGCATGTGGCAAATACATGCTCATGGGATATTCACAATTTTGTTTGATGGTGCCTTCAGCATCAGTTATGGGACACTGAAGACAAATTCTGTAACAGAATGCAGAATTACTCAGCTACATTTGAAGATTTGAAGGGAGCCTTTGAAATGCAACCAGCCTTGTCAGCCCCTTATGACATGTTCAGTCCTGAAATGTGGACTTCAGAGGATCCAGCCCCACAGCTATTGATAGTGTCCTCCCCAGAGAGACCAGTAATCAGTGAATTTCATTGGTAGATATTGTTGCTCACAGGCTTCTGAACTTGCTCTGCTATGCTGACACTTAGAGTAGCATCTAGTCTTATGATCTACAGAGACAATAACATAAAACAAGAACATCTGCTGATCTCTTCTGGTCTTCATTCCACTCTTGTTAGATGAATGTGTGCCCTGGTGTGTGGAATGCAATGCAGTCATGTTACACAATCACTTTGTAAGAGGTAAGAAAAAGACAAAAAAGAATAAGAAGACAAAGACAAAGCATGAAAGATGAGTGTGAGAGCTCTTGCTCAGTATGCCATTGGTTGTTCATCTCCCATTTTTCTCAAAGCAATTGGAAGAAATAATTTCAGGCAAGATTTGATAGTTTACTAAGGTGATGTGAAAATTATCAATGCTATACATTAATCATCAAATATAAATTTGTCTGACGTTTTTGTTACATGTTCTCTTTGCTGTTGTGTGAACATACAGTAACTCCTGATAATACTTTGCTGATATAAACTCAGCATATATCTTCTTATATGTCAACCAGAGAACCTAAGCCTCAGCAGGCAAATGTCTAACACAGCTCTTGTCAGAATTAATGCAGTAGCTGCCCTTTCTCAATCCCCCACAGGTGTCCCATGATTCAATGGCCTTCTCTGAAAGCTGTGCAGCATATTGGCAGACCTGATATAAAATAGTGTACTCACAGTCACAGTGCACCACTAGCAATGACCTTAATCTGTATGCATTGAAGCATCCCACTGTAGTCCTTTGCAGATAAATGCCAGTTGTCGAAAGGAGTCTGTTTATGGCATCTGATTTTGAGAGACACAGAAGCAATAAGAAGGACTGGTTAAAAGAAGGCTCCACTATCTTTATTGTGAATGAAAGAGCAATCTGTATTTTTACCTGCCGTTATGGAAGGAAACACTTAGTTTATACATCAAAGATTGGCAAAGAAAACAGTTTTCTGCTTACAGTCAAGCTCTGACTGTAAATTCTGATCATTTCTAGAGTAAACCCCTGGGTAATCATGGACAGTTTTCCTTCTCAACCTTCCAGGCTTTGCCAACAGATGTAATACTGTATTTTCATATTTGTTGGCCAAACACTGTATGCTTAACTTTTAGCAATGATTGATGGCTTTTCTTAGTTTACAACAACCAACGAAGTTTGATCACATGGGTTTCATAGGTAATGGTATGAGTGCTGGGAAACAGAAGGAATTGATTTTATAGGTCAATTTTGTTTTTTGATAAACAGGGGAGCATTCTTCCTCCCTAATACAGCATTTCAAAGGCTCTAACACTGATAATATCTATCTGATATAACATAAATGTCTGGCTACATTCTATAAAATATCTTAATTGATTGGCTGATAAAGGAAATAATGGCAGCTTTGGTCTTTGTTTACTTTATCATCACTGTATTGATCTGTTCAGTTGTAAAATAAAACCAACTGGCAAAACTGTCTGTTTTGCCACAAAATGTGTTTTCATGAGATGGTGACTAGAAGTACTTGCCTTTTTAATCAGAATCAAAATTTTTTTCACATTCAGTCATGTTATGAGTTTTCCATGCATGCTCCTTCCAAGTGACAGAAGGGCTGTCGTGTGTAGAGGAAAATGCTTTTGGACAAAAAATCGTAGTATTGAAAGGAATAATACAGGTAATCCACTAACATCATGATTAGGGAGTCACCCTGGACTCAAGAAGGTCACACCTTGAAAAATGCCTTTGATTATCTGGCAGTTAGATTAATGACTTCTTGAATTGCATGTTTAAAACATGCAAGCTTACACTAATTCAATATATATTACATGGTTTTATTTTTTATTACATTTTGCCTATTGTGCACATGTGAAAGATTTATTTAGACATAAATTATACTGTATACCTTTTTGTTTCCTCCCATAACTATCAAATCATTAGACCACATCTTACAGTAAAAACCCCCATTTAAACTTGTAATTTCAAGTATCTTGTATCCAGATAACAATCCAGATGAGGTCTAAGACACTTTTGTTTACACTTAGCCACATGCAATGCAATCCATCTTGGTTTCCTGGGATACATGCAAATAGGGGTTGGCCCTATTTCTGTCCAGACACTGTAGTTGATGAATGTGAAGTTTGGTAACTGTTAAAAACTGTTAAAAATGCTGAAGGAATAACTTATAATCATTTAACAACAATTGTAATCAATCTCCGTCAGTTAGCAGAAAAATCGCTAGCTAACTAACAATCTATTATATATTAACTAACACAAACACAGGAATGAAGTGTATGCATGAGCACAAGCCAAACAAAAGTCATTAGTCCTTAGATTTTCTGTATGTGTTGAAATTATTGGAGTCGCCATTGTAAGAGTGTTGGCTAATTTCAGTGTAACTTTAGAGACCGTTATCACAGACTGCAGACAGCACACTGAGAGAGGTACACTTGTAGTAAAGAGTACATATGTCTTGAAGAGACAGATGCATTTACACCTTTTGGTGGTTTGAACAATCAGATTTCAATCTTTCTCATATGCCTGTTGAATCAATTTACCTCAGCTTTTTTAAGATCTGATATGCATGAAGTGACTAAGTATACATGGCGTCAAAGTGAGGTGCATATTTTTGAAACTGACTGTGATTAATGAAATATAATCAGGTCCATGCTATGCTTTCTATGCTGACCAGAGAAGCCCCCCCATCCACATAATGGAACCCCAACTGTCACGTTGTATGCAGTCTGAGACCCACACCTGCAATACACAGTGGCAAACATGGTCTCATATTTCATACAATCTGCACTCTCATGTGTCTCTTAACTGTTATGAGCCTGTGGCCTGTTGCCACCTGCTCAATATGGCTGAACGTCTGAGTGATTGGCCCATTTATTCCCCCGATGTGCATCGATTTTGTTCTGACATAGCTGCAACCTCTTGTCTTGGAGCCCTACCTTGGACATATCCCTTTAATAGTGCTCTCCCATGTCACATTTTTGAATGGATAGCATCCATAATAGTAACATTTCTATGCTACTTACTTTAGCAAATGCCCTCCCTGATATGAAATAGACCAACATTACATTTGGAGACCAGTGTCCATGCAGTGAAAGTGTGTGTAGATAAAAAAAAAAAGAAAAAAAAGAAAAAAAAAAGAGTATCAGTGAGAAGCACCAGTGAATTTCTGATCCACGTTGACCCTGTCATGGAGATTTATCTACTCTTTTGCTCTATTTCTCTCTCCATTGGTCCAGCGTATGTCACATCTTGTCACAGGTCTGTTATTAAACATCCTATATTCACCCCATTCACAGCCCAATGTGTCCAAGTAATGTTAGAATACATAAATAGAATATTTATAAGTAAGTTTTAATGAGTGTTTAATCAGCTGAAAATAATAATTATTGTGTTTTCATTACCTTAGAATAAGCCCTTTATACCTACATAGGGAGGCCGCCATGTTGCATCGCCATGTTTCTACAGTAGTGCAGAATGGGCAAACCTAACATTGGCTCTAGTACGCATTTTTAGATTTAGTGGGTGGCCACCAGAAATGCACTGGTTGGAAGATGAAGAAGAGAGAGTGGTTGCTGTTAACCACCAAACATGTTGTATTGGGCAAAGTATTTGACACCAAAATCTGGTAAAAGGAGGATTATACTTATAATTTAGGAAATCACAGCAGAGTGAATTGACATCTTCAAAGAAATGAAAACATGAAGAAGCTAAACGAAATCAAGACAAGCAATGGCATAAAACAAGAATAAACATTAGTTTTGCCTTTCCCACACGGAAATCTCTGATGAGAGAAATGTTTGCAGACTGACACCGAAGTTGCCTGTGTTCTGCTAGACAGGTAAGAGTGTATGTATATTTATTTTTCCCCGCTGATGCTGGTTCAAAACCTATATGATATACAGTGTTTATCAGCAGTACATCAGTTTCCCTGAAAAGAAATGCCATCATGGATAACATTAAATATTAGCACACTGTAGCCTCAGTTTATGCCTCTAACAGAGCTGGTGATCTGATAAGAGACAACAGGGAGGAGAAGTCGTGCTAATAATACAAAGATTTATTAATTTTCTGTGGCAGTAAGACAACACATGAACTGATAACTAAGTCTGCTCATCACAGAGTTAATACCTTCTGTGAATATTTTTCATAGCGCTCCATAATTTTTTGTATGCTCTTAATTTGTCATTTAGGAGCACATGTACACATTGGAGGAAAAAGGTAGATTATAGTCCAACACATGTAACCTTTTCCCCATCTCAATGTTGAAAAATATGTCATTACTACCAGGGTTTTAACTTTACATTTATCACTCAAATCTAGATTTTTTCTGTTATTTATTTTGGTTTGTTTATCCAGGCTAGCCAAGGCTCCCATCATCTTAGGACTTAACATAATGTATTACAGGGGTATGTGTCATGTAGCACTTATTTTCTTGATGTTGCTTTTGTTTTTCCAGCTATGAGAGAGATCCCACAGCATTGGTGCATGGTATTGCCTATATCTTCATCCTAAAGTGACTATGTATTAGGTCAGGGGTATTTCTCCATGTGCCATTGATGGCCGGGAGTACATGTACAAGTTTTCATCACAATCAAAGACAACAAAAGTTGATTTCACTGAATAGCTACTCGTCTCTAGCTGAAAGTGTGTTAATCAATGAAATAATCTGATCTAGTCTGGGATGAATAGGAATGGGATCTGCATAGTGTCAGCCCTCTGTGGAATGTGGTTGAATACCCATGTCTTGAACTATTGTATGTTTTATTTCTCCCCTTGAGGCAGCAAAGATAAAAGGACAGTTAATTCTCCTCAACTTGCTGAAAGACATTGTTAACCATTTTTGGTGGTGTTGTAAGAGAGCAAACACAACTGAGCAGTTGTGGTGAGCACACACACACACACAGTGCTGCTCTACACACAGCTCCTGGAGCAGATGAGGAACAGCAGTGCCAGCGAATCATGGGTGTCTTTCCTGCCCTGAGAGCATCTTCATCCAGAACAGTAAATTGAATACCTTTGGTGTGGTATTGGTCTGACCCTTGGGCTTGTCAGCTATTATATATGCAGCAATTTGACTGCTGGAAGGTGATCAGATAAGTTTTGATGATTTGATAGCTTATTTTGTCTTTATCAGCTTTGTC
The DNA here is from genome assembly GCA_029490765.1 of Euthynnus affinis. Classification (NCBI taxonomy): domain Eukaryota; kingdom Metazoa; phylum Chordata; class Actinopteri; order Scombriformes; family Scombridae; genus Euthynnus; species Euthynnus affinis. The sequence continues at coordinate 22,705,434 of CM055844.1, read as the reverse complement.
AGCTCTGAAGAACACAGAATAAACTGTCAAAATGTTTGTGTGTTTGAACAGTAAAAGCTATATGTTTATTTTATCCTTTTATTGTCCAGATTTAAAAGGATGTCCAAAAATATTTCTGTTAAATTAAAGATATTTATATTATCAATGTCATTATTCTTAGTGTTGTTTTTTTAAATTTGAATTGTATGGCTCAAACTAGTAAATTACAGTTTACATAACCTGAAGTGGTAATGACAATTAATCAGTAACATGTTCTACAATGCCCTATTCTGAGGATCATTGGTATTCTAACTTCACTACTGTTTAATGTTGCTTTATAAAATATAAATAATGAAAATATAAATTAATGGTGATAATGACAATATACTGACTGCAGGGAAGTAGTGTCATTGTATAAGTATATATTAATATGTATGTCATTGCAATAATTAAAGCACGTACCTCTGATTAATATATTTTATTTGGTAAACTTGGCAAATTTAATTTGAACAAATGTGAATATATAAAGAAAAATGTAATAATTATCCAGAACATATATACATATAGAACAAGTATAAAAATAAATCAAATATAAAAAATGTAACAAATACAGTACTTACCATATTTACCGTAATAAATATGAGATGATTTGATGCTTTGATGATGAACAGGCAGGTGTGTGAATACTGGAGGTACTGTGTGGACATTCCACAGGGCCTGGAGGGAAACTCAGAGGCCAGATATGAAACCAGGGTACTGTCTATGGAGGAGCAGGGAACTTGTCCCTGGTCCTCCAAACACAGCAACTGGGAATGACAAGTTGGTTTCTCTGGCCTGAAGAGCCATGCTGTCAATTGATGAAATGTTTATAGGCAGCATAACAGTACTCCTGTCATCCTGAAGGCTTCCCGGTTTGGCCTAATACTGTAATGTCCTCCCAGTATTGCCTGTCAGTGCATAAAAAGCCTTCTTCTAGGCAGTACTGGAAGAAGTGCGGTATTAGGCTCACACAATTTGAAGGGTCCTGGCAACAGCTTTTATTCTCCTAATCCTTAGGCATGTTCTTACAGGTACTACAAGTACACCATGGTACCCTGGTACTCCGGCAGGTGGGATTCCATGCCTGCACTGATGCATCATCAAGGCATCAAAAATTAACCCTTGCTGCCTCTGAAGCAGTTCACTGGTAAGCTGCCTGTGTTCCTCCAAGATCATCTTTTCAAAAAATCTCTGCAAAATTAAAACATAGGAAAACCAAAGATAAGGCTTTATAAGTTATAAGTTTCATGATATGTTGGAAATACGGTAACAGTAGTGCAGAACATGGATTGTAGGCTGTCCAGCCTTCCCAAAAACTGAAATTATTCCTTCATAGCATTTATATAATCATTCAGTAGTGTTGCTGATGTTTTCAGTAGCCTCTTTTATACAGAGAACCGACATTATAGCCATAAAGAAGATCTGCCTTTGTTTTTTACACTGAACCAAAAGCCAGCATAAAGCTACCTTTGTGTGTGGTTTTACATAGCATGCCCGCGTCGATGGAGATCAGACTGATCAGAGCTGTAAACTCTGCCATGAGGGAGTACAAAGACGTTACTAAGATGAGGGGAGGATATTTCTCTTTGTTTTATATCGTTAAAAGTTGAGTTAGACTTTTCTCTCGGCTTCCCAACTCATTTTAAAAAAGTCTAGAGAAAAAGAGAGAGGGAGCAGCTGTGGTCAAGTGAGCAAGAGAGTGAATGAAGAGAGGGAGAGGTGGTAGTGGGGAAGCCGGTGCATCCGATCAATAAAATGTTATTTTCTGATTGTTTTACAATGGTTAGGTTCTAAAGCACAAACCCACCCACCCACGCACCTCCTCAACCCTGCAGCTGCATGCCGCACCACCTAATTTGGTCTGAATATGGGCTATACAGAACAGCTAGGTGGATTACAGGCACATTATTCCCACCTTGAACGGGCTGTGTAAAAGGGGCTACTGACTCACGTTACAATGTGATAACACATCAAACTATACTACAATAGACTAGATTACAATAATGTAAAGCACAGAGCTGCCATGTAAATACCACTTTGTGTTCTATTGGTATTTTTAATATTGTGCAGGACAGGTAGGAATATAATAAAATAATTGTATAAATAACATTACAAGCCTCAGTCGGTTTCCAGCCTCTCTTTTGTCCTTGCTTCTGCGGTGCCAGTTTTCGGTCTCCTTCCTCGCCTGGCCCTGCCTGCAGCAGCACTGCTAACTCTCCCTCTCCCTCTAACCTCCAGTACTTGACTCTGCAAACGGATAACAAAATATGTAACATTATCCTGCTAACTATCTCGCTCTCAATGACTTTTAACGTTAGAATTAAATAACGGTTACCGTAGCATTACGTCGCTAATGTTAACTTATATTACCAAAACAATAAAACACTCATAATTGCTATCTTACTTGTGAGCTATAACCTATAGTACTATAGGCTAAATAACTTACATCTTCACCTCATCCCTTCACTTGTTAGAAGTGCATGAAGCTGTCATGGACAGTGCCACCTCCAGCAAATAGCTTTTTGTTCTTGAAGGCCACCGCATCTTCTGGAACTTCTCAAAAGATTTTGGAAGGGGAGGGGTGAGTGACATCCAGTGCTGACAGCTGTTGCACAATTAGTCCAATGTACTATGCCTCTTATAAAGCACTATCCAGTTGTATATAATCTTGCATCTCATGTAAAATAAACCGATAGTTTATGATGGCCTTTGCATACTACATCAAGGTTTTATCAATAACAAAAACACATTTTTCCCTGAACCCAAGACATTAAAGTCAAATCTATCTAAATTTCAAAAATTGATAAATGCTTTTCAAGTAACAACAACATATGCAGTACAGCAGAGAAGAGATTCAGGTGACTAAATCAACTCAATATCCTGTGACTTTTTTATATTTTATGATACTCACTGTCATAATCAAATGTAAAAGATGGGATGTCATTTCCATCTGGTGTTACATGTTGATTAAACTTGACACAAATGAACCATCAGTGTTATCAATACATGTAAAGTGTGAAACTGTAATGATCAGGCCTTGCAAATTAACGTCTTTGTCAAGATATGCTTATAAAAAGCATGAGGTCAGATAAGAATCAGTGAGATATCTGTAGGTACAGTCAAGCCACAATTGTGAAATGACAACTATTTAGAGAGATCTCAAAATAGACAGCCTGTCCAAACCTAAAATGCATGCCAGATCCATACAGTATTAAATAAATGGTGGATTCCACTTCTCTAAGGAAAGAAAAAAAAGATCAAGGGACTTGAGCAACATCTTAGTCCAAATGAGTTCTGTTGCACTTTAATGCTGCATAAATGTCCTGACTAGTGGCAACAGGCTGGTGGTTTAATGGTGTTGGGAATGTTTTAGGTTCAACTGTAATGACAAGAAGGTTGTGAGAATAAATGTAACTATTGCTTACGACTAAACATACAGTATATCCTTATAGTCATGTTGTACCATGTTTCAAATGGATACATGTACCATGTCACAAACATCACATAGTCCCAGAATGGTTGTAGGTACATTAATGTTACCCTTCTTTTTCTTAAGACTGCACTGAAGGTAAAACAGGATGTTCAGAATCAAAAATCTCTTGCACACTTGTATAGTCGTTGTGACAGCTGCGTTGGTGGAGTAACCACTTACTATTCAAGGTTCTTCAGATATATGCATACACACACACACACACATGCATATACCCTGAAAAAGGTCATTGACCAAAATGTTGTATATTAAAGTATCTTGATCGAGCAAGACAGTGTGTAGGTGTCCCTTCATCTTTTTAAAGCAGGATGTTAACAAATAAATATGCTTTGCAGGAACTGTATGACTCTTTCCGTTTAGCATGGACCAACATCCCTATGTAACATTTCTTGTTACACTTTGCTTAAGAAGTCTTATGACGTGGTCGTTTCAAGTGCATTTTTATGCTTTTGATTAAGAGAAAAACTGCAATAAAAACAATACATAACGTGTTCAGTAACCTTGATTTGTATAAATGCAATAAAAATGAATGGATAGATATATCTGTAAATATGAAACAAAAATGAATAATGTTAGGAAGTTGGTTAGGATGGACAACCAGAAAGGGGGATCTTGTCCATCCCTGACCTCAAATCTGATTTAGTGGATGCTAGATTAGGGTTTGATATCCTTGATCAGCAGGTACATTGGGACTTCTTCTGATTAGCCAAATCATAGCAGTGCAATACTACACAGGAGTAAGTGGGCAAGCCTATAGAGCCCAGTAGAGTGCTTTAGGACTAAGGTTAACATGCATAACCATTGCTATTCAACTTAATTAAGTGCAGCATAGTGTGTTGATAAAGGGGTCTAGGTAGATGGAATTTTTCACGGAGCCCATACATACACCAGTAATTGGACATTTTAGGCAGAAAAATTAAATGATCCAGAAAATCCTCTCTCTCACAGATGGTGAATTAAAAATAATGTGTCTAGTTCGCTCACATAAGAAACTGATTCTTACAAAAACATTCTTACAAATGCATATTTAGCCCTTTCACTGGTTCTTCATTGCAAGAAAGAATTTACATCTTGGTGCATGGCAGAATGAAAACTCACTGTACATGAGAAATGTATACAGGGGGTGAACATGAACACTTGTACTATATACACTACAGTAATGTAATCTAATCCAGCAGTCCTGGTTAGAGCATTGCTATGCAAAAACACAGCAAACTACAGCCTCAAGAATCTGTTGACTCTTCTCCACTTTGTTCTTTCAAGGACATACATTTAGTACAAACTGAAAGATGAATGTTGCCTTTAAAGCTTTTAGCTTTTGCAGAGCCATGCCACATGCCCACATTTGAGGTATGTATACTTTATATGGATAAAAATGGCATTGTCACAGTTGCTGTTCTAATCCAGGGCTTATATTTGATGCTGAGCAAAACAAAATACAGTATAAAAGCACAGCATCATTTTAAGAACATTCCTCCAAAAAAAAAAAAAAACTAACTGGAGAGAGAAAAAGACACCAGCTGCCTAGAGATGGAAAGTGGCAAACAAATAAATCCGTTTTTACTTATGGAACTGTGATATATATACTCCTGAAACAAGGCTTCAGAAATAATACAGACATGTATGGTCCCTAGGATTAATCCTAATGACTTTGATGATCCCCTGACTTTTCATCTAGCATCATCATCATGTCAGAATGTTTTTTTTTTCCCTAAAAAAAATTGAGACTGTATTTCCTAAATCTCAGTAGCTCATTTATCATCTACTCTATATTCTTGCTCAATTGAAACTACATAATATCATTAAATCAATATGTCACCTAAGACCTTTATTATGACAACACCATCTGGTTAATTATTACATTTACTTCAGATCAGGACTTCTAAAGACTATTTGTGATCTTAGGTTTTATTAAACAGTTTGTTTGTTTGTTTGTTTTTTAAGAAAAAAGGAGCATTGCAGCCTTGCAGAGCTGCTAGTGTGGCTGTTTTTTTTTTGTTTGTTTCTTTCTTTCTTTCATTACTCTTGCTTAATTATTCTTTGATTATGTTATTTGGCTTTCATATTGGCTCTTTTATAATGTTTGGGCTTTGATAATGTTTTCTTTCAGTATTGTTGCCTTTCATAAAAACCTGGTTTTACTATTTGAATTACCTAATAATGACAAATAATAATAATAAACAACAATAATAGTAACAAATAATTGTTAAACTCTGTTAAAGCACATAGTCTTCATTTATACTATGTGAAAAATAAATAGGTAGCATCCCTTTTGACTTAACTATTTACATTCACCATAAGAGCTATGAGAGCTGTTTGATGCATACACTGTAAAAACTGTTGCCTAGATCTAACTCAATAAAAATAAGGCAACATTTTCCAACCACTTTTTGTAAGTTTAGTGAACTAATTGGTATTTTGAGTAATGAGAAATCAATAATATGCATTTTGATCTATGTAAAAAAATTAAGTTGTGTTTGCAGAAAAAAGCAAATAAATTGAGTAGAATCAACATAAGAAACATCAACAAATTAAACTGACAAGACTTAATTAAAATTAGTAACATTTAAATGAAAAAATCTTTTTTTTTATGTACTCTATTTTATTAATTTTGACCAATTCACTCGTTCATTCATTTTGAAAATAGAACCTGCTTAAAATAATTAGTTAGCATGATAATAATAAAATGAAGACATATCAATTTCCAACTTTTATTAAATTATTACCATGATCTAAACAATGGCAATGAGCTGGACAGTATGAACAGTCAAAAACATCCATATTTACTGCATAGAAGAATGCATGACCTCAACTTTTTAAAGTGATGTGTAGAACACATTCTGTGCAGAATTTCTTTCTGTTGATAAAACATTTTTGGAAACCATATACAAACCATGGCAATAAGCTGGACAATATTAACAGTCAAGAACAATGCATGACCTCAGCTGCTCAGGTTTTGCTTAGAACAACATACAGAGTACAGTTTCTCACCAAAACAGTTCAACTCACAGATGACTCCTTCTGATCAAACAAAAACAAATTCCAGTAACAATGACCTGGAGATTATTTTGTTGTTGTATTGTTACTGTGTACATAGTAGTATTATTAATAAAACATTCATGGCAGCCTTAAACAGTTTAAAACTTCTTCACAAGCCATATCCAAACACTGGCAATGAGCTACACCATGTAAACAGTCAAGAACATTTGTATTAAGTGCATAAAAGAAAGACCTCAACTTAATAATAACTAAGTGCTGCTCATTAAAACATTCATTGTACAGTTTTTACTGTTACTTAACTTATATAACTCACGGATACCACCTTCTGACCAGTTGCAGTTTCACAGTGTGACAATTTAGTGTGTATAGTGTGTAACATTAAACAATTTAAACAAATTATACACACATTATTTAACCTGAACGAGACAAAATTTTTGAAGATATTCACTTGGTGTCTGATGAATAATGATCTCTACAGACACAAGAAAGCAGCTGCTCACAAACACAAGCTGACAGTCATCTGACTGCCTAAATTAGAAGTTTGTTTTTGAGCGTCATGAACTTGGGTGTTGGTTTTGGGCGCAGTGTGTCGAGTCCCACAAAAAGTCTTTGAAACACCTCAAAAGTCTTGGAAAGTTTGGATGGATACTCAAGATTGAGTGCATATGTCAATCCAAGGAGTAAACAGCATGCTTTGGTCAGGTTTCCCAGGTGAGTAAGGACTGGTATTCCCTCAATGATGACTCAAACTGCATTTGGTTCACGACAGACGTAGATGATCATATTCTTCATTTTCAGGTCCTCATGAACCGTGGTCTCTGCTGTTCCCTTTGAAACACAAACACAGTGATTATGAAAAACATTGTTGTGATCTAATTCAGAAATCTTTTGTGAAGACTGATTTGAAAACGTCTTAATTCTAATTTAATATCTTGTATATTAAACATAAGACAACAGATGCATGAAATAAAAAAAAACACTAACACTAAATGTTTTCATGGTTAGGTCTAGTATTTTCTTTGAAGAACAAAAAAACAGAAGAAAGGCATCACTATGTGGTTCTGTGAAAAGAGGCTAACCAGCTGCATGACCTAGAGCTCCACCGCTGCGGCGTTAACGTTACCGCAGACGGTGTAACATGTCACTCGGGCGAGATGTGTCTACACCGGGCTACGTGCTAACACAATTCACGCCAGAGAGAGTTCGCTCCCACCTGAACAAAGTGGTTTGCATTAGTCTATGGAGACGTTTCCAGCGTGTGTTTACATTCTCACTAAACCCAGACTGAACGAGAGCGGTGCGAAAGATGTGGTAACAGTTACTGGTCAGCTAACGCCATATCGGACGAAGTAATGTTACGTTAACTCCGCTAGCTAGCAAGCTAAGATGAAACAGTCTTGTTGCAAACATTGGAATTATGTTGCCAGGGCGCCTTGGTAGTTATACATTAATACACATTATACATTGTGTGTGTGTGTGTGTGTGTGTGTGTGCACGCGCTACAATTTAATGCAAAACATGAAGTCAAAGTGCCCATGGTGGGTTTTTTTCTACTGCTACTCAAAAACAATGCTAACTATAACCCGCATACAACTGTAGTGTTTGGTACAAATAAATTGTTTAAGATAACGTTAGCACATTGAAAATGGCGGTTGGCAACGGCGAAAGTAGAAAAACAGGAGAAAACATAATGCAGGAAATAGAGCCACGTTTTTGTGAAATGCAAACTTAACGGTATACGTTTCAATTCTGGTAAAAGCGAAGTTTCAACAATATAAACGGTTACTTACGTGATTTAGGTCGAGTGTTCAGCTCTGCAGTCCACCGTGTCTTCTTGCAACATTCAAGAGAAAAACTTCCCGGGCTTCTTCTTCCGTTGCTGCAGGGGGGAGGGTCAGACATTTTATGTCCGATATAAACGTTTAAATTAAGTTTTGTCAAATCAATTCACTGTGAAGTAAAAAAAAATCAATTTTATCACGTAAAATAGCAAGTTAAGAAAATATTCACACTTTTTACTTGTGGATAACTCAAAAAACTAAAAAAGGAATAAATATACTCTTAAAAATTAAGTAATATGGACAATACCACTGAAAGACTTCTTACAGTGTACCCTCTGATGCTAGTGTAACGGGAGACTAAAGTCTCACAGTTTACAATGCCCCCTTTAAACTTCCTTTACAGTGGTGTTAAAGGTGACAGCCTATAGTGTCTGCGTTGTGTTATGATCGACTAATGGCTGACAGTAACATTGACTCCAACAGGACACCCAGACAGCTCCGATGTTGATTCAAAGATGATTTATTGCAATTAGCACTTCGGGATCTGAGGGATACAAATGAAACTTAATACAAACAAAATCATAATCAAAGTAAACTTACAATACTAATAGTGATGAAACGGTAACCAAAATCAAAAACTATATTACAAATTATACAAAAGACACTATTAATAAAGATCTATCAGTACACATATATAATCACTCTCTATGTCAATATTGTTATGATTAGCAATTCATTCACTCTCAAATCAGCTGTACATTCATATTTACAGATTTCCATGTAACTCTTACACACTCACCTGAGGGATACAAGCCCGGTCTGACTTGTTCCCCCGGTGATGGGCTTTATAACTGATTCGTTACCATGGATACTATATTAATATAATAATATTAAATATAAAATAACAGCACAAAATAATGAAAATAACACAAATATGTACATCCTACAAACATTAAATAAAGTTAAAATTAGTGACGAAATTAAATTCTATATTACAAGGTTTTGCAGTATTACTATTACTATTACAACTATTGAGTTTAATGTAACGTGCCAGAAGCATATGTTACACTAGCATCCATACAGTTAAGGTTTGATTGAAAAAAAATCACCACCCTTATTTTGTTGAACCATAAATAACCTGAAGTCTCCTCACCTTAAATCATAAGTGGTAATTTGGTGTTACGTATGACACATAAGATTGACAGCATTTATTAAAAAGGAAAAGGGGTTCCAGTATTTTTTACAAAGACAATTTAAAAAATTTTTTTTAATGAATAATGTATGAATTTATTTAGTTATTAATGACTTTTTAGTTTCATTTTTAGAGCCCATTACTAATAACATCTTGTTATTAATTTTAATTATTAATTTCATACTTTATTGAAGACCTATTAGGAAGCAACTGAATGCACAGAGGGTGGTCACAGTTGACTGGAAATTCTCACTGGGGATCCATGTTTGTGGGATAAGTGGTATTAATATTACTCTGTGTCAACAACTCTGGAAGACTGCAGATCCAAGTAATTAATATTGATACATTTATAATTATAGTTTTAAGTTGTACCGTAATATTCATCTATAGTTTCTCTTTGAGGTCAGAAGATGGTATGAAATTACTTAAAATAATGGTGATGTTACACGAACATCCAGATTTTTAATATATTAAAGAAACTGAACAGTTTTGATGAATTAAAAAGGCCGGGATTTTACTCTTTTTCTCGATTGCTTACACACTATAACTGGGCCTATTAACGAAACCCAAACCATAATGCCACTTACCCAACCCGTTTCTCAAAACTATAATCTATAAACACTATTCCACTGTTTTCATTAAGAAAGCACTGGCACTCAAGTAACCACAGCTGGATCCCACTTGACACAGAATTCTCCAGGTGAAAACACTAAGAGTCAAAATTGTTCACACACCAATCAAAACCTAAGGATACATAGATAAAAGGGCCATGAGTCTGTTCACTTGTTTTGGAACAATGGATCCACAAAGACCCGAGGCAGAATAAATTCCTTTGTTTATGTACAAACTAATTGATAAATAGAACTGAAAAAAAAATCATGAAGATGAAGAAAATTGTTGAAACAAAAAACATATTAGGGCTGTTCATAAACACTAGTCGCTATTTCATCCACCAGCTTCTCCCTTAGACATCCCGTCACCACTTCGATTCAGCCAACTGCATGATGGGTGCCAGGTCCCAGGAAACCGCTAGTTTACAGCAGGGGTCTTGGATCTGGGGCTTAATTGGTATTAATATTACACAAGGTGCTGGAAGTAGGGAGTCCAAGGAGCCATTGCCCTGCCCCCCACATTGCCCTCCTCTCATTCTCTTGTTAAGGCAAGGTATAACATATTTCAACAAGGCAATTCAAAGTGCATAAAACTCAGATACCATATGGAAGTGGGCCACTTCAGGCAATGATACAGCACTGCTGGCCTTCTTCTGGCCCGGACAAAATGGATGTGAGCCTGAAATGGCCTACCTGTAAAATAACAAATATGGCCCAAATATCCCAAAACAAATGTGGGCCATTTTTGGCAAAGGTGTGGTGCTCTTGGCGATGTGTAAACTGGATGTTATACTCTCTTGGCGATGTGTAAACTATGTGATACATAGTGAATATGGCCCAAATATCACAAAACAAATGTGGGCCACCTTTGGCAAAGATCTGGCACAGTCAACAATAGTTAATGTGGGTGTAAACCAAAAGTGGCCCACATATGGTACAGCAAATGTGGCCTGGTTATCTTAAACATATCTGGGCCCGTTCTGGCAAATATATGACACAGTAAGCACTGGCTAATCAGGGTGTGAGCCTAATATTGTTGATATTTGAAATAGTGAACATGGCTCAAAATGGTTGAACACTAATGGGCCACTATAGGTAAAGATGTTGCGCAATTGGTACTGGCTAATCTGGAAGTGAGCCTGAAATGGCCCATATATGGTGCAGCAAATGTGGCCCGTTAAACATATCTGGGCCAGTTCAGGCTCAGATGTGACACAGCCTAGATAGCAAAATTGCTGTGGCTCATATCCAGCCCATAACCGACACTTTCATGTGGCACACGTACCACATGGAATGATGGCACTTGCCACATGTAAACCAAAAACTAAACAAATAAATCAGATCATTTTTATTCTGGCCCAAGTACCATCATTCCATGCAATATGTGGGCTGGATGAGGATATGGAACACAGGCCTAATCAGGACTAGAATAATAATGAACTGTGGGCCAGGTCTGATTTATTTGTTGTCTTTGGTTTACATGTGGCATTGCTATGGTTTGCTTGTGGCCCGGATCATGCAAACAGGGGCAGACCGCCCAGTTGCCATCATTCCACGCGGTATGTGGGCCAGATCAGCATCAGAATAAGAATGAAATGTGGTCTGGATATGGGCCAGATCTGGTTTATTTGTTTAGTTTTTGGTTTACATGTGTCATTGCTGTGGCTTGCTTGTGGCAAACAGGAGTGGACTGCCCAAGTGCCATCATGCCATGCAGTATGTGGGCCATATGAAAGTGATGAGTGTCGGCCGGATATGGGCCACAGCAGTTTTGCTATCTGAGTAGGCACCAATACAGAATATAAAAGCAACACAAGGAAAAAGACATTGAAAGGTATGATATGTAATTATTACACATTAAAACTAAACCTATGTTATATATTTTGTTGAGTTGTGTACTTACATTATCCCAAATGTTTAAAACTATTTTCAAGCCCAGAGAATTCTATAATTTAATCAAAGCAATGGATCGTTTCATTTGTTGCATGTCAGTGGCGTCATACCTCCTCTACCAAAGAGTAAACACGCACAAGGCATACGGCGACACTGTTTGTGTCCGTTACAGTGGCATCTACCAAAGAATAACTTACATACATACAAGGTAATGCATCGGCGTTGTGGTTGTTCCATAGAAACTGTTATAAACGGACTTTTATTCAGTTTTAAGATGATATTTTTTTTAGGTATTAGTCATTGGATGTCTGGATCTAAAGTTATCAGAGAAATAAACTGGGCAAACATTAGCAGCAGCTTGGCTAACAGCCCCTCCAGGAAGTCCGGTGGTCGTCGAACATCGTCAGAGAAATATAGATTTTTTTAGGTGATACAGCTTTAATTGGTATTTTTAATTATTTTAATCTGCATGTACGTTTGTTTTTGTTTGATAGGAGGAAACCTCTGTGGATAATTTGGCTCTGGGGAGTAACATGCCGACACATCTTGATCCAAAGTTCTAAGAGAAATAAACTGGAGAAGTGTTAGCAGCAGCTCAGCTAACAGCCCGTACTGGATGTCCGGTGGGCGACGTACAGAAACACTGATTTTTTTTTATAGGTGAAACAGCTTTATTCAGTGTTTTTACCTGTAATCACTTGGTCCCTTTGTTCTGGAACAGAGGAGACCTCTGTGGCTAATTCAGGTCCCGGTAAAAACATTGTGAATGATTAACACTGGAGTAATCCTATCCTGGTGAAGCTGGTGATTTAACAACAAAGACAACAGTTCCCATGATTCCTTGCTACTTCAAACCATCATCACACGTTATTGTTTTGATTGAGAGCCCTAGTGGCTGAAATTACATATTGTACGTTTAAATACAATTAAAGTGTTAAAATTGGAAATAAAAAGAAGCTAAAAAAGAATAAGACAGATAAAACAGGAGAATAAAAGTTACAGTGCAGTGTTAACCCTCAAATTTGGTTAAATAAAAGGCAGTGGCAAAGAACTGAGAGTTGCAGCAGACCTGCAGTTTTCTGGTTTGTTCCAGATGTGTGGAGCATAAAAACTGAACGCTGCTTGTCCATGTTTAGTTTTTACTCTGGAGACAGAAAGCAGACTTGTCCCAGATGACCTGAGAAGTCTGGATAGTTCATAACGTAACAGCAGATCAGAATGATGTATTTTGGCCCTAAACCATTCAGTGCTTTATAAACCAACAGCAGTATTTTAAAATCAATTCATTAAGTCATGAATCACTGTATCCCTGCAAATGCCCCTATATTGCATGACTTACACACAAATAGATGTTACAGCATCATCATTTCTTTACTCCCTCTCTCTCTCTCCTGTTCCTACACACTTACCAAACCACTCACCAAACACACACACCTTGCCTATTAGGTAATATTCATATTTTCATCAATCATATTTATCACATATCACTGAAGTGCAATACACTTATTTATCTTCTTGCACATGATATGTAATATAATGTGTACTTGTATTTGTTTTTCAACTCTCTATTATCTTTCTCTTCTCTTCCTTCTTTTTTATAATTGTAAAATTTTATTTCCTGCTCAAATTGGAACTAGAGCTTGAAGAAGTCAAATTTATCTGCCTTCAATGCTGCCACCTGCTGTGTTGCTGTGCATGTGATAACAAAAGCTCTTGAATCTTGAATCTTTCTTGACTCATGAAGTTTAGTGATTAAGGTTTGCAAAATGATTATTCTTACTTCTTATATTGTTTCCATTTATCTTCATACTTACATTTGAAGATGTAGCATTTAGTATATTTTCTGTGCTGTGCTAAAGTAGCCTATACTCCAGCAACATTTGCAGTATTTTAGCATTCCATATGTAAATCTTGCATCTATATCATCAAACATATATGCATCCTGTTTGCGATATATTTTATTAACAGACTTTTCACTGACACAGGAGACTGTTTGGCATATTTGTGAATCTCAGCTGATGTTTTCCAGTGCTGATTTACTGCATGTGGGGATGGAGGTAGGAAAGAGAGAGAGGGAGGTGACTCAGAGCAAAGAAGTCAGCATTTAAGAAATAAAAAAAAAACGAAAAGAGTGAGACATTGATTCACTCTCAAAGTGTGAGTCCTTGTGGTGGTCAAAGTAAATTTACCACTGTTGTTCCCACAAATTAATAAATTTATCATCAACAATGAAGTTTCATTGAGATTAGGGCAAAGGTTAAGTCAGTATTAAGGTTTGTGGGAGAAAGACTTTTGTTTTTCTTCACTAATCCACTTCATGTGACCCTTTGCTCTTGCTTTATTCCACCTACATCCCTCCCTTTTTCTATGCTCAGAGGAGTGAAAGCTCTCCTCCAACGAACTGATTTCTCTCCCATGCCCTGATGATGTAGTTGTGTCTGTTCCCTGAGTGTGGCTGGAATTTTAATGTGGTCCTCTTTGTACATATCAGGTTAGCACTACATACGGTGGAGAGTTATGAACTTCTGCTATAAAGTGGAACATTTGATGATTGAATGAGCAACTTTCACCCTGATGAGTGGAATAGGTAATACAGCCTGCAGCTGCATGTATGAAATGCAAAGTAATAAAAGTAGAAATTAACATTTAAATATACTATGTAAAATAACAAGAAACAGAAAATAGTGTATGTATTGGAGAGCTGTCAATTAATCAGTAACACAATTTGTAAAACTTAATTTAGGCCTACCCATCTAAGACTATTCAGAATTTAAATGAATAATTTGACATTTTGGGAAACACACATTTACTTTTCTTGCTGAGACTTACATAAGTAGATCGATACTCAATTAGGTGCATTTGCTGTGAATCGATTAGTTTAGTTTAACATGAGGACAGGAAACAGCTAGCCAAAGTTCCAAAATATGCATACCTGCACCTTTAAAGATCATCAATTCATGTTAATGATATGTCTCGTTTGTTTAATAGGTGCACAAATTGAAATGTAAAAATGAGAAATTGTTATATGCTGCCACTGCGTGTAAATATTTCACTGCTCACACAGATAAGTATTACAACTAGTAACTCCCCATGAAACCACGTTTTCTCGTTTTTACATTCAGGTCTATGCACTGATTCAACATATTAGATAAATTACTAGATAAATGTGCTTTATTTTGAGACTGCCCTTCCAAGAAAAAGTAGAGCATGATTCATTTCAGCAAATCTGCAAAAACGTAATGTTCAAGAGACAAAGCCCTCTAGCTATAATAGTAATTATGACTGTGGTCTGTCGGGAGCAAAGGAAGAAAGAGTGTGATGCTGTTATAGAGCCACAAAGCAGCAGATGGAGAAGGTCAGGGTAAATGGAACAACAAAATGTTGTACTAAAAACATGGGAGACCACTGTTTGTTTCCCCTTTTGTACAGCCAGACAACACTGATTTACTTTTAAACATGACTGCAATCATTCCCTAATGTTAACCAAGTGTTTATTATTGTGACCATGCTGTCAGTGTCCCCTCACCTTCACAAAGTTTAAAGTTTAAAGTTTAATCTTGTTGGGACTAAATATGACCACAGTTTACCACATGTTTCAAGACCCCAAGAAGAGCCCCAAGACCCCCAAGAGTCCTGGGGGTTCACACACGAAGTGTGAAGCCCCACCCACAGATCCAGGTCTTCTTATCTTACTTTCTCCTGCAGCTGCAGGAGCAGATCCTTGCTCTTCTCCCCTACAGCTGTTGAAGGAGCAGCTTCCTGCTCTTTCACACCTCCAGCAGAAATTGCTGGAGCAGCTCACTGCTCTCTTGTGTGGCCTGCTCATAGCAGACACACACACACTTTTCTTTATGGAAGAGCCTGCCTAAGACTCAGCAACTACGTTTCCTTTTGCCAGCATCTACCACACAAGTCTGCTGACTAGGTTAACAAGGACAGGAGCCACAAAACAGAGTTAGCTTGCCACTAACTCTACCAAAGGAGTGACCTGGGCCCTCTGCACAACTGGAGTGCTGTCTCCCCAGCAACACCTGCCTCTTTCAGCTTCAGAGCTGCCTTCTCAGTCTGACTCATTCATGGATTCACCGGCTAAGAAGCAGCGCACCACAAAGCATCTCTTTCCTTCATGGACTGGTAACAACTGAGCATAGCTTAGCAACACAGTGAAGCATAGCACAGCTAAGCAAGAATGTTTAACTTAATCAATGTTCAGTACATGTATTGATTTGGCTAAGGTTATACATTGAACTAATGTTGTCCTTGTTGTTCAGTCAGGTTATAGCATAGCCACACTGCTAGGTTAATGTTAGCATGTTTAACACAGGTTGCATCCAGGCCTTGCATGCAACTAACCTCTTCCTAACCTGGCACCTTTAGCATTCACCAATTAACTTTGAATAGAGAACCACAAAGGTTTTAAAACCTGGTTTTGCTAACTTTGGCTCAGGCAGCACATGTGGTTTATGACAGCACATGGTCTGGCCTTTTATCTCTGTAGTTCCCTTTATCAGCCATATTGTCAGCATGCCATGTGCTCAGTCACCAGGTGACTGCAGCCATCTTGTCTTCCTAACACACACACACACACACACACACACACACACACTTGTATATAAGTAAACTTAGTTAAATTAGTATTGTGTGTTTTGCTTTTACCCTTCTGTTAAATAAATGCTTTTGGACATGTCTGTTTTAAAGAATGAGTTTTGCCAAGCTCTGCTTTGTAAAGAACTCCAAATCCTTCAACCATGACCAACTACTGATATTGTGATTTTGTTTATTGTTATTAAGTTAATTATTAATCAAAGTACCAAATTCATGGTGGATCCATGACATAGAGGGGTTACTAGCATGGCATGGAAAGAACACCTTACACGAACAGTTGTTTTTCCATGTGTTTATTTATATGACAATCTCTGCCCTTTCACTCAAATGTGTTCAGAGAAACCCCCCACCCAAAAAATGGAAGAAACTTTGGGAGGAGCAACAGAAGTGGGATGTCTCTTATGGGACAGACAGAGGGAAATTTGGCTGCAGGGCAGTGATCGTCTTACATGTTCTCTGAAAATACACAAAAACAAAGGAATCAGTAAGACAGACAACATTATGGTAGCATGAATTAACTCAAATTAAACTCATCCACATGGACACATTTGTAAATGTTCCTTACTTGTCTTCTGCTGTGTTTGCTGTCTTCAGTTGTGGTCACACACATTATATATATATATATATATATATATATATATATATATATATATATATATATATACACACTTTTAACATCACTCTGAACGTGACAGAAGCAAACACAAGCACTTTTATGGACGTTGACAGCTGTAATGTTATTGTTTAATTAATTACACTGAGCACCATATGTATACTGTTCTTGCGAAGTACGACTATTTGTCCATATTAATCATTTATGTCTAGATTCAAGAATAATGTAGGCTAATGCTACTACGATAACAAAGTTGAAGAGAAAAACATTCACTTACCTCAGTGCCCTATGCAGTGCCCTCTGATTTAGGCAGGTTAGCCAGCGCACATAGCTTCATGCACATAGCTTTGCACACACGGGGATCCACACACGCACGCCCACACACATACACAGAGTTTTACAATTTCAATTCAATTCAATTCAATTAGCTTTATTGGCACGGCTGCACAATATACAGCATTGCTAAAGCATATTTACACAAACATCATACAAGATAGATAAACAATATATATACGTATAAACAACAAAAAAACAAACGAAAAAAACAAACCAACAACAAAAAAAAGATTTACTCTGCTCCCCATGGCAACCCCTGCGTGAGCCCGCGAGGGTACGTGTGTGTGTTGGTGTGTAAATTTGTCAAAGCAGAGTGAAAATGTGAGCTCTGTGAGCCTCTCAAAAAAGACATTTTTGTGAAAGAACCGTAAGTCCTATCAGAAATCTGTGCAGACCAGGACCACCACAAGATCTTTCTGCACAATACTGGTGATCTTCGAGTCCCTAGACCCAAAAATGTGGACGGGAGAGCGAGAGAAAAAAGGGTGTTGGTTCAGCTCTCCTCCTGAAATCTTCTCCTTAATTAATATGGGAGTCTATGGGACAGTTTGTCGGTAAGCCCTTCACAAAAGGGCTGGTAGTTCAAATTCTGTTAGTGTCTGAGCTACAGTTGGCGGTTTAAATGATAGAGCACAAGTGTGCCTACTAATGTGGAAAAAAATATTTGCGTAGACCAAAATATGTGGCTGAAAGGACGATTTATCCAGAAATTTTTCAGAAAAATTTAAACAGCCTCTTCCACTCTAGCAATGATGTCACTCACTCTAGCTCTGAACATTCAAGCAATACACACTCATGTTAAACTCAAAATTTGTCCAAAATTGGGCATGAAACTTCAAAAGTCACAGATCAAAAAGTATAAAAGATATCAAAACGTTTAATACAAGTTTAATAGCTGACAACTTTAACATTTTAAAGTTTGAATGAAGTCTGTAGCTCAAAGTATGGCAAAGTAGTAGTACGCTCCATTGCTATTGCATAGCTATGGAGCATAGTGACTCGTGCAGTGCCTGTATCACTAATAACTATGACTCTTCTCAACAGTCAGCCACTTACTTCAGCCTCCTAAAACCCTCCCTCCAGACATCTCCACCGATCAATGTACTGCCTTCCTGGACTTCTTCAGCTCTAAAATCAACACCATTCACCAACAACTGGCCTCATCATGCACCTCCTTCAGCGATCCACCCTGGCTGACCACCACCACCCAACCTCTCATCAGCTCCCTCTCCAACTTCACCCTAGTCTCAGAACACACCGTCTCTGAACTCATCCGTAAAGCCAAACCCACCTCCTGTCAGCTCGATCCTCTCCCCACCTCCCTTGTCAAAGCCTGTCTACCATCCATCTGCCCCATGATCACCAACATAATTAACTCCTCCCTCACCACTGGCACTGTACCTCCCACTCTCAAACTGGCTGCTATTACACCCATCCTGAAAAAACCTGGTGCTGACCCATCTGACCTCAACCACTACCGGCCCATTTCCAATCTCCCCTTCATCTCCAAAATACTTGAAAGGGTGGTCGCCGCACAACTACAGTCCCACCTTGACGCAAACAACCTCCATGAACCTTTCCAATCCGGCTTTCGTCCACATCACAGCACTGAAACTGCCCTGGTAAAAATCACCAATGACCTCCTCCGTGCAGCTGACTCAGGACTACTTACCATTCTCATCCTCCTCGACCTCAGTGCAGCATTCGACACCATCTCCCATCCACTACTTCTAAACCGCCTGGCTGGCATTGGGATCACTGGTACTGCACTCTCCTGGATAACATCATACCTCACTGACCGTCAACAATTCATTCAACTAAGGAATCACAAGTCTGGGACTGCAGGTGTTTCACTGGGTGTTCCCCAGGGGTCAGTCTTGGGTCCACTTCTCTTCATCATCTACCTCCTTCCCCTTGGCACTCTCCTCCGTCACCATGGGATCCATTTCCACTGTTACGCCGACGACACACAGGTCTACATCTCATCAAAACCCACCACTTCAACCCCCCCCACCTCCCTCATCACCTGCCTCGACGACATCCGGAGCTGGATGAGCAGGAACTTTTTGAAACTGAACGGCAATAAAACCGAGGCCCTGCTCATCGGCTCCAAATCAAACATCACTAAACTTCAAAGCACCCCAGTTCCACCCATCATCATCGACGGTTTCCCTGTACCCTTTGCCCCCCAAGTCAAGAGCCTCGGCGTTATCCTGGACAGCACCCTCTCATTTGCACCACATATTCAAAACATCACCCGGACTGCATTTTTCCACCTTCGCAACATCTCCAGACTCCGCCCATCACTTTCTCAATCCAGCACTGAAATCCTGGTTCATTCTTTTGTCACATCCCGCATTGATTACTGCAACGCACTTCTCACTGGACTTCCTAACAAACTCATTAACAAACTGCAAATGATTCAAAACTCGGCTGCCCGGATCATCACCCGCACTAAATCATCCGACCACATCACCCCTGTCCTCATCCACCTTCACTGGCTCCCTGTTCAACAACGCATCCAATACAAAAACCTCCTACTCACCTATAAAGCTCTTCATAACTCAGCTCCAACCTAGCTCCGTGACCTCCTCCAGGAATACACTCCCTCTCGCACCCTCCGTTCATCCTCTACTGGACTCCTATCCACTCCCACATCTCGCCTCAGTACCATGGGTGCCCGAGCCTTCAGCTGCTCAGCACCCAGGCTCTGGAACTCTCTCCCCCCACACATAAGACAGTCAGACTCTATCACCTCATTTAAAACACACCTCAAAACTCACCTGTTCAAACTTGCTTACACACTATAATCGGACTTCACTTATCTCACTTGTTTGCTCTCTTTCTTTTTTGTATATATTGATGTGTGTTTTCTTTCTTTTATTTATCTATTTTTATTTATTGATGCTCTTGTTGATTTTATATCTTGTAAGGTGACCTTGAGTGTCATGAAAGGCGCCTCCAAATAAAATGTATTATTTTATTATTATTATTATTCATTATGGTTTGTTTGTTAACTAGTTATTTAAGTTACATTTTTACTGAAACAAATCCACATTTACCTACAAAATACAAACTAAACAGTGGCTCCTAACGTTACTTTATTTTTTAAAATATCCATGTTGCTTTTGTTACACCTACAAGTAAGGCCTATTTTTAGTTGTGTATTTTTATATAGAAATTTGGTATGAGCGCTGTTAACTCAGAGACTGTTCAGATGGGCCATGCTTTCAGCACCTTCAGTGGACATGCCTCCAGCATTTCAGAGCAGAGTATACAACTTATTTTTCCATGATTCTGAAACCTAATTTTATATACTTTATACTTAGAATCAAATTTGACTGGGTGGGTAATTAGACATTTTTCTGTGGTGTGATAAACTCAGAACATATATTTATTATTGCTTTACATACACATGAAGCTCCTTGCCAAGAAACATAAAAACCCCTAGCCTAGTTCTTGGCCTTAACCAGATATCTTCACCAGACAAGTTCATGACTTGGACTGGGAAAATGTGACTTTCAGATGAAACTAAGGTTGACACAATAACCAAACCTCCTGGCAAAGGTACACTCACAGGCTCCAGCGGCAGTTAAGGGCCATTGAATGAGGCTCCCTTAGCTATGATTGTAGCAGCAGATGAGACACATGAACTATGCCCTTACCAGCCACTCTAGCAAAGGAAAGCTTGTCTGTAACTTTTACTGCATGAAGCTGATGAAAAGCTTCTCACCAGTTTGAGTCAAGATTACCCTGCAGTGTGTTGTCAAACTCAATGTGTACTAGCTCTCTGCATTTCTTATTCATCTCTATGAGACCTGGAACACCTAAAGTGTGTGCAAAATCTTTGACTATCAGGAAACCTTGCTCTTGGATAGTCAGACCCATGGCTTCCACATGAAACTCAACATAGCCCATATAGGGTATGTCTAATCCATTAGCTGCAGTGATCTTTAACCACTCAAATGCAGGATGAATATCCTCACCTTTTACTGACAAGTGCTCCCTGAAGAAACTCAGAAATTGTACTAACCTGACTACCAGCGTCAAGCAGGCATGATACTGTAACACCCTGGAATTTTACTTCTACAGGCTTGCATCCCCCAACTGCACGCTCTAAGATTCTACTTCTGTCTAGTGTCTCTTTTGGTGAGCCAGTTGTTTCTCCTTGGATTGCGTGGCTCATGGCAACCGAGGGTCTACGTTTTTCTGCACTACAGAAGGACCAATTGTTGTGTCATCTTGGCTTCTTTTGGCCTGTGGGCATTTTGTGGCAATGTGACCTACTTGTTTCTGTGAGCGCAGTCCGGTCCGTTTGGCGGAGGACCGGGTGTGCCCCCGTCGACTGGCCATCCCACTTCTGACACCAAATGTCGTGGGTTCACTTTTGAACCAGGACAAATGATGGCGCAGACGACTAAACTTCAGTGTGGGTTTGTTTATTCACACGAAGCCCAGAACCAAGTGACAAAAAGTGACAAAAATATGTACAGTGAAGAGTGAGGGAAAAAAAAACAAGCAAAAGGCAAAAACGGAAAAATATTTACAAGGCAAAATCGGCAGTACAATACCTCCCATGTATTGACTAAGACCAGATCTCTCATGCAAAAACTCCCTCCAACATCCAACAACCAACCACCAAAATGAGTAGAGCTGGCCTTTTCTACCCTTAGCCCCTCCCCCGGGCAAACCATTTATCCCATTAGGGTAACAAAGGAACAATTTTCCAGAAAAACCCCAAAAATGGGGTGACACTTTCCACATTTTGTGTCACCTGGCACTAATCACCCTCCATATGGCTGTGCCAAATACCCCCAAGCGACAAGAAATCCCAACATATCAATTAATGTACATCATGATGGTTGAGTCCATGGTCACATGCACCTCCTTGATGTGCTCCGAGCACTATTTAGGAGGTGCCCCGGAAGTGCCTCAGTTTGGCGGTGAGAGGCAACAACAGGTGAGTGTATGGATGTGTATGTGTGTGTGTATGTGTGACGCGTCAGCGCTGAGTGTGCACCCTCAGCGCCTAGCGGGAAGAAAAAGTCCGGGCAGTGGGGAAAAGTTTGTGCAGGACCGCGGGACACAAGTGCGAGCCTGCACGCAACAGTTTATTTGCAGTGTGTAGTTGCAGCGCTCTGTGCGCTCCCGGCACCGCGCTCTCTCTCCGGCCGAGAGAGCGTGCAAAACGCACGCCGGTTTGAGGTGACGGAGCGGCGTTACTGTCGCCCCGTCACATATACACTTGAAACAGATAGGCTGACCATCTGGTGGAAACTGTGGCTGTTGTCTAGCTTGTGGCTTGGGCTCTTGTACTGTCTGTTTACTGCTGCGTCTACTCAGTTCACTTACAGTGCTAGCTAGCTCAGCGAGTGTTTTGCTTAACTCCATTAGCTGTTTTTCTTGATGGGCTACTACTCTTTGAACACCACCTAATACAGAACATTGGTCATTATTTCTTTTAACATCAGAATACTGGGCTTCTGTAACCTCTGACTTAACTTAGCTGCTTTTTACCACCACTGGACGATCAGACCTGCTATCCTCCATTTCCCACAGGAGGGCCTAATTCCTCACCTGTAAAAGGAGTCTGGTTTGTCCCTAACCATCTTCTTGAGTTCACACCTGAGAGCAACATCCCTTAAACCCTCAATGACCTGGTCCCTTAGAATAGTTTTCTCATTAGGTATTGCATTTGTGGACTGCTTCACTACTGAACTCAAGATTTGGGACAGTTCATGGGAGTAGACATGGAGGTCTTCCCCATCAACTTGTTTACGGTTGTAAAAGGTCTGCAAAAGTTGAGTGGTGCTACGTTTTTCCCCAAATGCATTTCTCAGGTAAGAGTATAAATCACTGGGCCCCACAGACTGACCCCTCATGCATAGTCTCACCTTTTCTCATGCAGGGCCACATAAAGATAGTATGTAGTCACACTGTTCTTCTATTGTCTGTACCCTGGATCTTAAAACACTTTCAACATCTTTAATAAAGTCTTCTACAGGTTTCCCATCTGTACCACATTCCCCACTAAATGCCTGGATCTGGCATTCTCTTGGAATGTAGATGTATGAACATGTGGGTGTACTGTTACCATCTGCCCTCTGAGCCCTTGCTTCATCATTTAACCTGGTAAGTTCATCTCTCAACCTGGTGAGCTCTTCTGAATCTGAATCTGCATTACTTCGGTAGCGTCTCCACTTGTACCTGTAGCACCACCTGAGACCTGGTTTAACTGACCTCTATCATTACTTGAAGTACCTTTATCATCAGATTCAGTAGACATGATGAAATGTTAATCTTGTCACAACTGAGGCGGAAGCAGGACCCAGGCACAGAGGTGTCAGGTTACAGAAAAAGTTCTTTATTTTGAGCGGTGAAAAACTAGAAAAAAAAGCAAGGCTGTGACTATGAATCAAGACTGAACAAGATAACGACAAGACAAGACTAGAGACCAAATCCAAATGACAGGACGAAACTGAAAACCAGGGCCTAAATACACGGACAGAACTGACGAGAAAATGGGGAACAGGTGAAGGGATCAGGTGGAAACACTTGAGGTAATCAGACAGACACATGAGGAAGGGGAAGTGACCAGAAACAAGGAGGAATAATTTTCAAAATAAAACAGGAAGTGACAAGACAAAATATGTAAACAGGACAAAAACCCCAACTAAATTTCACCACGGCATGATAAATCTTTACTCAGTCCAGTCTGAATGAGAATGTCCAGTCCAAAACATGAATCAAGGATACTGTGAAGACTTGGGGCCCCGCTGAAACTTGCTCTTTGCAGCTGGAATCCTCTATTCAGGTACGGATGAGTTGTGTAAATCAAGTAGCACCGGCACTTCTTGAGCACCTCAGCTTGTCTCTTGCTGGTCACCACCTCCACACTACGCTGGCCTCTCAGACTCAGACACCAATGGACATCACCTGCAATCTTCACCACTGCCATATTTCTCAAATAAAAATAAGCCACTCTGTTGCCAATTTCAAAAATATAATTTCGCTACACCCCTCTCCTGGTACCAAAATTTTGTAACTCATGGAATTAGATGCCACACAGCAAAGCAAAGTTTATTTTATAGCACATTTCACAAACACCAGTTACAAAGTGCAAATAAATAAAATAATATAAACTGAAATAAAAAATAAAATAAAATCAGAATAAAGAAAAGCAAAGACACCAAATAAAATACACAAATAGAGCATGTAAAATGTACAAATTAAGATAAAATAGTACATACTACACAAATGCATGTCTGAACAAATGGGTTTTTAGCTGCTTTTTAAAGGAGTCTACATTATCCAAAGACCTTAAGATCTATCTGTGAGATATGAGGAGAACCACTCCAATGCAGTCCCAGAAATGCCCACCAGGACAGAACAATCTCTGGGGCATCTGCAGCCATTAAAATGTCATTTGAGATCTTCAGGAGAGCTGTTTCAGTGGAGTACAGTTATAGAAATTAGGGCTGTAGTCAACCAAAGAAAATCTCGGTCGACTAAAATTGTAATGTTTTATGCGACTAATCGATTAGTCGGGGGGGGGGGGGGGTGCAAAGTGAATTCTGCAATCTGTATTTCTCTGTTTAGCGTCTTCACGTTAGGCTAACCCATTGTTGCTAACTTTGGAGCTAACTCCCTTCACTTTTCCAGCACTTGGAGAAACAGACGTGACTTTTCATCATTTAACTGACACACTGTAGTCTGTGCTGTAAATTTACTGCCAGACTGACAACTTACCGCTAACCTTTTCCTCTGCTCCACTCCTATCCACCGTCACTTTCGCTGTGTCCAACTCACTACATAATAATACTACGCAATGACGTATAACGGAGTTGCTCGTTTCCTACGCAACGACACAGCGGTTGACTCGCGCGCTGCACGGACTCCCAAACGCTAAATATTTCTGAATGAGTGGATATTTGGCGTTAATTCTGGGATTAAAACATATTTTTTGTCCTGGCGGAGGTTCTTGTTGATATAATCGTAGGAGAAACACTGATAAAAGTTCAGTACATTTAGTAAATGCGCCGTTACGTTGTGTACAGTTAGACCTCCGAGTTTGGGCGAGTCCAAAGTTGTGAAAACAGCGGAGGTGTTTTGAATAGTTTGTTAGTCTGTCCCCCCGCTGCAGGAAATAATGGATTAATCCCAGAAAGCTACTGATGTAGCGCTTTTCTCCTTATGAAAGTAACACGGAGATTAGTCGACCAATGAGAATTTAGTCGGATGAGAGAGTATCGACCAATTAATCGACTAGTCGACCAACAGACTACAGCCCTAATAGAAATTAGACTGAAATGTATCAAACACCCTGCAATTCCAGTGTTTGAACCCTGTAGTTCCTGTAGTTCTCCAGCAGGGAAGGATCCAGGTTTGATTTCTTTAAAAGAGGCTGAACAGTAGCCTGCTTAAATTATCTGGGAACACACCTTGATAGGAGAGAGCTGTTTATAATATTGGCTATGCAAGGTCTGATACAGTTAAAGACCTTTAAAAACATAGTGGTTGGGAGGACATCTACTAGACATGAGGAAGATTTAATTTGTCCTACTAGGCCTGCTATGTCCTCCATGGACATTGGACAAAAGGAGTCCAAGATGGCTGGATTTGAGCAGCCACTAGTGAGCAGACTGGGCATAGGTGAAATGTTTTAAATGATATTGGCAACCTTGTCTATAAAATATTTGAGAAAGTTATTACAATTACTGTTTGATAGGATTAGAAGTTTAGAGATGTTGGGAGAGACAATAGGATTTACAGTATCAAATAGGACGTCAGGGTTTTCCTGGGATAGAGGACACAATTACTACCAGTGCAGTGCTCTTGTAACTTTAATTTCATTGTGACCACATTTGCAGTAGGTCATTTTAACAGCATGTGTGAGCTACTGAGTCCTTTTAGAGAGCTTTCACAGCTTGGGGCAGCTTGGAGTTAACACAAAAAAATATTTAAAAGAAAAATAACCAAAACAAAATACAGCAGTGGGCTATGACCAGCCACAAAAACATAAACAGAACCAGACAAATACATAGTTAACAGCCATAAACCCACAAAAAATATCCTGTCAATGTGGAACTCCCTGGAGACTGCACAACGCAACACTGTTGTTTCCCTTCAAACAGAGTTCAAATCAATGTAACACCTGTACAGTTTCCCTTGTAACAAAATACAATAGCAAGGTGTGGCTTTATGCATTCTAACATTATCTTGCTATGTAACTGAGAACACAGTGGTTGATGTCTGGTGCAAAAATCCCAGGACATCAATGTCAGGAGTGTCTAATCAAACCATCTTGTTAAAATATCAACAGCTAATGTTCTTTAGGTATTTGTACAGGGATATTTTACAAGATATGTGTGTATTTACCTACTAATTTATGATGGACTTTCAGCACCATCCACTCTGCAATCTCCAGGTTGTTCGCACATAAACAGGAAAAAGTCCAAGATTCACTTGACGGAGTAACAATGATATTGCTCAACGTTGGTGCCTAGTGACCAAAACCAGAAATAACAAGTGAGACTGTCACAGCCTCTTTATGGTCTATTTCACATTTTACTGATACTTAAATACTTAAATTTTACACTCAAAAGAAAACAACAAAGAACACATGCATTAACTTTCAAACAATTTTGAGAGCTATATCATATGTAAGTGCAAAATAACATCTGACCCAATTTACCACCTGGCTACATACATAGTACCTTATATTTCACAAAACAGCATGTTTGTTACTTATTATATTTCTGGAACCAGTGATTACACCATCACAACAACCAGGACCAAACTGCAGGATATTGTGTACAGGGACAATGGTGACGTATTTTCATTAATATAGATGATACATGTATTTCCACAAACAGGTAGAGATGATGTGAATTTTATAAATCAGAGGAGTGGGGGGGATTAATAACTATCTTCTCAGTCACATCAATCCTTTCAAACAGCTGAACACAACAAACATGGCTGAGTAAATAGAGAGAAGCATCCAAGCCTGTTTTACTAAGAAAGAAGAAGACATTGATGGCACTATATACCATATATATGTAGCCAAACACAGCTGTAATTGAAGTGCTCATGTCTGACACTTTTTCCAAGGCATTACTTAAAAGATGACACATGAAAAGCTTTGGCTCCCTTCAGTCCAAATGAATTAGTACCCTATTATATTTTTTGGATTACTTCATGTTTCATAGTCATTGTCAGACATCATCTGCTCAGAGATCATTTTGATGTATGACAATGTTTATCACAAATTACTTGTTCATATTGAGTTGTGTATTCATTTTTATTGTGACAGCTGTTCTGGCAACATGCGATAAATACAGAATGTGCATGTTATAGGCACACCTGGAAAAAATGCATATCTCCATCAAAGTACACACACATACAAGACAAATGAGGACATTCAAACACAACATTCATCACTGTTGTGTCCTCTATGTCCTATCAATGTTTCAGCACAAGAATGCCATGCCTTGAGGTTATGTACCAAATATGTCAATAAAATAAAGAAACAGCACAGACAAATTTTGTGTGCGGGAGTCATTGATCTTTTTACGTTCTGGGAACAGGTCACAGTCCACTGTTGTGTGTTCCCCCACTTGTCATTTCAATTCAATCATTAACTATCCCTCAATTTCAGCTTTTATTTGAAGACGGAATAATATTTTTTCTCACTTTTTGTTTCATCCCAATACCTACCCAGATTCCACACATTTCCTTCTGGTCTGAGCTACAGAGACCAGACAAGCTCTGCGAAAACAAAACCTGTGGCAGGGAAAGCACTCCCCCTCCACCATCCAAGTGACACCTTTGGGGAATGTTGTTTAGATGAAGAAGAAGCAGTCCCTTTTGTCTCAGAGTGACAGCACCCATGACCCATGACTGTCTGTGACATTTAGGTCTCTGGTTCCCCTAAGTAGATCATTTCAAGCCAGCCTGAGGTCAGCCTCAGGGTACATTTGTCTAGCTCCACTGGCCAGTTGGTTCTACAAGCACTTGGCTTTTGAGCAAAGCAATGAATTTGGTGTTTCATTCCCCTTTAGAGCCTGTCTATAGCTGGTATTTTCACATTGCATACTGAATCTGTTGCAATTTGTTGTAAAAAGAAATAATAGATATTGAAGAGTCATAGAGGATTATTTCACACCTTATAGCCACAGACAGTGACTATAATTTAATACAAATTCCAGATCTTACGGGTTCTTGCAGACTGCTGTAAAGCCCCCTAAAGCTTGCATAAAACAAGACTTTACACACATAGGCAAAACACATTGTTTTGCTGGAGTATCTTGAACCCTACAAAATGCTGCTGTTTAGGTGATCGCATAGCAGATAAGACAATACAATGAGCAAAAACAACAACATTGATTGATTTCAAATGCTAGAGATGTTGTTTTCTTTTTAACAAGGGTGTAAAATATCTTGTTACATGATGATCCCAGAGCTACCAGGTCTTTATTCACCCAATAATATCTTGGGCTTCTCAGCTTCTACTTCAGTGCCTCCCTCCTCAGGGGAATTTCACACTGGCTGGAGCCCTGGCTGTAATGAGTTGTAGCAGTATCTGCAGTAGAGAAATATCGTGGACCTGCAGAGTTGGTTCTTATAAAACACCCCAAAGGATCTTGGCCTCAGCAAACAGGGGCATGTAGTTAACTGGTTGACTGAACAACACATTCTGTCATATTTGATGGAACACCTTATGTCCTCAAACAGTAGCACCAAGTAATGTAATAATTTCTTAGAAATGTAATAATGCCTTAATAACTAAACTTGATTGAACATGTGATAAAATTCAATAATGTAATAACTTGACCAATAATGTAATAAAATGTCCTCATTGACATTGTAATAACATATTTACTAATAATGTGATACCTTTCAGGTGAGTCTGTTTTTTGTTTTTTTTTTCAAAACTAGTGATGTGATCATTTTGACATAAAAACGTATGCATTTTTCCTCAGAAAGGGAAAGTGCATAAGTATACAAAATTTATAATACTATTAGTGTCATGTTAGGCTACTGAAAACACTAACATTTGGCACTGATTTCATGTTTGGAAATGAAAACTCTAGCCTTTGTGTAGAATTTGAAATTTGGCAAGAGATACTTTGTTATCAGTCAAAGATGCATTAAATTAAAATCTCTATCAATGGCAATTGAACCTGCCCGTACCCATGCTGATAGGTCGTTGTGCAAGGATGGTCCATTAGGTCACAGTGGATCTCAGATTAGACAGTATCAGTAGATGACAGTAGATGATGGCTGTGTAGAAGATGGCTAACGTTACACAAGTAAGCGATGAAGACAAAAGAGTCAATTTAATTTCAATGAAATGATCTTTTTCATCTGAGTCAACAGTGCTTTTTATTGAATGTGTCTCCTTTGTCTCTCCTGATTTTATGAGAAATGACCCACCTGAAATGTACATCAGTCAGGACATTTTATTACATTATTGGTCAAGTTATTACATTTTTGGAGTTTATTGCATTTTCAATCAAGAAGGTGGAAATTTTATGAAATTTTCAGGAAATTATTACAAGACTGGGTGCTACAGCAAAACATGCAAAAATATATTGAATATATATTGAACTTGAACAATATATTGAACTGTGCAGTTACCCCTTATGATTTTCTCCCCTTTGAGGTTTATTTCATATTTGAAGATCTATCTTGCACCATGCGCATGTTTTGCAGTTGCCCTCAAGAAACTTCTACAATTTCCTTGACCTTCAGTGAAACAATAATAGATCAATGGGTCTCTCTACATGTTTGAGAAATAAACAATGTATGCAATTACTGTTGAATATTTAACATCATTTACACACCTATGTCACCAACTTCCAGGAAAAAAAGACAAAATACATCCTGCCAGTGATTTTCTGCTCATTGTCACCTGTACATCAACAGTTTTTTCATTGCTGATGTAGAAATATTTTGTGTAAGATTTATTAATTGACTGATTTGAGACTTGGGTTGGCTTCACTGATGTAGTTTTTAATTTGTTAAGGTCTTATCTGTGTAGGTAAAGCTTGTTCTTCATCTTCATCTTATGAGGCCCTTGTGTCACCTTATTTGGCAACATATAGTAGAGTTTCTTGCCACAGCTATGCTAATGATAATAATGATGCTGATCTAGTTTCCACTCAAAACATCACATGTTAACTATTTAGTTCCCATCCTGACCAGCCTATCTGGCATTTGCTGCCTGCTGGATGTCTCAGTATGTTTTATAGCTTAATCAGCGTTATTTAGATTCTTTTATTTCATGCCCAAAAGACAAACAAGTATGATAAATTTGTAAGCTCACAAGTCTTTGGCTAAAAATGTGGGTACAATATTCAACTTCGACTTTACTGTCATCTGAGAAATGAAAGGAATATAAAATCTGTCTTTCTTCAGCTCATTTCATTCTCAAAATGATCTAGATGAAGTAGTTAGTAATCTCATCTTGTCTTGTCTGGATTATAGCAACATATTTTATTCCAACATCATACAAAATATTATACACCATTTACTGAACACTTTACTCCTATTTAGCTACACTCCATTGGCTCCCAGTTTCTTTTAGAATTGATTTTTAAAATTGTATCAATTTTTTTTTAAATCATTCATGGTCTGTCTCCTTCTTAAATTGGGGACCTTTTGAGCCTGTACCAATTTGTAACCTTCATCTAAACTTGTGACCACTACTTTGTGATCAGGGCCCCAAAGCTTTGAGATAGTCTAGCTATATAAGTCTTTTATAAGGTCTTCATGTTATGTATTTTTATTGTGTGTTTTTATACTCCTGCTTTAATTTGGTTGTTTTTAATGTTTTGCTGGTATTTATACATACAACAGAAAACAATAACAGATCTGACCTTTAAAAAAATGTCTAAAACATGCTAAAAAAAAAAAAAAAATGGTCAAAAAGAGAGACAATAAAGAAATTATAAAAAGTTTAAAATAAAGATGAAAAGTTGTAAAAGGTTTAAAAGAAAGATGATTAAAAGACAACATCACATAAAAGTCTGTAGAAATGGGTTTTAAGAAGTGATTTAAAAGAAGTTACTGACTACTTACTATAAATAGAGATTGTTGTTATTATTATTATTAAGTTGTTAAATATCTCTGTTTTGCTGTGGCCTATTTGGATTGAACCATGAGAAAAGGAAAAGTAACAACACAGATGCTAAACATCAGTAAGACTAAAGAACTGATAGTGGACTTTGGCAGGAAGCAACAGAGGAACTACCACCCACTGAGGATCAATGGAGTCCAGGTGGAGAAGGTTGGACAGCTTCAAATATCTCAGTGTCCACATCACACAGGACCTGTCATGTGCTGCCACATCAACACCCTGGGGTAGAAAGTCCAGCAGCATCTCTACCACCTCAGATGCCTGAGAGACTTTAAGCTACCTCTAAGGATGTCTAACTACCGCCATTTCATGTGTCTGGCCAACAGAATATGAACTAGTCACTGCTTTTGCTGGCTTCAGTGCAGATGAGGCTTTGTTTGTTTTTAGCTCTGCCTAGCTGAGTGGGTGTTAGGTTGATGGCAGCAACATGCTTATGAGAAAATACCACAATTTATTTAAAGACAACATGAGATATTTCTGAATTTACAAAACAACAAGTACCAGAGACAGTTTTACTAAAAGTACGGTATTTTAGGTTTTTAGAGGCAGACAAACACTATTTAAATCTACAAATATTCTGCCTTTGGCAATCCTTGACCAGTATTTTGTTCATTGGTGCCTCCTTAAAACCAAAGACCCTAAAAAAATTAGATTGATCTCTTCACTCTTTAAAAGTACTGAGTGACAAATTACATTTCTGTTTCTATAGTCTATACTGAATGTCCCATTACAATAAGCTTTTGGAAGTTTGATAATTTAATATGAAATAATCAAATGTCATATTTAAATAAACACCCAAGCCCTTGAGTTAACAAGCAAAACTGCCAGTGTTAATTTAGCACTGAAGAAAATGTTAATTTTTGTACTTATCATTTATTTTAACACATGGTAGACAGTTTTTCAACAGCAGCCCCACAGCCACACCAAGTCTGAACAAAGACTCCAATCAACAATTCCAAATAGTCCTTTTTAAACAGAATTTGTCATTTTCAATTTTAATAGCAAATTTGTCAAGCTTCATTGTTACCCTCATTTTTATGAAGTATCCCCCAATAACTGCTACTAAATTCCACCTGCCTAGAAACAACGAACAGCATGATGCAAACACTTACAGAGTAGGGATAATGTTAAATGAGTGATGAGGCCTGCCTCTTGCTTCCATCAGATATAGCACTTTGCATGGCATAGTTTTCAATGTTTGTTTTCTGAGACATTGGTACAGTTTGTCTATTTTTCATGGCCATTTATAAACTACTTTATTAAAACGTTTACAGTTCTTTTGTGAACTCTAAAATGCTACTTCATGACTTTGTACTTACTCGTGGTCACTCTGCTATTAATTCCATATGTGTTTGTGACTGCAGTTACCATCAACAAACATCACCAAAAAAAAACAAGATTAGGTCAAAACCTAGTATATGGCTGGAGCATGTAAGGTGAATGTGAGAAACTGTGGCCAGTTTGTTACAGGAATAGTCAGCTGTAATGTCTATAATGTCGATTTCTGCATATTAAATGTTCATCTGCAGTCTTCTGTAGTGGTCCCAGTAATATTTGTTGTTAAAGTGCACTGAAGTAGCATATCACATGACATGGTTAAGCTATGTTAGAGTCAAAAAAGGTTATAAAGGCAGTTGCAAGAACAATACTTTCCACTCATATCTTGGCATGTTTGATTTGAAAGAGAAATTATTTTAATTTTAAGTATTTCAATTATCTGTTAACTCCCCCTGCTTTTTCATTTGTTTCACTCTGTGGATGTATCTTGTTTGTCACTCTGTACTGAGTGCTTTGTCAGATTGATGGTTATTTGCGGTGCTTTAACTCTGTACTCGTTCTCATGCCTCCATGTCCCTTTTTCTGCCTCTTTCACTGTTGATGATCATGGAATTTTCGGTACAAATTCAGGAGGCTCATCTCTGTCCACTTACTGCAAGCGTAACTGCAGAGCAGCTACATGAGTCTCATGTTTTACCTGCAAGACTTGTGTTTTAATGCTGTTGTTCGTCATTTGCAATACGAAAACGTCAGAGAGATAAATAATGTGCGTCCTGGTTTTAGTTCAGTTATAAAATCCAAAAACACTGCAGAGGGTTTCTCCTGCCGGCTGCTGATGTGACACCTACAAATGTATGGACGATTGGTAGGTTTTGATCACTATTTTGTGTATTTTTCTATGTGAAAAAGGCCAGATTTAAACATGTTTTATTTTGGTTAATATTTCATTTTGTGAAGTGTGTTTTTCTGTTCCGCCACAAGAGGGAGTAGTCACCAGAGTGAGCGCTAGTTGTAGCTGCGTAGGGCTTCCGTTCCTCAAACACAGAACAGCCTGCTGAACGAACACAACTAACGTCTCCTGTCTCTGCTTTTCCTGTATATTACAGGACCTATCTTCTGTATACAGGTGACCCATGCCTGGGGCCTGTAACACTGACAGCACTGTCTGCTGGAGAGTCGATCACACTAAATGTTAGAGGAGGAGACACAGAGACACTGGTATGTGTGTGTTTAAACTGGAGTTTAACAGACTTTGCAGCATTTAGCACCAGCGCTGAGAACTTCAGAGCTTGTAGCAGGAAACACAGTCACTCTGTGTTGTGCTGCTGTTCTCTGCTCCCATCATCTTGCACTGATTCGTTTTGAAAGGGCAATGGCCAATGAAGAAACTCTAACATTCCACTGGCCAACCAATGGTGTAACTTCATCATTCACTCACAGACAACCGTGGTTATAGGGCTGGTCTGTGGCCAGTCCAGCCAAAAGGAAATGTTGGCATATATTCCTCTATTAACTGGAGTGGGAGAGCAAGCCGAGAATATATTAAGTCGTGCCAGTGTGATGAATATTCTGCCTAACTAACTGCTTCTATTTTTTACTTTGATACTTTGATACGAAACAAATGGTCAATGACATGATTATCTTGATGATTCCAGGACATCATTATGATGTTAATTACAAATATTGATACAAGACATCTAGCTTACCTTCTTAGGGACAGAGCAGCATCTGTGTGTATACACTGCATATGATAAGGTAACATGAGATGACCTTATCCATGTTTTAGTTGTGGTCTATGCAACAATTCGGTCCACTTTTTTCCATAAAGGTTAACTACACACACACAAAATTAACTAGTTTACATGCAATCTAATTATTCAGTACCCATCACATTATTTTCTAAAAATTAATTTGAGAATTACACCAAAATTAACAAAAGAGACCAAAAAAAACCCCAATATCTAAGAAGTCAATCAAATACAATACAATAAAAGATATAGTACACTACAGAATACAAAAACATTATTTTCTCTGGTATACATGTAAGGGACATTTAGAAGGTTTATGTCTTGTTAACCTTCTATTGGCCCTTTAGCTAGTATCACTGATAAGACCTTCCTGTTTATACTCCATCCTCTAAAGAAAATCAATACTGAAAATTAAAGGAAAATGCCTCCAGCACAGTCATCTATTGGCATGTCTTTTCACGTTGTCACATATGGGGATGCAGAAAACAGAAAAAAAGACAAAGAAAAAATGGACATGGACATAAGAGACTTACGATTGCAGTATTTCTCTCTCAGGAGGACAGACCTCAGGCACATGGTTGAAGTTGCTCATCCTTGGGGAGCCTGTCTCTATATAATAGACCATCAGCCACAGCTTTTGGCCGTAGGCTATAAGCAATCAGTCCTGCTGAATCACATTTTAGCTAAAGAAAATGGGACATATCGACATACTGTATGCTGCTGACAAAGCAAATGTACTTAAACTGTCAATGACCAGTAGAAGTCTTGATTAGAGAAATGTGTGCCCCTCAACAAAGATTGCAACAGAGTGATGGGAGTGAAAGTAGTAACTGTATGATCAGACACTACCTTTTAATATGGAGTGGTTATTTTTTGTCAACCAGAAGGATCACTATGGAAATTCAGTTGCACAGGATAAGGGTTAGGGTTAGGGCTTAACCAAGTGCATTAAGTGCCTAAAAACAACCATAAAAATTGCTAATCATTCTTTCATTACTACAAGCAGGAATTGTGTTGTTAGCGCAGATATTGTGGGGAAAAAAATGAAATATGTTGTTGGTGAATGTTTTAATTATTGATTATTATTGATTATTCTTAATAAGGTATTACATTTTTTAAAAAGGAATGTTGATAAAAAATTGGATAGCATTGTTTCTCTTAAGATGTACATACTGTTGCAATTTAGTTGTATATAAATGTAATTTCTACAAGACAGGCTTGTATTTTTCAATTCAATGTATCCAATGAGATCAAAAAATCTTTGTAGTAAACAGAAATACACCTACTATTGACAGCACATTTTCAGCTATAGCCAAATTGGATGCTTGACATTGACATTGACCTGGGCCGGATTATCCATATATTGCATCAGGAAAGTGCCTGGGGGCACCAGCCAATTTGTCATGCTGGAGGGCACCAATGTGAAAAAAAGTGAAAAATGTAAATAGTATTGTGGTCAGAAACAGCATTAAATCTGCAAGCAGCGTTGGACGGGCCTTCGCACCCTCATGCACATTGGGGCACAGCACAGTCGAAGGGCTTCTGTCAAAAGCATATAGATGTCTCCAGACCTGGGCTGACAGATCTGAGTTTACCCATCCCCCGCCTGTCTTCCCTCCTTCTCCCTGTCAGGTGGAGACAGAATTTTAGAGCACTGTTCTTGTGGAAATATCTGTATAAATCCCATGACTTTAGCCAAATCTGACATTGAAAATCACATTATAGTAGGAATTTCCATCACAACTACATTGATACAGGTTTGAAAATGGTCAGACTTTTAGTTTAGACATCAGACGCCTCAGCTTGGCAGAAAGTCCATTCCCAGAGATTGCCTCCCCATTGGATTACATTGTAAGGTGCAATGTCGCACTCCAACTTTCAGGGCCTCCAAAATCTAAATCATTTGAGTTATTACAAAGTTTTACTTTTGTTCAGCACAGTCTATACCATTAACACCCTAGGAAGAGATAGCATGAGTCCAAAAATTGGTGAAAAATCTGACTTTGATGGGTGTATTGAGGACTTCCTGTTGGATTTAGGTCAGGGGTGTCAGTATATAATTTTTAAGTCTTGATGAGACAAAAATTGAGTTTTGGTTCAATCTCTCTACGACATTCCTACAGGCCATAGTGGCCCGTTTTAGAAAGAAAGAAGAAAGAAATAGAACAGATAGAAGAGGGTCTTCGTCCCTCTGGGGCTCGGGCCACGGAGGAAAGGACTAAGAGAGAGACGCTTGTAGGAGAACCAGTCGACTACGTTTTCCCCTAACATCATTTTGAGAGGTTTGTGGCCAAACCAACAGTAACCTCTGACCTCAAAGGTATGGATGTGTATTCTATGCCATCTGAGAAGGCTCTCAGATGAACTGAAGACCCCTTTTAATCACCTTAAAGTGTCAGTTTGACTCTCAGCAGAAACTGTCCTCTTCCTGAACTGCAGGGGGGAGGATAACCGGTGCACTCTCCCCAACAATTTACACATTGACACTAATTGTCAAACCACATTTCATGAATACCGGATCAAAAGGACCCTTCTCTGGAGACCTGTAGAAAGACTGTTTATCATGGTGAATCCCCTCAGCTTGTTTCTCTTCTTTTACCTCAATGTTTTCATGTCACATTCTTTAACAAGACTCCCCTGTTTCTCACCCTGATGTTACCCCAAGATAACATAACCAGACCCATCGTAAATTCAGCTGAGCTTGGTTGAATTTCTGTGCTCCCACAAATTCAAGAGTTTTTGATTCACAGGTTTCTGAATGTTTATTCATCTTGCAATCTGTATATTACTGCTTAATATTGAATGCTGATTAAAACCATCCAACTCAGGTTTTCCTGCGACACAGTAAAGCCGAATTAGAAATGTCCAGATTTAATTGAATTCATATTGAGGTAACCACAGTGCCACCCAATGGACAACTTTATTCAGGTTAAATGTTCTGCGAATCACAATCAAATATTACATTTCCATTATACTCTATATAGACTAGAAATTAGATTTGACACGTATGAAGTATTACCATGGTAGATAAAAGAATAGTCTTAGTAGTTATATTATGCATCCCAGCTAATAGTAAAGATAAAGTTTGTAACTACAATGTGTGTGAATAAGTCTCATTTAATGATTGCAAAAATAACATCAAGTCATATGTAAGATACTCTATCTGGTCAATTTATCAAGTGCTTCAACGTCAGTTGCTGTATATGTGGTTATAGAAGATTCATGCACTCTTAACATGCATCTAATGTCTCATATATGTGTAATTAGTATTGAAACTGATGGTCATGGTGAAATGCTTATCTAAAAGCCGGAGATCATATATCTCATTTGCGCGCGAGAAATAGTTCCAACCTCCTAGGAACGCCCTCACGCTAGCCTCGTATAAAACAAGCGTACCGGCTGCGCTCGCTCTCTTACTCTCTCTCTTACTTTTTCACTCTTTTGATTTTTGTATTCGTACTATCAGGCCTTTCGCGCGCGCTCTTTTTCTTTTGTTCTTCCAACTTAGTCTTTTTCCCGTTCTTTGCTACAACTCTTGTTAGCAGTCTAACTTTGAGTGAATCTACGTAAATTTACATTTAAATTAGATATACTGCCAGGAAACGCCATCCTGGACACTTGCAATTTAATTTACCTTGAAATCTAGTTCCGTCCGACCGGCGAAATTATTATTGAACATTATTGAATTATTGAATATTTTATTTGGCAAGAAAGTCAGTAAGCCAGAGACTTTCAATTAAACGATTACCGCTCTCTCGACGGATCAAGACATCATCACCAAATTCAACTTCATCATCTGTTACGGAAAACTCTGTGATGGTTATAATAACCATCTGAAGAAACCGTAACAAAAGACTTTGTTCCTGACTCGCCGGGTGACCCCTCCTCGGTACCCGCTGCAGGCCAGTTGGCCCAAAAGGCTCCCGACTCGCCGGGTAACCTATCCTCGGTACCCGCTGCAGGACCGTCTGCCCAGCTCCCAGTGACGCAAAACAGCTGCCGGAATCACCGCTGAGTCATCCCGGACCCCAGCTGAATCACCACTGAGTCATACAAACAACGCTGCACGAAGTAAGCTGAAACCACATCACTGCTGCTACACCTCGTGGTTAAGAGTCGGTGTCGTTTAACGGAACTCTCTTGTTAAATTTCATTAGAGAAGATATCTAAATTCCAACCCAAATTTAATTTTACAATAAACATTTCACCATCACCTATTCTATAATTTATGCTCATTTTAATTTCATCTTGGTTACATGTTCATTTATCCATTTGTATTAATGTCACATTTTATTATTTGTTTATTATTATTTAGTTAATAAATATATTTTTGTAGTAAGTCGTTGTCTGTGAATTCAATTTTAGCAGAGAATTAAGATCACTGAATCGTAGCGAGCACCTCAGATTTGAGATTGATAGAAGTTGCTTCTGTGTTTCTTCCCGACACAGTTAAAACAAGCTTAATGGGAAGTGGTGCCCCCTTCATAAACGAGGATCTTATAATAATAACTGATGTTCCTACACGCTGTTTATTTAAATAATAACAGTAGTATACTTTATTGCTCATAGAAAGACTATTTTACAAATCTACCCTCCTATGTGGAACAAATACACCTTCGTGTTATATGGTTGTGCTACGGTTCATACACTACTATTTTATTTTCTGTTTTACAAAGTCAGGAAGAAAAGTCAAATGTTATAAATGTTGTTTCTGATCAGGACAATGAAAAATGCATTTTTGTCTCGAGATTTTGAAATGAAAATCAAATCATTGTTCTGTTTTATTTATTTAATTTCTGTCTCTGAAAACAACTAAACAGAAAACAACTGTAATGTCTAAGGGCCTACATGTTACAATGCATTGTCTCAATATGCTATTCTTCACATCACCTCACCTGGTGCTCTATGATCATTCAACTGTTGAAATGATTGCTTACAGCAGATGTTATTGGGCTTGCTTTATTTGGTATATGCATGTAATGATTTTTTTAGACATACTCTGTAATGGTTTTGTATGTAGTCATCATACAGGTCATTTATGATGGAGATAATCATATTTAGCATGACATGTTGCATTAGGATGCGAGTTTCATTCAGATTTGAGCATCAGTGTAAGGGTTTTTTTGGTTATGTGGGTACTTCTTTATGTGTAAAGTGGGAGGAGCAGGGCACTTTGAGTGTGCTCAACCTAGGACCACACTGTGTTAATGCCTGACATTGACTATAAAAGTAAATATTACTATCTGTCTGTAACAGTTTAAGTGAGCTAAAGTGCCAGTCATCTGAAACAATGTGTTAGCTTATAAACTCATTTAAGTTAGCAACCAAATTATAAAACAGACAGACAAGAAAAACAAAAAAAAATATTAAAGAAAAAAAATGTATCTGAATTGTGCTCTTGGATTTTGCATCTTTGAAACTTGAGGAAATGCACAGGCAATACCAAGTGACAGAGAATGAGAATAGAGAGAAAGGGGAAGGGGAAATCTACTCACATGAAACCAATAAATACGAGTTTGAGTGACTGAGTGAGTCAGAAGCCAGATTCATGAGATTCTTTGCACTGAAAGCCCTTCAAACAGAATGCAGGTTTCAGCACACTTATTTTGTACACCACATTTGCTGGTACCTGAAGGCAGACTATAAGTGTCTGTTCAGCCTCCTCTTTCCCACTGTTTGCAAGTGATTTATATAGCAAGTGAAAAGCCCAGTCAAGTGACTTATTGAAAGATGGGAGTTTGAATCCAATTTGTCTCCCATGTGCTTAGAGTGCACCTTCGTAATGTGTGCTGTCTTCAGGCTGGGTTGAACAGGAATTAACCTTCCCTCTCCTTTCTCTGTCTCAATGCTTGATAATAATGTTGTGCTCTTTCTCACTCTGTTTTCCCTGCACAATATTCACTTCAAGCTATCCTGTGAAAGGGTCAAATGTCATTTAGTTTCTTTTACTTTGACCATGGTCTAATGTACCATTAACCACAGCCCCCCTTATGTTTTCCATCCCTGTTGTCAGATCGATATCCTGCAATGGCCATACTAAAAATAAATATCCTGATAATATTCTGAATGAACAGCATTTTACATGCACACAGATTTTTATATTTGAAACTTCCTCTGACTTAAGAGATATCAGGAAAGATATCAGCAAGTCAATTGAATCAGTTACTTAAATGCTGGCATGTGTACATTGAATATCGGGATATATGCTGCATACTATGTGGATTGGAGCTTTCTCTGAATCAACATATGTGCATTCAAATATCTTTCACAGCAGTCTCGTGTCCTGTTTATTGATGCAGGTGACAAATTGTTTATAAAATAAACTCAATTTTTCAAGATAGAAAGGCAAAGAAGATAATCATTTTAAATCTGGGTACAAAGGTGAATCCTTGTGGCTCAATGGGATTGGATTCTACTTGAACATTTATCAAAAGTGGCAATTTCAGGACAGAATTACTTAAAAATCACTATCAAACTTGATATGTCTACATGAAGATGTTTCTGAAAATGGTCACTCTTACACTGAGACTCTAAAAGCAAGTCTTGGGCATTTTTGCACCATTTCAGAGTAAACAGGCTGGGGCAGAGTAAGTGGTATAGCAATCACAGTGACGTTAATTGAACCTGATATGCCTGGCTATGTTAAGAAAACCAGTACATCTATGCTCTAAAGCTGACTTACGTCAAAACATAAATTTTAGTTGAAAGTGGGGTGTTTTCCATGTCAGTGCTAAAGTATTGATGTCATGTTGTCATAACAGGAGCTTTTTAAGGCTGTACTTTACCTTATGCTGTTATAAAGCTATTTATAAATGGAGCAATATAGTATAATATAGACATGTAGCCTGGCGAAAATTAAACCGGCACAGGACACAGAAATATCTTTCTGGGGTCTTTATTCTGAGTTATAAAATTTGGTGTTCAGCCCAGATAAACTAAAATAAAATAAAAGATTTAAAGCAAAACAAGCAGCCCTTTCATATAAACAAAATCAGTCCCAGCTGAGGACTCTCCTCTGTATTCTGTATAGTTGTAGTATCAGTAACCATGAACTATTAGTGTTAAGTCACCTATGCAAAGACTGCAGGGACAAGGATTCTAGTACAAAAGAGTCCAAAAATAGCTTTAGCTATGTAGGCTAGTACAAAAGAGTCCAAAAATAGCTTTAG
This sequence comes from Euthynnus affinis, assembly GCA_029490765.1. NCBI lineage: Eukaryota > Metazoa > Chordata > Actinopteri > Scombriformes > Scombridae > Euthynnus > Euthynnus affinis. The sequence continues at coordinate 22,663,560 of CM055844.1, read as the reverse complement.
CTTCGTAGGCTAGTACAAAAGAGTCCAAAAATAGCTACAGCTACGCTTGTACAAAAGGGTGAAAAATAGTTTAAGCTATGCTAGTACAAAAGGGTGCAAAAAATAACTACAGCTACATAGGCTAGTACAAAAGAGTGCAAAAATAACTATAGTGGCTCATCCCTATAAACACAAAAGAGCCCATTAATACACAATTAACAATTGTACATTAACATTCCTTGAAATTTTATGATGAATATGTAAACTAAAATACATACTGACTTGTGCATCTGTCCAGGAGCACAAACAGAAAGGATGACGGGATACAATTACATCGGGTTCTCCCACATGCGTTACACACCGTCCACATGTCTGTCTACATCTAACAAATACAGAAACATCCAGGTACAACGTCTTACAATTTGTACATATTGGTTACCCTTAAATGCATATCACTCGATATTTTGTCGATATTTTTAACAGTCACATTTTATAAGATATTTACCTTCAGAAACAGTCCATAGCAGCAGAACACACTGCGTGCTCACATCGAGGTAAACAAGATGGTATATTTCTTCCGGTCTCTCTCTACCTCTACCGTTTCCCAAAATCCCTTGCCCTCACAGGGGGTCCCCAAATTAAAACAGTGCCCTCTGGTGGTGTTAATCGTTAATGTCACATTTTCCCACCCGGCTACAGACATGTAAGAATTTTTTGTGGAATTGAAAACTGTAAAATGTAAAATGAACCCTGAATTACTCATGGACCTGAGCTGGAGAGGCAACAGGCTTGAAGTTATGGATATGTCTTGTGTCATCTGCACTTTCCTGTTTAGGCCTATTGTACCTGGTTTAGTACAAAGTAAAAATACTACACGTGATGCTGCTTTTTCCCCATAGTAACACATTTCAATATCAGTAGTGTTATATGACAAAAGTACTGTTTGAAAACATGACCTACTTTTTCATCTAACAAGCATGCAACCTGAGACCTTGGTCAGTCATGTTGCAATTTTGACATGAGGATTTTATGTGTCCCATGTGAGTATGCTCTGTTTGGCATGACAAGGTTCCCAAGTTGTTAACCAATATGAAACAACAAATTAGAAAAAGCTGATCCTTTCTGGATCATCTCAGCACAGTATCAGTCAACATTCCCATTGTTGCTCTTCTGGCATATTACAGGTGTTTTGCCTTAGTGACTTATGATGAGTCAGTACCACATCTTCATGTGAGGTCAGTCCTGACCCTCCAGTCATTTACCTACCAGCTACATCAAAACGACAAGCACAGTGTTCTTCCAGGAAGATACTGCTCCCATACAGAGAACATGTTTGAGTAATGACTAAGAAAACAATTACAAATAGCCAATGAAAATGTATCTCAAGCTATCTTAACCTAACGGACAGTTGAAAAATAACGTTAAAGCTCATTCTTTCAAATAGTTTTTTTAGACTTATATAGAGTTCCTGTCCAGTTGTTTTGTTCCTCTCCCCAAATTGTTTTGTTCTTTACTACCCCTAGTAAAGATTTTTAGCTTTCCATTAATTACTAGACCAGTGAGCAGATGGCGGTGATATAAGGTTATTATTTAGGAACAAAATGCTAATTGAGCCTATGGTTGAAGTGAAAAAAGTGATGCAGAGATAAAAGGAGGCTTGCCCTATGATTTTAAAAATTGAAAGGTGAATGTTTTTGGGACATGTGGAATAAAAAAATAGATTTAGGCCTATAATCCATTATTGCTGCTTTTCTATGGTGTGGATTTGGGTGACATCATGGACTCTAAATTCATTCTTTCCAGGAAAAGATGTTCCTTAGTCTATATACATATGTAATCGCCCATCACGTCTGCTTATGTTTAAGAAGAACCTTGCAATCTCCATTGTCATAAAATTAAAGCCATACTTATACCCACCATCTTTACTACTACTCTCATTTTGCTTCTGTATTTATTAAATGTTAACTAAGCTGGGGTTTTTTCCGCTTTATTAAGACTCCTGTTTCTTTCTGTCCTCTCTCAATTGTTCAGTACATCTTTCTCATTTTTAATATAAGCTTCCTGAGTGTAATATTTAGGCCTACTAGTGGCGATTGTATTTTATGCTTTTTTTCCTCATTTACAGTGGATTAAAATTGAAATCCTGTCTTCTAAAGTATATAAGCTGCTGCCTATTGTCGGTTTTCTGCTCATTCTGCTAATCCCTGGTTGACAGCTCCTGCTTTGCAAAGACCTTTTGCGTGGGCCTCTCTCTCACTCTGCCCATCTATTGCTCATACAGCATCTCATTCCTTATATTTCCTCACAAATTACTACTAATTTTCATACAGAACACAGAGCAACAATCTTGAATGTTAAACATATGTTTAAGGATATTTGTGTATTGCTCAGATATTGAAATTCATGTATGCAAATGTTGGTTTATTTTCTATTTTCTAACATAAACTTTCCTCTGATATTGAGAATGTATGACCTCACTTAGCTTTGTAAAATCCAGTCAAGGATCAGACATATAACAACAGGGGTAAATTTTGCCTTGATTTTGCTGACTAATTATTGTTAAAATGACTTGCCCTCCTCTCTCTGCCACTCCTTCTCATGAAAAATGGATGTAACCAAGGTCATGTTAGGGGAGGGAGCTTACCATTTACTTTTCCATGTTGGCAGAGATTGGCGGAGGGTTTCACTGCAATTTATACCATGCCTGATAGAAGACGTTAACCTTGAACTGAGCCTCACATCATCTAATCATGCCTGACTGGTCACTCAGGCTGACTCACCCATCAGTTCTTTACAGTTATGTGTGACCACCTGCACACCCATATTCATCCACCTGAATATATGTGCATTCGTATAAAGTGTGCACACATACTGTTTACACATACACACTTGAATTCTCGCAGAGTTGTTTGTTTCATAAATATCAAACGCATGGACAAAATGATTCACTTAACAATGCTTAAAGAAACATCATTAATGAAAGTGTGGTGTTAAATAACATCTAATTGTCTAGCTGTGAGCCTCTGCATTTTCTTCACCTTTTCTGTGAATGGTTGTTCTGCACGCCCTGAAAAATACATGTCTGATACGTCAACAAGAGCAATTATGTGTCTCTAAATTAATAGGTAGTCTAGTTTTCTTCTTTCAAATTATAGATAAAATGGAAGATTAAACATTACTGACAGACAGGAAATTGAGTCACTTGCTAAACTCTTGACTGACATGCATGAGGTAAAGGAGAGCTGTCATGATGAAAACACAGACTGTGTGTAGAGAAAAAACACATTGTCCAAACACTTTACTAGACGACAGCCATCAAATTATCTAATATGATCAGTAAGTCTAAGTATCATGGTAATGTTTTATTATTATTATTATTATTATTATTTTAAGTGCATAATGGGTCTTTTTCCATCATAAAACCTGATCAGATGCTCAGTGTCATTATTCATAAGGTAGATATAAGTGTCAATCAAACTCTCAGGCTGAGGCAACACAGTGACATGCTGCCAACAGTGGAATCTGACACTTATCCATAATGCTCTAAATCTCAGTGGAGCTCATATACGAAATCAAGGCACTGCCAGCTGAAGTTTTTCTTCAGTATCCTGAAGCAGAAAAATATGAATTTAGATTATTAGAACAGGCATACCACATTTATGTCAGTATTTAAAATTGTATGCACGATCTCAGCTCAAGCGTCCCTTTCACAGTTGTGCACATAGTCAGACTGCAGGTTCTTGCTTGAATTTGTGTGCTATGTTTCTTGATCATAGTGAAATAATGCTATTTGCTGCACTGGAAGTCACCACTCACAGATTCCCACAGCACGCCGTTGTCTATTGTTGCTTGCCTAATCAAAAGGATTTTGGTTCAGGAAAATTGGCCAGCTCTGCCCTTGCAATTTTGTATGATCAAATGTGTGTTTTCTTTCTTTATTTATTTATTAATGCAAGCGTAGATGTAGACACAGGCATGCTTTGAGAAAACTGTAACAAAGAACTATAGTGGAGCAGCCATTTATACTTTGGCTGTTGGAGGCACTTATATGGGTGAGGTTTAAGGGAATTTTAAACATACACAGTGGTTAAAGTAGCCATGGATATGCCAAGATATAATTTAATCTTAAGTAGTGCTCTTTATTGTAATGGATTCTACTGATTCTCTAATACTGTTCATGACCAGACTTTCAATGAAAAGCCTTTAACTACACACTCTATATACTTAGGAGACAGAGTGTAACAGCAGGGTGCTGTCCCCTGAACAATTTTAAACCCAGTCCAATAGTTCAGGATGTACTCCCCTTCAGTATACATTGTCCAGCCCAGAAATTCACATGGGTGACATTCGCTGTTTTGCATGCAATAATAAGGGGAAATCATTTGAGCATTCACTGGTGCTTTCATCCTTGGGAGGTGGAAATGGGGAGATCTAATGCTTTGGCCTGGGAGATTTGTCAGACAGACTCAAATCTGACCACTTGCCACAGGGAGTGGTGTTGTGTAAACAGCCTCCTACAGGCAACCATGACCTTTCACCATTATTATTATTTTTTTGTTCTTATTGTTTTTGGTCTCCTCTGTTTCACATGCCCCAGCTCCTGAAAAGCTGCAGATGGCACCAGGCAATGACCCTGAAGCCCTGTCTGTAATATTCATGCATGCAGAGAAAGATCATTATAATCCAAGAGCTATTTTTCTCCCTCAGAAATAAATATTTGCATTAATAAGACAATTGCCTGAATTAAAATGTATTATGATAATGATGCAGAGATTTGTGATAAAACAACATAATGCTTAGCCCTTCATACCACAGGAGGGGGAAAATGTGCTGCCACTACAAATAGAACATTAGAGTAAAAATTGTATTATTTTCCAATTAGCTGTTAATTATGACCTTACCTGTACCCCTATAGTCACTAGGCAGCAGCTATATATTAGCGCACATGTTTCTTTAAATTTAAATTCTGTAAGGGCATTTATTCAGATAACTTATTCATACTGTGTTTCAACATTAATACACTTTTATTGATTTCTATTTTCACAACCTATGGACAATAAAGTAATGACATTTAATTATTTTTGTTATTACCAGACTTAGCAAGATATCAATGTTGTTTGTGAAACAAACTACAGTTGCTACAGAGTAACATACATTAAGTGAGATCACTTCTGTTGTGTGGTTACATATTTGTGTATGGGAAGTTGATTTTCTAATGGCTTGAAGTTCTTGTTTTTTAGTCACTTTTAAGATTCCTGGCTTCCCTGAACTCCATTCAGTAAGACTCTGCCAAGTGGTAACATAAAAAGAAAATATCCTCTTGCTTTTGTTGCAGGCTTTGCTGCCTCTCAAAGAAGACGCTGGCTCAAAGTAGTGCCTAGAATTGGATTATCTTAAATACTTAGTTGCATTATTGATTTACTCATCCCTTCCATTAGCACTTAAGTGAAATAGAGGAATTCATACAGTATGCCAAGTTTATTTGGGGAGAAAGATCTGAGAGCAAGGCTATAGTTCATCATATAAAATTAAGCTTAAGTTTTATCATTTACCAGACTGCACTGCCTTAAATCAAGACACAATGTACGCAATGTAATGTTACAACTTAAGTGGATGATTTATGCATTACAGAAGTTGTAAATTATGTAATATCTACACATTCTCTACAATTGACTTGTGTCAACCTATCCCGTGCTAATGTTAATGCACAACAGGCAAACCCTGTATTATAGATAAGCTTTCTATCTTGTGTAATCATACCCAGTAGAGATTTCTTGTGCCAAAAAAAATAAAAACAGTGATAAGTCACAACAGTGTAAAAGAAAATTAATAATATAGCTATTTAATAAAGAAAAAAACATAAACATGAAATGAAATCCTGCCACCTATCTGGGTCCAGGTCACAGAAGGAGCAGACATCCCAGACATCCCTCTCCCCAGACACCTCCTCCACCTCTTTGTGGGATATCCCGAGGCATTCCCAGGCCAGATGGAATATGTAATCCCTGCAGCGTGTTCTGGGTCTGCCTCTGGGTGTACTCCCAGATAGACGTGTCAGGAATACCTTGTTTTAGATTATTTAAAAGTCTGTTGTATAATTTTACTGTTCCTACTTCATATCTGTTTTTTGGTTTGTTTTTATTGCCTTTTGATGCTTTCTATTATGCACTGTAAAGTAATGTAAGTAACTTGATTTACAACTACAAATAAATGTATTATTCTTATCATGCATGACCATATCTTTGAGATAATACAGTACACAATGTTCTGCTTCCTCACTTTAATTCATATGCCTAAATGACTGCTCATTGTGATGGGAAAAATGTATAATTCAGGAGGGAGATTTGGCTGCAATACAGGCGCTAAGTTCATGATATTCATCTTAATACCTGTGTGACAGAATAGTTCTCACAATTAGAACCTATCATCTTCTTGCCAATATTCTGCATGTCCTTTTATGCTTTGTGCATTGTATCAGCTCATTAATTTTGCAAAACTGTTGGTATAGCTCAGGTCATTTTAGCCGGTCCCTGGTGTGTCCCCTGCACTACTTGAGCTGTGTGTCACTGATAGGCCTCCCCGCTGCTCATCAGGCTTGAAAACAGCTTGTGTCTGCAGCTTTTCGGCAGAGTGTGATGTCTGCAAACAAGACCAAGCACCTATAGCAGGGGTGGCAGTGACTGTTCAGCTCCAGTCACCTGGATCACGCTGCTCATTTGACAGGCAGATAGATTATACAACTTTTTTTTTTTCTCTTTTTAGAGGACACAGGATAAGTCTTGAGACACTGTCCTTCAACACTGTCTAGACATTTAAAAAAAAAAAAAAAATAGCAGGTGATGTAACAACACTTAATTGGAGAATCTGCCTCTTGGCCTCAACATTCAGCACTGAAAATTGGGACTCAGAATTTTGTACTGGTTAAGAAAGGCTAGGCAAACAAAATTAGATCTTTTAGCCAAAGGCCTGAACATGGCTTCCTGTCATTTATGCCAAAGTGTCATGACATTAGTTTGAACATGCAAAGAAACCAAATGTAACTCTTCAGTGGAGAGTAATAAGAGGAATACAGAAGTACACCAACACGGCAGCTACATTTTTTAATCAGTCTTTGTCCAGGAAGCCATGTCCCTGAGAGGATGTTTATTTTTACCAGATTAACCCAATTAGTTTAAACTGTGTTTGAGTTGCTTCCAAAGGCCAATTTTCACGCATCTCTCACGTGTTACTTAAATCAAGTCTTCTCAAGGTCATTCTGCTAATTCTACAACATTTCATTCCAAACAATGAACAATGGATGAAACATTTAAATAAATACATCCAAATTTAATATTTGTAGGATACAACATTTCAGTTCTCTTGTCACACCCTTAAACTGTTGTTGTTTTTCATATTTTAAATTAAATATATTGTCTTTAAAATTTCGACTTCAAAATATGTCACTATATCTTTCTCAAAATAACCATCTTTTTAACTGAGGGCAGCAAACATTCTTGTTTTGCAATGCTTTCTATGTTAGGCTTCTGTCATGTAATTTAATGGTGACGTTAGGTGAGCCTAACACGCCCTGCACCATTCACATTCACTTAGTGTTCTGTCCAAACCTTAACAATCTCATAAGAATACCCTTCACCACAATGATTAAATGCATTGATTTTCTTGTAATTGCTATGCTCGCCTTCTTTTGGGGGGCTGTTGAGTGGGGCAACCATAGTTATTAAAAGCAATAATGGGTAAGTGCTATTTACAATGCTCTGTTTGTAAAATAAAGAGTAATTAGGTTGGTGAGCGAGATGAGACACTGGCCCCAAACGTGGAGCTCTGTGTGTGTGATTAGTTGCCAAGAACATCCTCAGATCACATGCACTGTGCTACCTGAATGCATTAATTACAGATCTGAGCAATTCCATTTTGCTTTTAAAAAACATGCACAGACAGGAGGACACAAACAGAAACCCTGCAGCAGCAGAATTCACAATAATGTACAGAATTCACAATAATGTCTAGAAGCTTCAACACCATACAGTAACTTATCAGAGGTTGTAGTGTTTAAAGGGCTGTTGTTGTGGAAAATAAGAAAAAAAATAGCTTTGGAATGGATTAAGGTGATGGTGGGGGCCAAACTGTGCTGAAAGATTATTCAATTCTATCTCCTCTGTGTTTTTAAGTTATTTGAAATTTTTAGTAATGTTAAGACCTAGCAGCATTAAGGCAGACCCTGTCGCTACCTCACACCAGAAAGCCAAATCAAATATGCTAGGAAGATTTAGCATGAGCCCACACCTGCCATAACTTCTGTAGTCAGTGTTTGCATCTCAGCTGGATTACAACCAAAGCAGGACACTGGAAGTGGGCTGTTGCTGGTTTTCTCCATTTCTCCATTATCGGCAAGTGGTTGTATGTGTTTTCTACACATTTTACAGCCAACTGTCTGCTTAATGAGACTTGGTACGCTGCATGATTTTAATCTTTTCCATCTTCAATCTTTGGATGAAATTTTCAAAAAACCTGATCAGACTCTGGCTCATAGACCACTATATAGTACTGTCTTAAGTCTCTAGCCGCAGTCATACTCCAGGTAAACATACATCATAATGGATTATACATTAGGTCATTTCTGATTCCACTGGTCATTAATAGCACCAATTGTTTGTAAATAGTTTCCAAAACAACCAGAGGACAGAGGTGAATGTGGGCTGTAAGGAAAGATGGGTTTAGAGAAATTTAAACAACATTTGGTCAATAAAATGTCACAGATATGTGTAAAATAGGCTCTGTACTTACTCGCTACTTCATAAAGAAATTAGTGAAAAAAGTCCATAATACCATGGCTTTTCCATCATATTATGTTTGACAACCAGTAAAGTAGAGGGCAATGACACTACATGTGTAGATGTACATGATACATGTAGAGTTTAATTGATGCAAAAAGGAAACATTCTGGCAACGTAGAAAATTCTTCAAGCTTGCTTGTCTATATTGGATTTGTTCTGATTTTGATATTAAACTGGATTATCTAAACAGCTACTATGGCAATCCTGTGCCAAGTACCGAGAACATATCTCCACAAAGAGCAAGTAAGGCAATCCATAAATACTGCAAATCTGTACATCTTTACATTTTTCATACGACATTTCAAAATTTCATTTTGATATGATTTGTTATGGCACAATTTACCCATAAAAACATGTTCAACCTCAGTTTACCCATGCTCTTTGCATGTACTACAGAGCTGTGGATGGTAATGATCATCTTAAACTCTGCAGAATTGCTGTAATATATTTTTTGAGGAATTTTGAGTGACATTATTATTTTGTTTGTGTAATGATTCAAATAATTTTGTGTAATGTGACATTAATAGTGAATAGTGTGGTCTTCATGTTGTTTGTCATGTGTCACTACAGTAGATGTTTGTTTTGTGTAATGCATTTGACTGGCATCTATTTTTTAGATAATCATCTTATTGCTCATTGGTCTGTGAAAAAAGTGTCTGTCAACAAGCCAGAATGCACTGAACACAGCATGATTCAGACTGTATGTGACAAATGCCATCAGAGAACAGGGATCTATCATGATGAAACAGGTTATCACTCAGTGGGAGCATCATTCAACCTAATTTAAAGTGCATCTATGAATGTTTAGTATGAATGTTTGATTAAATTTGACCACAAATCAGTAATTCATTCATAATTTACTGAAAGCTTTTTGTAGTTTTCCCCCCAAATTACATGAAACATGGATATTCAGTTTGGGAAATGTAAAGTTGTTTTTTTTAAATATATATATATATATATATATATATATATATATATATATATATATATATATATATATATATATATATATATATATATATATATATATATATATATATATATATATATATATATATATATTTATATGATTTATATGATGTTAATAATATTATAAATCATTAATTGATTCATTTATGTTAAATAGTTGCATGTCACATTTTCACCAACAGTGGTGATGTCATGATCGTATGGTACCAAGCACGCTTAAAAACAACAGCTCAACCAAAAAAGTCAGGTTATTACTTTTTATTTTTTTTTACAAGTGAGATATGTGGTGAAATATTTGTTGTTGGAACTGTACAGTGCATACTTGTCACTTGCAGTCAGCCAATTCATTCTGATGACATAGTAATGATAATGTGTCCAACACATCACTGAAAACAGACAGCAGCATACTCAAAAACCATAATCACAATCAGTCCTGTACAGTACTGTCAATGTTTAACCAAGTTTTGATGTTCACAGCTTAGTTGTCTGTTAGAGGTACAAAATACAACTTTTTTCTCCAGACAGGATAGACAGTGTAGATAGAAACATAGATTCCAGGGAACAGCAGTTAGAGACGAAAGGTAGCATCTGTGTTTTTATGATGGAGTGATAGATAGGTGTAGGATTACAGCAGCATGTAAGACGAGGAAGGATGCAGGCAATCAATTAACATATATATATATATATATATTGATATTTGTGTGTATGTGTGTGTGTTGTGTGTACCAACTGCTAAAATGTACTATGAGACCAGAATTTAACACACCCATCTTTTATTTAAACTGAAAAATGCTTCTTTGAAATGTAACATTACTAAAAGATTAAGATTCTTCTTCTGGTGTCTCTAGTGAGATTTCATGCCTCAAGGTTTTTACTCAAGTGCCCACTGACATGTAGAGGTCATGTATTGTTAAACACATTATTATGAGGATTAGATGTACAAGTACTGATAGCAGCTGAAAAATTAAGCACTCTACTTAAGCCTACAAACAACATATTCTTATATAAGCAGTTTAACCTTCCACAGCATAGTTGTCTGGTCATGTCATTTAAATAACATTTTGATTTAACTCATTGTATAATCATTCTTTCAAGAGACAAAGATCTACAGTACATTGTGTACACATAAATATATTTATAACTTTACATAAATTATAATGCACCTTTCATGAAACAATACAGAATAGTCATATGTTAATGACCACGTATTATGTTCAGTTTTAAGTTAGAATTAGAAAGAAAGAAGTGAATGTATGCAAAACAACACAACTCCCAGACAACAATTATAAAAATATAAATGTGTGGTCAGAGTTTGTCACACCACAGAAAAATTTAGAATTAATTACCCAGCAAAATTTGAATGATTAAAAATTGCGAAGTATATAAAATTAGGTTTCAAAATCATGGAAAAATAAGCAGTATTCTCTGCTCTGAAATGCTGGGGTCATGTCCTCTGAAGATGCTGATGCTAGTCACCCATTTACATTATCAAGCCATCATTTCAAGCCCACCCAAAAAAAATCCTGAACACAGAAATATTGAAAAACAGTTTAATGCTCTAACTCCACAATTCAATTCTGAATAGTTCAAACATTAACAAACATTTAAGACTAAAAATATATACACCTATAAAACTAAAGACAATAGCCCATGAACTGAGATGTGTCATTTTAAATTTGGTGCCATTTTGCCTCTTTACAAAAACTTGAAATTCTAAAAAAAAAAAAAAAAAAAACTAGGGAAGTGTAATTTTAAGTATTGTCAGAAATTAATTTTTAAAAGGCAGAGTACACATTAAATGTTCAGGTCCTACAACCTTGATTTACCTAAGAGGTGATATTTTCACTGTTTTGTCTTTGAGAGTCCCCTTTTCTTAAATGCTATATTCATCTTTCCATGTGAAGCATTGTATGCTTTCCCTAGCACAATTACCAAACCATGACAGCCCATTTCAGCTTTGTCTAACTCCTCACTTACCGTTCCAAATATACCCATTACCATGCAGATTGGTCCATTATCCTCTGCAATAGGACACTTATTCTCAAGTGAGATGTTGTGATTTTCTGTATCAAAGTGGACTGCTTTAAAACTTTTGGTCAAGAATCTGTTGCCTGTAACCAAACCCCATTTTAGTACAATTTAAAAAAAAAAAACAACTATTCCCTGATTTTCTGTAATTTCAGACCAAGTCTTTACAGTTGCAGCAATAATCTGACTTTACACAACCTTGATTCTGTTTGAAAGTGAGCACTGACTAACCTTTCCTTTGTCTTTCAAGGCTCAGACAAACAGCCATTTCAGCAGTCATAGTGTATGGTCTATATACCACAGTGAATATTACTGTCCTATTTCCACTCTGATACCACCTTAAACCATTGGTGTCCCTCCTCTAGGTGTGGTCCCCTGATCCCAGTCCTGACAAAGACCTGCCAAACAGCTACTTCTGCACCCCCAGGCTGACAAGCCAATCCACCTTTACCTGCAGAGTAACTTTACTACGTTTGTCACCAGCACCCGCCCTCTATCAAGGAGAACTGAAATAGATATGGTAAAATATTCACTGCTTCCTCAATGATCATGACATTTAAGAATTAAATTTTATTTCATTCATTTATAATTGTTATTGAACAGCCATGATTTTGATTTGATGTATACATATGCACTTAAGACCACACAAATACCAATATTTTTCTCTCAGCCCATGTTTTGTTCCTCTCAGAGCAAACAGCCCATATCAGTGTAATGGCAGTAAAGTATGACTGTAATAATTTAATTCCATACAGTATATTTAGAGGGCAAACAGTTAGGTCCTGAATGTTCACACACTACCACGGAGCCAATAAGCAGTGTCAGGTTTGCAGCACTAACAGGATTAAGCACCAAGACTTTATGTCTTTTACAGCCACTGCCAGGCACAGGCCTGGAAATAATGGGATCAGTTTTGAAGCAGTTCATCATGGAGGAAACCACCTCTTCCCACATTAGCTCAGTGTGAAAGGGCCTGATGCATATAGGCAACCTACCTATATAGGCAACACCCATAAATTGTAAATAAGTAATGACATCATGGAGATATACATACAGAAACACACAATATTCGAAAATGAATATTTCACACATATGGTAGGCTATTTTATTAACAAGACTGACTGCACAGGGGGCAAAAGTTCATGAAAAGGGGTGCCAGTCAATCACCCATGCACTGTTAATGACAGCATGGTTAATGACAGCATTAACTGAACACAGTCTTTATTAATTGAAACTGTCTCCTAATCAGAGGGCCTGTGCTTCAAACCAAATCTGTCTGCCATCATCTGTCAATTTATAAGCCAGTCCAGGCTATCTGCAATGTAAGTGTTGTAAAACAGGGTGTAAAAGACTCAAAAGTAACATGAAGGGCAAAGTGCATGGATTATTGAGACATTTTTAAGGCATGTGCGAAATCAGAGGGGCTGATGACAATGCTATGCTGCTCAAGAATTATTTGCTAGATGGTAACATCTTTAAAGATAAAATAATAAGCTTCAGTGTCACACATTATGACGACTCTGAAAAAAATGTAGATCAGACAAATTAATTACACTATCAAGATGCATTGCCATGAATCAAGCTGTAAAGTACATATGTATTAGGGATGTGCAGAGGGCCCAATATCTAGGGCCCGGGCACCTAGCAGTGCAAAGGCCCTCTTGTAATTGAAGGAATTTTTCAATATTATTCTTCTTCCAAAACAAACACATTTTTGAGGGCACGGATAGTTGTTAAACTTTGCACATACATTAGAAATGACGAAAAATGTAATGTTTTATAAGGTTGCGAACATACGCATAATTTCTGATCTTTTCCAAATTTCATATGCTTGTTAAGAGTCCTGGTCTGAAGACATGTACAGGCCCATATTTAGAGACACACACACTTACACTTGTATATAGGTACACTTAACTAAATTAATATGGTGTGTTTTGCTTTTACCCTTTATTAAATAAATGCTTTTGGATATACCTGTTGTCTGTTTTAAAGTTGCACAAGAATGAGTTTTGCCAACCTCTGCTTTGTAAGGAACTGTAAAGAACAAATCCTTCAACCATAACTAACTACTGATATGGTGATTTTGTTTATAGTTATTAAGTTAATTATTAATCAAAATCCCAAATTCATAGATTAGTATTCTTTGAGACTGAATTGTCTATCTATCTATCTATCTATCTATCTATCTATCTATCTATCTATCTATCTATCTATCTATCTATCTATCTATCTATCTATCTACAGTATCTATCTCAAATAAAAGTGTAAAGAGGTTTAAAAATCCTGTTGTTGTTTTTACTCCGCTTTTGATTTTAGAAAATTAAAGTGTTACAATAAGTGTTCTTGAATATACTACCATACACAGAAGGTCCTCAAACAGGGTCTTGAACTGGAGTCTCCCAGATCATAGACAACTGCGCGGACTACTGAGCTAAAACTTTACTCATCACCTCATCCCAGATAGACCTCTACCTATTTATTCACCCATAATGCAGGGACAGCACAGCATGTAATGTGTAGGGATGAACTTCAAAGGTGATTATTGCTTTGCACTTTTCATTTATTGCCCACTAAATAACATATTTGTATTCAGACACACCCCTAATATGTACTCAACCTTTCTGCATTTCTTTTGCATTTCCAGCCACAGAAATTATTGAAGTCTGAAAATGCAATTAATTCACTTCAGTATCAGACACAAAGTCTAGACAAAGTATATGGACTCTAAATGTATTATAATCTATAAATAATGAATGCTTCATGTAAATAGCCATCTATCAGAACACCAGTAGATTGTGCTAATATTTAAAACTGTATTAATAGATTGTTAAATACAATACAAATACAATATATTATGAGATATTATCACCTTTAAAAGTTTATATGGCAAATGTGTCAGCACACAGTTCCCCATTTACACATCCAGCAGACACAGAGCAATATTAATATACCTTTGGAGAACTCTTTTGAGATAAAGCCTTAGCTACAAAACAGTAACAGTAAATCACTAAGCACAGGATATGTATGAATGTAATTTGAAGTTGGTTGCACCTCTCTTACCTTCGGTGCATATCTGATTTCTGTGCACAGAGTATTTCAAAACTATTTCAGAACATATTAATGATAATTGATTGGTAATAATCAGAGATTTTATTTTGAGAACTTCACAGAGTACCTGCACTTACACTGTTTAGTGAGATACTAATCTGATATGGTTCTGTCATAAAGTAACTTTTACATTTACTTTCAGTAATCTGAATGATCTGAATAATTACTTTTATTTAAAATAAATCCTATCTTACATTCAGGATCATTTACATTAAGATTAATTAATTTCTCACTACCTTGTTCCCTATGTTTGGAGCTCTGTCTGAGCTCTCTATAGCCAGCAGTCATTTATTCAGCTGTCATAACGACTTACTGGAGCAGTTCTCAGAGAAATTATTGTTAAATTTGGGATGAGGTATGTTTGAAGACAAGAAAATAATGCTATGTTGTTCCGCAGGGGAAAAGGTCTGAAGTAAATAATATACAGATAAATGTTGTTTGTACCATGCGACATGCAGTATTTCTTTTGGACATTACTCAAGGGGGGTAAAGACAAGATTTTACAGGCATTGGCAGGTGGTAATTTCAGGCCTGAGCCAGATTGCAGTGGTGAGATGCAACATTCCCACAAGTCACATGGTTAAATCAATGAAACATCACCCCTTAGGCCAATCAGTACAATTTTGAAGTTCTACAATATGCCCTGGCAGGTGGCACCATCATCAGCTGGCAGTCTTGTAATGACTTTTTTAGTGCACTAGGCTTGTAAACTTTGTACTTGAATTGTCTTATTGATTTTGTCCTGGAAAAAAAACAATCTCACAGTATTTCTCTCAATAGTAGAGCGAATACACATTCTAATAAATAGCTTGAAATGAGAATAACACTTCTATATTGGGGCATCAAGATGGATTTGACACTACTTTGAAATTACATTAAAATCATGATTGAAGAATTTCTTACTGTAAAATAAAGCAATGACTCAGTTAAATTCCCCCTTTTAATCTAGACAATTTTTGACCCTCTTCATCGCAGTATGTGTCAGTATTATTTTGCAGTCTTTGGGTAAACATGGGGAAATCATTCCTGAGGGCATACTGATTAGCCTAGTGGGAATGGAAATGAAATACAGTACCTGCTTGAGAGAGTGCCTGCTTTATTACTCTATTATACATGAAAGGAGCTGGGGGCTCTTAGAAGCCCTCCTTCAAAGCAGGAATCATTGCCTCTCATGCCTGTTTCCATTCAGGCTCCATTAATTGCTGTTTATTTTGCTCAATTTTTGCAAATGAAATGGAAGCCATTCCAGACTGGAGGAGATTTGTTTGAGAGTTTATTTCTCTGTATGCATCTTGAGAAAATATGATTTAAGGAAAATACAGAGAAATACATGCATACATTCCTAGATGGCAAACTGACTGAAATATCTCAACAACATTTGCAAGGATTGTCATGAAATCTAGCACAGACATTTTATGGCCCCAGGGAGATGAATCTTTCATGACTGGTGATCCCCTGACTTTTCCTTGAGCACCACTGTGGAGTTGGAATTTGTGTTTGAGGCACAAGGTACAAACATTCATGCCCCTCTCAGGATAAATTGCAGTAACTTTGGTGATCCCTTAACTTTTTATACAGTGCCATCATTGGGAGAAAATTCAAAAAATTCTGATATTTTGCTTTATGACCTAAAATATATACCTGTTAAACTAATGACATCCCCATCAGCCTTAGCTGTACTTTGTGTTTAGTGCCAATTAGCAAATGTTACCATGGTAACACACTAAACATAGTAAACATTATTCCTTATGATCATCAGCATTATCATTGTGAGCACGTTAGCATGATTATATTAGCATTAGTTTAGAGTGCAGTACTGTAGGCTCTATCTTTTGTTCATGTATACATATCTCTCAATGGGGCCAATGTTTGAACAGTACCATTCAAAATGTCTCAATAGTAAATTTTACAAAGTAGCTGACTGTGATGTGTAAATATTAGCCTTATATCCTTAGAAGAGAGATGAAGAGACAGTGAGAAACACTACCCATGTACCTAAAATGACTTCCCTTCATTCAATTTGTGCATGTTAACTTCATCAGACCGAAGTAGATTCTGAAGGGCATAGCAGAGGTGATTAATAGCAAATTTGTTTCTCTAATTTAATGCAATGAATATAAAAGTATGATGATGAAAAAATAAGTTGACATCACATTTTGGATTTTAGGCATTGAATGAATACTCTTATTCAAAGAGGAATAGAACATTCTGATTGTTTCATGGCAATTACAAATAAACATGCCCACCACACCCTGCGTCTCTACACAAACCTATGGAGGTGTGCTGCAACACCTGATAATGGTTCTTCAGCTGCTAATTACACATACGTATTTTAATTAATTTTAATTTTTTGTTTTCCATGTTTTCATGTATGAAAAGACCCAAAAAGAACACTGTAAGCAGACTACTTGATTACTATTAGCCAATTATTTAAAGAGCATTTGTATAGGAATGATTCTGTCCCAAGTGTTTTGATCCATATAAACAGTTGATCGCTGTAACCGTGGTCACTATAGGCAGTTTACACTGTATAAGAATTATTGTCATCAATAAGAGAGCATTGTTGATAAGAATGTGTACAATTTTGAGGATTGATATTTTCGTAAGGAAACTCAAAATCCACTTACAATGCAGTTAGTAAAGAATGTTTGGTTGTAGAAAGACAGCTGTCTGAGAAGATAAGTTTTCATGGTATTATGGCATGTCAGCAGTGACTTTGCAGCCCTTGCTGTGGGGATAAGATGTGCTTAGAGAGCTAGGACATGGAGAAATTGCAGCCAGGTGGTCAAAGGTTAGTGCAAGGATAAAGGAGCAGCACACCCAAAAGACGCATGGTGCAGCTCTGAGTAGGGCTGAAGGCAACTTGGAGATGAGGGAGTGTTCCTCCCTAGAGGCTGGCGGGGAAACAGGAAGAATGTGAAATGCATCAATTTGGGAAGGCCTTGTCTACGGCCTTCCCAAATTGAGTTGCACAGGGCAAAGAGAGAACATGAAGATGACTGAGCTAACAGTGAGTCACTGTAATCCAGCAGTTTCATTTCAGTCTAAATGTTTCATTTCAGTTGTGTGGTGCTGTGGGTGGGTGAGGGGAAATTAAGTAATGTCACAGCCTTGGGGGTGAGGTGAAGAGAGCAAGGACATATTGAGTGGAAAGAGGAATGATGGTAATATAAATTAAGTAATGTATTGAACCTGATTAAAAAAAAATAGAAAGTTTGGGTGATTCCTTAAGATAGGTAGACAGATCATAGACCACTCCATGAAACAAGGGAAGTGAAGGAGAAAGACAGACCATCTGTTGACAGTTTGGAAATTATATGGAAAGCTTGGGTGGAGCACGGGACTCTGATATGCAGAACAAGTCTGAGGCTATTCGTTATATGAGGGAGCAAGTGTGTAATGATGTGTTCTGTCCTGGTTCCAAGCAGGATTTTGGCAGCAGTTGTGGTTCAGTTATCAGTGTAATATCGAGGGCAGACTTAGTGCACCCTCACAAAGCAACAGTAATTTCTCATGTACAGTATGCAACAGAATCATTACTCAGTTTTTCAGTGTGTAATCATAAGAAGCTTGTTTTAAGCCAATGCCTATAGTTTGGGTGCAGGAAGACATTTTTACTGCCAGCTACCAACCCTGAGACCTTGGTAACAAGCTGCCACACCCCAATGGTTGCCAAATGGCTGAATACAAGTAACACAAAAGTTGCTGAAGATCCAAGTGTGAGGAACCCTGACCAGAGTGGCTGATTACTTGGTAGGAGGCAGACCCAGGAAACCTTGTTGAATGTGTAAAAACTGGTTTATTCAGTCCAATGTAACAAAAACTAAGCAAAAGGTGTCTCAAAAACTGAAATGAACAGAAGCAAATTAAAGTTCACTAGCTCAACTCAGAATAAAGTAAACTAAGTCATGCTCACTGTCACCCTTTCTGCTCTCTCCCTAACCTACATCTCTCCCCCTTAAATAGGCCCTCCAATCTACTAGGCAGAACCACATTTCTTGCGGGTGGTGTGGGTGTCCTTTCCCTTATGCCACCTGGCATATAACTATGCTACTTGTATCAGTCAACATTGTTGACACAAAACACACCCACAGCATTAAATTTCAACCTGAGCCGAAGTACAAATCATAGATACTAAATCAAACGTTTAACTAAGTATAAATCTCTTTATACTTGGTCTAGCCCAGTAACATCACTGATGATGTCACCCAGCATATAAATACAGGAAGTAGTTGGGTCCCACTTCCTTTTGTTTGTAGATGTGTTGGTGGTTATGGTAAGTAACAAAGAAAATTATTAACTTGCACAATGCAGAATTAACCCAATAAACAATAACTAAACTCAAAACTTGTCTGTGTTTTACTGTAACCAAAAATGTTGCTGTATGTGAACCATGTGACACAAGGTATGTGTATGTGTAACCAAACATAATTCAAACCACAGACAAACCCGGAATAGTATGTGTCTGCAAGTTATGGATTAATGCTGGACATACGGCTAAACAAACAATGAACAAGCATCGTTAAATAATAGGCTATATTGCATTGATGGTGAAAGTAGGGACAAATGGTGTTTTCTAACCCACTTTGTCACACCAAGCCAAACAGTTTAAACATTTAGCTCATAATGCTGCATAATTTCAAAATAATTAAAACTAAGACCACATTACATCTGGCACTGGCACAAAGCATTACCTGTGAATGTTATTGCATGTGAACAGAATTTGTTGGAGAAAAGGTTGCTGTATATGAAGATACTTGATATTTTATATTTACTATTTTACTGAGCTGATTTATGGAGTACTCCAGTGAAGCAACTGCAGCAGGCTTGGGTTGTCAGCAGATCAAGAGGCAAAGAGAGCCAGGAGAGCCTCAGTGAGGACAATGGACCAGACCTGTGTCCATTTAACCTATCCTTACATCTGTAAGTAGTTATGGAGAGCCGAATCATTCAAAAGCTAACCCAAACCGGACACCACCTATCAAGTCAACAGCGCGCGCAACCAAGTCAACAGCGCGCGCAACCGAGTCAACAGCGCCCGACCGAGTCGACAGCGTGCATGGTCCAGTCGACAGCGCGGGATGTCCAATTCGACAGCGCGTGCGATCCAGTCGACAGCACGGGATGTCCAATTCGACAGTGCGCGTGGCCCAGTCGACAGCGCGGGATGTCCAATTCAACAGAAATTCAATCGTCTCTGAATTTCTGTCTAATCAGAGCTGTCGACTGGATCGCGCGCATTGTTGAATTGGACATCCCGCGCTGTCGAATTGGACATCCTGCACTGTCGACTGGATCGGCGTGCTGTCGAATTGGACCACGCGCGCTGTCAACTGGATCGTGCACGCTATTGACTCGATAGGTGGTGCCCAGTTTGGGTAAGCTTTTGAATGATTTGTTCTCTCCATAAGTGGTAGGGAATATGAGCTGGGAAACGAGCCAGTCTGGCTATGTCACCATGCCAGTGAGCAATGTTACCTAAAAGCCAACAAATTTCTACAGACTGTTTACTTTATTACTGAAACAAACTCTGTTTGGAGAGGTTGTACACATAAATGATGAATTCTCCATGCATACAAAACTTAGACATACAGTACAAGGTTCTGTGCTTGGGCCAATACTATTCACCTTATATATGTTTCCTTTAGGTAATATTAATTGGAAACACTCCATAAATTTTCATCGTTATGCAGATGATATCCAATTATGTTTATCAATGAAGCCACGCTGTTGCAATCAGTTAACAACACTCTGAGCATGCCTTAGACATTAGGACCTGGGTGACATGCAATTTTATGCTATTAAACTCAGACAAAACTGACTTTACTGTGCTTGGCCCTAAACACCTTAGAAACACATTATCTAATGATATTGTCATGGTTGCTATGGGGATGTGTGTTGGGGCTGTCCGGTGCTTTGTGTTGGAGGTTAGCTGAGACAGGAGCGGAGCTGGAGCTGTATTTCTTGATCATCTACACACCTGCAGTCTATCATCCAATCAAGCCACCCCCACTCACCTGCTATATTACCTTGGTGCAGCTCTCCAGTCTTTGCCAGATCGTCCAATAATCCACCGTGGTATTGTGTTTCAGCCACTTCTTCATATTCTGTTGGAAAAGACTTTATGCTCCATACTTACCTTGTGCTCTCTTTCCAGATTCATGCATGCTCCTTCTGCCTCTGTCGAACTTCCCTGGATTCACTCCCAGCTCTTTCCAGCTCGCTAACCTCCAGCCACATCCCTAGCAGACCCCCACCTCCTGGACCCCACTCTGTTCTGGACTTCTTACCCTCACCACGGACCACCTCACCAGATGCCCTGCCTTCAACTTGCTACTAATAAACCTCATTGTTTCCCTTGAACTATTTGTGTCTGTGTCTGCCACCGAGTCCTCCCTCTTTGCTAGTCGTTTTGACAGATATAGCCATTACTCATGATGGCATTACCCTGGCCTCCAGCTTCACCATAAGGAATCTGGGAGTTATCTTTGATCAGTTCTTTAAGTCCCACAAAACAAATTTCAAGGACCATCTTTTTTCACTGATGTAATATTGCAAAAAATCAGGCACATCCTACCTCAAAAAGATGCAGAAAATTAGTCCACACATTTGTTACTTCTGGGCTGGTAATTGCAATTCCTTATTATTTATTATCTTAACAAGTCTCTAAAGACTCTCCAGCTGGTCCAGAATGCAGCTACACATGTTCTGACAACAACTAGAAAAAGAGATCATATTTCTCCCATTTAAGGTTCACTGCATTGGCTTCCATCGTATCTTAAAGCGCTCATAGTACTTTAACACCCCACTAGAACACTGTGCTCCCAGAATGCAGGCTTACTTGTGGTTCTTAGAGTCTCCAAAAGTAGAATGAGAGTCAGAGCCTTCAGTTATCAGGTCCCTCTACTGTGGAAGCATCTTCCAGATTTGGTCTAGGGGGCAGACACTGTCTACATTTAAGAGTGCTCTTAAAACTTTCCTTTTTGATGAAGCTTATAGTTAGGGCCAGTCAGGTTTGTCTTGGACCAGCCTTTAGTTATGCTGCTTTAGGCCTAGACTGCCGAGAGACTTCCCCTGCACCGAGTTCCTCTCTCCTCCTCTCCACCAGCATTCATATACCATTAATGCATGTTACTAGATTGCTTCTTCCTCACAAGAAAATCCAGAGTCCAAGGAGATGGTGCAAGGAGGTTGTGGTTTTTTTCTTCTTCTTTATGTCTCTTTCCCCTCTCTCCCCCCTCTTGACTCTTTCAACCCAACCAGTCAAGGCAGATGGTTGCCCACCCATAAAAGAGTATGGTAAATAAAAGAGTATGGTCTAGATCTGCTCCATGCGAAAATGGCAACCCAGTAGCATGCTATGTGGATAATTGCGCCTTCCTAGAATGTAGAGCATTGTGCTGAATTGTGTAAGTTCTCTCCTAAGTTAGGGTGCAACATCAACCCTTGAGGTTTAGTAACTATCAATTAGTTTGTAACTAAATCAGCTACTAAATGTTGGATGCACCATGATTACTTGGGCAACTAATGTGGAAGTGAAGTCATAACTAAGGCAAGGTGCCAATCAATGATCAAAGATAGAGCTCCATTGTCATAGTTACTGTACACACTAACTTTGTGGTTGGCATGAGCCACTTGGTATAAATTAGATTAATATTGAAATATATCAATAAATTACCAGCAAATTCCAATCTCACCTAGAGCACCAAAATCGCTAGAACCAGCCTTGTTTCAAAAGGAGTAAATGCTTAGAGAAGTGGAAAAATTTATGTTATTGAAAAAATAGATGTGCATGTTTGGGAACATTAAATTTCCCTACTACAGCATAACTGGGCAAAGAGTAGTGGATTGAATAGAAACTATTTGTTGATACTTTTCATGTAAAACAGGTATTTTTCTGAAAATAGCTACATTAAACACTAGATTAACTCATTTGTGAAGGTAAAAACAGACTTTGGTACAAGACCATATCCCCATGACATTCAAGCAGCCAATTTAGTCTACCCTCAATTGGGTGGACAAAATATAAAAATTAAAAAAAGCTCCCCAACCTCGAGCCTCCAAAAATCATAAACACAAGCTGTTTCGGCACAAACTAAGTGTGATAACCTTCATGAAGTTAGGATTTATTGTAGGGGTATTGTAGATTGTGGTAAACTGGTGAATGAGTGTATAATAGTCAGATTTTATAAGTTATTCAAAAATGTTGAATGTAAATTCTAACAATGTAACCACATACCATAATATTAGTGACATATCATATACCACATTCCACAGAAACTTTTCCTGTTTGTTCTGGACCCCTTGTGTCTCTGTTCTTTTGACCTTGTTGTGTTATTTGTTATCTGTCACTTCGTGCCCTCGTGGCTCAGTCTTGTGTGTTTTTGTGTCACATGTTTTACTTAAGTTCCTGCTTTATTTTGAAATATTTCCACTGTCCACTTTACTTCATGTGCTTGATTATTTCATGTGTATCACCTGTGCTTCATTTCCCTCACCTGTTCCCCTTCCCCTGATTAGTTTTGTCTGTATTTGAGGTCTGGTTTTTGAGTTGTATTGTTGTTGTATTGTTTGTTCTCGTTCTTGTTCTTCTCATATAGTTTTGCCTTGCCTTGCCTTGTCCTTACCATTGGCAGATTTAAGTTTATTTTGTCTACTCCACATCTCATCCATTCTTGCTAACCACCATGACACCATAACTCTAGATTATTTAAATATAGGCAGAGCTCTCTAAGGCTGTCACTAGTAGATTTGCCCCTTGCATGCTTGAATAGTGCACCACCTGCAAGATGGGCCCCACTCACAGTCTCCCCTTGAGTATAAATATTGAGACTGGACAATTGGCTCCCAAAAAAGCTTTTTCTTCAGTTAGGTATGTAATAAATGTTCTCTCACACACAGGCTCCATCCTCTATTGGACTCTATGTGTAATAGTGTATCGCTCCAAGAAGTTTGTCAATGCCCGTCATGCCCCAGCCTTATCACCACCGCCAACCTTCATGCTTTCTGCTTTGATTGTCTTGGATGGAACCATGCAGAGAATAGCACTGAGAGGCCACCATCCTGTGTGGACTGCCAGGTGCTTCCCAAGCTCAGATGCCAGCAGTATCGATGGGACAACTTTTGACACTTCAAGTTGATACTTCATTGTGAGGTGATACATGATTTCATTGTGAAACAAGGGAAACACAGGGATCTAAGACCTGTTACAAAATAGGTGGCTGTGTCTGTCATTCCCACTCATGACTTACAAATGGGGTAAAAGATGGGAAATTTCAGACCCATTTGGACTGGTTCACCACCATCAACCTGAAAGATGTGTACTTTCCTTGCACTGAAACACAAGGAAATTCCTGCATTTTGCCTTTCGGGGGATATGAGTACAACAGGCTACTCCCTGGCTCCCCAGATGTGTGGATGCAGTGCTGAAGCCACTGGGCAGCCAAGGCATGAGAGTCTTCTTTTACCTAGATGACCTCATTATCATGGCCAAGACAAAAAGTGGGCCCTGTTGCACAAAGCCCAGTTTATCTTACACCTAACCAGATTAAGGTTTGCAATCAACTGGAAGAAGAGTGCCCCCCAGCCATGCCAACAGGTAGAATAACCAGGAGTCATCTTCGATTCAACCAAGCTACAGGCTTTTCTGTCAGAACACAGGTGAACAGCCCTACAGCAGGCAGTTTGCAAACTGTGGTGTGGAGAAACACTGTTTTGCAGGTGCTGGGGCCCATGGCAGCAACCAGCCTTGCAATTCTCAAGAGCTACAGCTAAGTGCCGTCTGCAAAGATGAATCACCAGTCTTCAATTGGACACCAAGAAGCAGAATCTTTGGTGTGGGCCCCAGAGTACCTACTTTCTGTGGAGGCTCTCCATGTTCTGGATCTGGAGCACCCTGTCAGAAGAGTGGAGGTTTGACCCCAAGGTGGTGCAGCAGATTTGTACACTGTTCAGCAATGCAGAAGTGGATCTGTTTGCCAATTGACGAAACACAGACAGTCTGCTGTTTCATTTCAACATTGTCCTCTTCATCTTATTCCTCTAATGCTGGAGAAAGTGAGACATGGGTGGGTATTGGTCATTGTGGTAGTCCTGGACCACCGCTTGATGTGTTCACAGGAAATGGGCACAATAGGTGTGTTGCCTACAGTGGGCCAACCTCTCCAGGCTTGTCTCCTGAGAGGTACAGGTTGTGCAGATCATACAAGGGACAGGAGTGGGATCCACCATTGCAATGCCCTATGACACATGCCTCCGCCCCTAAATGGCAACAGCTGCTGGTGCTTGAGGCTTTGGTGAAGAATCCCTGTGAGCCTCTAGCTCACAAGCTTTGCTGCTTGCACCAACTAAGTCCCCTGTGAGTTCACCTTAGCTGCATGCTGCTTCATGGTGACTGCAACTGTGCTACTCTGAAACGAAACCCCACCTTTGTTTCCAAGAACATGGAGCTTTTTCAGGTCACAAACAATACAGTTAGGGTCTGTTATGACTAGTATGTGCGTTGGCATGTTGGATGCACAGCCCCCTTCCCCATACTTCTTCAACGGAGTGGACTTGATTATAAGCAATTAGGAGAGCTGTGGCAACTAACCTACAGTCAGTCGAGATCAGTAAGGCTGAGTCTGATGACATGTCCTGGCAGGACATACATTCATTGGATTCCACCTAGAGAGCAGAGCTTGTGTGAGATACAATATTGTAACCCTAGTTCTATAAAGCACAGGTGACGCTCCACCCAGGTACCCTGCTGCTCTTACACTACCCACTGAAGGACTTGTCAGATGTGACGCTATCTTATATACATTTGTCCTGATTGATTAGCTATGCACATGCAAGGTTCAGTGGGAGAATGCATGCGTGTGATTGGAAGGAGCTATTATCCATAGAGTTCAGTAGAGGGCTCCATCTGCTTGTAGAATTAGGGTTACAATAAAACCTTTGTTATATTTTGTATAGACTTTGCCCTCTATCGCTAGTGGGATAAGAGCGAAGCAGGATGTGGTCCATGCCACACTGGATCTGTCTGGTACCACAAACAGACACACTTCAAAGAGAAACAATATAAGAAGCACTCTCTGCCCAGCTATTGTGCCATGTGTAATGGTACATCACAGAACCCGAAAGAGCCCCAAAAGCACAGTATGAGAGGATGAGGGTTGGTAACCAATAAATACTGCTGTAAAATAGCAGAGATTAAGGTTATGCATTGTAACCAGTCCAGCAAGGAGCAGAGTAGGGGAAAGAGACAGCTCTCCATGTGACAAGCAGGAGGTAGAGTGCACAACCGAATCCCCCAATATTACTCTGACAGAACACTCAGTACAGAGTGAATCATAAAAAGGTGAGAAACATCCTGCTGATAAAAAATGAATGAAAGAACAGTGGGAAGCTCAAAAGGCTGCAGTGAATGCGTCCTCCACGGTCATTCCCCCATGCAAAGCTGTGGAGGATGAAATTCATCAGGTGGAATGTGCTCTGATGTGCTTGGGGGATCCATCCCGGAGGAGAAATATGCATGTGAAACAGCATCACACAGCCAGTGTAAACGGCACTGTGCAGACAAAGGAAGCCCCTGAGATTGCTCTCTGTGGTGTACGAACAGATGCTGGCAGCTGTGCACGCAGTGGGCAGAGGGGATGAGACATGGCTCCTCAGATTTGTGAGGAGGGGGTAGGAAACCCCCTGAGTCTGAAAAAGTTAGTGATACTCTTTGGTATAAATGCTGGATTTTGGCACAAGATTGCTAAGCTGCCATCTCCCTGGATCCTGAGACATGACGGAGCCACAAAGAGAGCAGATAAATCACAAAATTTGTTGAAGGAATGAAAAGCACATGAATCAGGGAACATGCAGGGGGGTCCAAGCTCCAAGTAGTGGAATAGTAAAACAGTACATAAAAGATCCTGAGGGAGGCCCACCTTTTCTAAGTATTCCCGCTAAAACCCAAAAATGCTGGCATATCATTGAGTAAATCCTGATCGCTCCCTTTGCCTGAGAGAGAGCGTCCCCACACTATGGGAGTTCCTGTAGGCACCCCAACATCAGCCACTGCAGGCATGGAAACCATGACATGCCTGTGCATTCCATCTACTTTCTGCACTCGGTCCAGGAACCAAGGGATCAGCGGGACTGGTGGGAACTTAGGAGCCATCTTAGGAGCAATACTCATTTAAAAAAATTTCAGAATAAGAATTTGAAGACACACAATCCTTCCTCATTTCATCTAGGGAAATGGCTTCCTGTGCCAGCAGTACAGTGAGATCTTTGTAGGTGACTGCCATCCTAATGATCTCCAGGAGCTGCCAGAGGAGACCAGCTATTGCCAGCTGGGAGGTTAAAGCAGAGAAAGGGACTCCAAGGTTTCCTGAGTGTGTGTAATCAGCGAGCCAGCGCTGAGCTCTGGCTCCTCCACCGAGAGGAGGGAAGCCAGAGGGTCTCTTGTTTTTCTGGTGGCCTAACAGTTTTGGGTGAGTCAGTAACTAGCGTAGGTCACGTTGACCTGGTAAAAGTTGTTTTCCCAGAGATTGTAACCAAAACTTCCAAAAACAACTTTCCTTAAAGGAGTTGTTTTCACTTATCTAGCTCTTCTGATTGTGTAATTCCTAATATGAAGTGCTTGTGTAAAATTCCACATGCCATTCCACACTTCGTTATATTTCACTCCTACAAGTGAGGAGAGAACAGTGCAGACACAATGATTCGTGTGAGAGCCTGGCCAGTGTGCTCTGGTCCCAGCAACTCTCACATGATAGTTTCGTAGTTTGGCAAACTGGACACACCTGGATACCACTTACCATCTTCAAAGACATTCTTTTTAGGATAATGATGCTCTTTAATGCTTTCAGCGGTAGCTGAAGAAAAATAGGAGCTGATTGTCCAGTATCAATATTATTTATACCAAAGATAAGACAGTGAGTGGGGCCCAGCCAGCAGGTGGACATGGACTAAATTTTTGTCAGTGCTGCACAGGCATTGGACCCACTAGCAATAGCTTTAGAGGGCAAGCCTATAGAAAATAGAATTGTCAAATAACTGTCAGGTAACTAAATAAGCACCTCTAAATTTTACATGTACCTTGAGCAGTTTTTGACCACAAGTAACTCTAATGAGTGATCATTTTAATAGTGTATCTTGTGGAGGGACATAACACCCATCCATGTGCATGTGATACAACAGCAGTCCTGCTTACAGGCCAGGATGAAGAAGACAAGAAACTAATAAACAAAAATATTCTGGCAGCACTGATTCCCCTTGAATACAACTGTTCTGTAAGAAATCGGAAAACTAGCTCCCATCCACAAAACAAAAAAGAAATATTCACTTGGAGAAACCTCAAGTTTTTGCCCAATGGGAAACACCCCTTTAATAAAATGCCTCTTTAATAACAAAATAAAGCCTGCAGATGTTAGGCTATCATGGGGCAAGCACAACCTCTCGTACAATGAGCACTAAGAACAATCCAATGTAGGACTCTTGGTTTATTTTGTGGTATTCTCTCAAAAAGGTACCCTCAAATCAGAAAACAAAAGACTGGAAAGAAGATTCAAAAGGGCCTAAACAGACCAGAGTTTCTGTCTTACAGTCTCTACAAATGAGGTCTGCAACCAGTTGAGGAAAGAACAGAGTGAACCGGGTGTACAGTTTCTATCTCCTAAATCACAGAAAAAGGGTGTCATCTGTCAGAGGAAAAGGAACAAACTTCTCATCATGTGTCAGGTGATGAGGGGTGTACAACACCAGGGAGACCAGAACAGGGGCCTGCAACAGAGCATCCAGAGTGTTGTTTAATTTACCCTTATGATACTCAATCATTAAAGAAAATCCCTGCAGACGTAGTGCCCAGCGTATAAGCCTGGAGCTGGCTTTAGTGGTGTTAAAGACTCACAGCAATGACTCTTCTCTTGAAGTGTCCGATCTCTGAGATAAAAAAGCCCTCAGACCAGTGGAACTTGCATCAGTGTAAACAACAAATGTGTTTCACATATTCAGGTCACCAAGGACAAGAGGAGAGGTCAGATGATCTTTACGACATTGAAATACCTTCAGACACTGGAACCTGGCTCTTTTCCTTTTTTGCACATCAAGAGAATCTGCAAAGTTTGAAAAGTTAGGGATGTATAGATGGTACCATCCAGCAAGACCCAGAAACCTTTGGATTTCCTTAAGGTTTCTTGGCACAGCATAGTTGTGAAGTGTTTCCGTCTTTGCTAGATCTGCTTGCACTCCTTCCTTTCTTACTACATGGCCCAGGAATTTAAGCTTGGGGCAACAGAAGTGGCATTTTTTCAGCTTGAGTGTAGGGCTGGCCTGTTGGAGACAGTCAAACACCTGCTGGATGTCATAAAGGCGAGTCTGGACATCTATGGGATAGATTATTATGTCATCCAAGTACACCATACAGCAGTCTCCTAGGCAGCTCCTGAGCACCTGAGTCATGAGCTTTTAGAAGGCAGCTGAAGCTGAAAGGCATAACCTGAAAATGGAACAACCCAAAACATTACAAAAGCAGTGAGAGACTGGCTGACTGGGTCCATTTCCACTTGCCAGTGACCACTGTTGAGATCTAAGGTGATGAAGGATGGATATGCCAGAGATCCCAGTATCTCAGAAATGGTCGCAATAGAAAAGCATCTCCCTCACTATGTTCATTAACATGCCGGAAGTCAACACAAAATTGGGGTGGAGCCCCATGATCTTTTTTTAGGCACCAATACTATTGGGGGATGCCCAGGGTGAATGGGACGGCACAATGATGCCCTGTTGGAGCATCTCCTGGATTTGCTCCTTAACAATCTACCTCTTCTAACATCTTCTTTTAATGTGATTTTATGTGTCAGCACTGAGGAGTAGGTTGCGTAAGGCATCACCTTCCATTAGACAAGCTATGTCATCTAAGGCAGACACAAGCAGCAACTTAGGTGGCAAGGAAATGTACAGGAAAACACTGCTCCCACTCACAACACCCCAACTTTGTTCTGGGCACAGGACAGGCTGGAAGGGGAAAACCCTGACCTTATCACCAACAAAAGAGTACACCTGAGCCTGGACATTAACCAGGAGACCACTCATGCTCATGAAGTTGAAACCAAGAACTAATGGATACACCAGGACATCCACATCCATTCAAGCAGTAAGTACCAACCAACTGTTACCATGTATGCTGAACTTCACCATTACATCCAATAGGATTTGCTTGCTGGCCATTGGCGAGATACATTGGATCACCCTGCCATGATACAAGTGACTCATTGGGGCCTCTGATCTCATTCCATAGACTTGCATGCAGCAAAGTAAGAATGTACACTCACTAAATGCACTTAATAGAAGTCAAAGGATGGGACACAACATTCAATCTCTTTATTTTAAAGAGATTATGCATCCCTTCATGGTTGCCACTTATGTGGCAGTACTGATTCCCCTTGAATACAGCTGTTCTGTAAGAAGTCAGAAAACCAGCTCCCAGCCACATAAAGACATAAATGGGACATGTCCCCTTAGCAAATGTGTCTTCCACAAAAGCGATTATGATCTGCATAACCCTCCAATCAACCCAGAGGGATTTCGACATGCAGCTATATGAACAGGGAGACACAACTGACAGCAAGTCCCATGAATGGGTGACCGCTACAGTATGAACAAAGTAGGTTTCGATTTCCTCCAAAATTCATCCAAAAAGTACACTACTTGACTATGTGAGCTTTTTCAACACTGCGGAGTGGTTCAAAATCTGACCATTACATTCATCCAATTCTTTGAAGTCTTAATTAATTGAAAACTTTATTGCTTAAAATATATACAGGGGAATTATATTGCAATTTAAAGATTTGATCTTTTCTAACCCCTGTAAATACAAGTAAATGACACAATTGTCATTTACAATTGTGTCATTGACTGAAACATTTGATACACCTTTTCCATGACCACTATATTCAAAGTGCAAAATGGATATGACTATTGGGAAGTATTAAACCATCCATGGTCAGAAATCTGTCTGTAAATTTATAAACCATGAAATTAATTTTGCATGTGTCATTTCTTTCTTTGATAAGTTAATAACAATATCTTATGATGACAGAGCACCAGCTCTTTGTAACCACGAAATCTCATGTGATCAGCGGATATCCTCCATCTGTGTTTAAGTAGTATAAAAACCCTGCCATGTTCACAGGAGAGACAGGTTTACAAGGTTACATTGTAATGAGTCTCTTTGCCTGGCCGTTCTCTCATCTGATATGTTCCTGTTGCTGCTGTTAGAGCCCAAATCATGCTATCATTGTGTATACAGGGCTGGCCAGGTCCATCATTAATACTCCTCTTATCACTGTGTCCGCCATCCAAGGCTTTGTTATCAGTGAGACCCATATCAAACCATGTCTGTCTTGTTGGGACATACAGCAGAAGATTTGCTACAAGGCACACTGTCTGTTAGCTGTTACCTGTTGGCCAACAGAACACACCACAACCTTGACATTAATGATTCAATGAGCACAGTAATTGAGTGCCTTTCTCATTTCCTGGCAGCTACAATACAAAGCTGGAGGTGGACGACAGGAGAGATACAGAAGGAGGGAGGGAGGATAAGAGAGTGCAAGAAAAAGGCTTATGGAGGGAAAAAAAACTAAAGGTAGGTGAAAGAGATAGGAGTGAGTGAGGAGGATAAGACATGGAGGGAAGGAAATAAGGAAGGTGAGTAAAGTGTGGGGTGGGATGAGGGGAGGATCATAGGCATAGGACAGCGAGGAGAGAGATAGCATTAGCTCATCATCCCA
The DNA here is from genome assembly GCA_029490765.1 of Euthynnus affinis. Taxonomy (NCBI): domain Eukaryota; kingdom Metazoa; phylum Chordata; class Actinopteri; order Scombriformes; family Scombridae; genus Euthynnus; species Euthynnus affinis. The sequence goes on along the minus strand of CM055844.1, from coordinate 22,631,873 downwards.
GTGGGCCTGGCGGTGCTCTGAGGTTGACAGTCCTAAGAGCTCCTGTCCTTCAGCCTGCCCATGTGCCTGTAGCATTATCTCCTACTTACCATGTATTCAGAGCACCAATCACATTCTTTTTAAACTTACTTTAGAAATAAAACAGGCAGCGTGCTATAATTCCTGCCATGAGCTCCATTAAGGCATGCTATTATCTCAATTTCTCACCTAAATCTACCATTCTGCTGAAGTGGTGCAGCAGCAATACTGATATATTATGGTGTAATTTCTAGTGGTCATTGGGAACCTGGTGCTACTATGATATTCTAATGAACATAATCATCACAATTTTCACCTTTTTTACCCTTTCTTTCTCCCTGGTTTCCTTCGGCTTCAATGATAAATCATGATATCACAGAGCCACCTGAAAAGGTGTTTATTTTAGGTTTATTTTAGAAAGAGCAGGGCAGTAGAGGCCAGAGCTCCAGGGACCAGGCCTGCAATTGTTTCTGAATGTTTTCTTTCCTTTATCAGGGACAAAAGTCTCTAAATTCCCAGATGAAAATAGGCAAAGTGGAAATTACCTCAAATTAGTTTTCCATCAAAACTTAAGTTTTCCACAAAGCCTGAAAAATACACAAGAGTAGCATGATGTACTTGAAGAAATAGTTCTGGGTAATATACCTCTTTGCTTTCTTACTGAGAGTTAGATGAGATTGACACCAGTCTAATGTTTATACAATAAATATGAAACTGGTTAGTTTAGCTTTGCACAAAGATTGGATTAAGCTGCCATGGCTCTTTCCCATGGTAACAAAATCTTCTTACCAACACCTCTAAAGCTCACTAATTAACACATCATATCTGATTCATATAATCCATACAAACCCTGAGTTGTGTCTCAATTCAGGGGCTGCATGCTTCAAAGGCTGCATTTGAGGACCGAATGCGTCACAGTGGCGTGACCAAGGCTGTCCATTTTGAAGGCTCCAAATTCTGCCAAGAAATGAGGCCTTTTCTGATTGAATTTGGAGGATCGAACAGATGGATCCTTTGCAGCCCAACCTATCACAGAATGCATTTTGCACCAACCAGCAGCAGCAACAGCAAAGATTTTGAGCCAGGCTAAGCTGTTGTAATTTTTGTTGTAGGACTATTAATATATCACTTTTTTTAATTTTAAGATTTTTTCAGGCAAGAAAGCAATCATTTAGATTTGTAAGGAGCTGCTGACCAGGTGAGATTGGCCAGTCATCTCAGCAGCTACCAACCCGACTCCTGAAATGATCGGCCGCTCAACATGTCATCTTCCCGGGGAGGGTGATCCAATGAACTGATTTGTGCAGCTCTTTGATAATTTACCACTTGGTCTAAATTCTCTCTAGCATTTTGATATATGATATAATTCCTTTTGGAAGATAAATGTTGGCCTCACAAATGAATTAACAATGCTAACATTGGTAGCTGCCACATTAGTTTGTCTGAATGTAAAATGAAGTTTCATGTTCTTACTGGAATAGAACAACAGCACTGCCTCTGGGGCTCTATGTGTACAGATATCACTACCTTCCAATAAATGTATTAAAATGAGCAGATCAGTCTACATTAAATTTTGTTTATAGACAGACATAATAGCATAATTTACTGCATCTCTGTCAAAATTTTTCTTATTTGTGAGAAAAAAGCTTGAGTTGAGATCATTTTGTCACAGTACATTCAGTTAGTTGTGTTGAAGCAAAACTGGTGCTCTCAATAAGTACACTGCTGCAGAGAGAGGCAGAGAGAGAATGGACAGGCTCTTTTCATTTCTTGAGAGATTAGTTGAAAAACATTGAATTAATTAAAATTAATTGTTTATTAATACATTGTTAACTTAATTTACATTGGTCTACATAAATATAGTAGATAAGGAGTGGAATAACAATGTTTTTGCAGGTCCTTAATAGTCTTAAATTTAGTGTTAAATATTAGGCCTTAGAAAATGTGTTTATGTATATTTGGCTCAGCTGAGCAGGGTGTCCCTGGTGGTGCTGCTAGACCTGGATGGGTTGCCACAATAATAAAATTAATACTTCTGGCTCCATTTCTATTAGCTGTGTCTCAACTATCAACTGCAGGTGTCAAGGTTGCTAGGTGACAGGAGCGGCACTTTGTGATGAAAGGGTAAGTGCAGGAACACAGCTGGAAATTCCCCGGTAGACCAGACCATCTCATTTAACAACACTCGGTTCCAGCCTCGTGGTCTTCCAAGGCTTGTCCTTTGTAGACCATGTCTAGGATGTAGCCCCCGAATTGGGACACAGCTTATTCCTTGGCCAGGTAGAGAAACTTCATGAAGTCTCTGCTGGTTGCCAGGCAACATGGTGATGACTCGAAAGATGATGTTTTTCAAACATTATCCTAATACTTATTTTCACCTAAACCATGCTCTTTTCCTAATCCCAACCAAGTAGCTTTTGTATCCAAACCTAACCAAACCATAACCATAGTGTTTTCGGATCATAAAATGGATATATTTTTCCAACTGGGATTTTAAATAAATGTGGAAGGCACTGATAAATTGAGTCTCCCTTTTGTTAGAGGCTTTTTTTTTTATGTACAATAATGTAATTCCATTTTTTATTGCTGCTTTGAGATAATATAATTCAGAATGTAAGACAAAAAAGACGAATGCTGCACAAATTCTGCACCATTTAAAGCTGAATGTATGTCAGCCCTCCTTACATTGGAGGGCTCACTGAATGGGCAATTTTATATATATAAAAAAATGCAGGTTTTTTAACAGTTAGTGCACAGCACCCCATCATCCAAATCACATTTATGTTTGTTTCTTGTTTCTTCACCAAAATACCCAACCCAACTACACTAGGACCTTCCAAAAGACAATTTAAGCAACTAAAGTAGTTTCTCCCAGCTGTGGACCAAAAGATTAAATGCAAAAAAAGCAGATTTTATATAATCACTCCTCTTTTTCCCTGGACATGCATATTAAAGTTCTATTTGATACATTGAGGAAAACCTTTATCTGGGGTGGCATTATGTTTCACTCCAAGTCATATTTAGCTCAAGAAAACCAGTTGCATATTGTATTAACATGATTTGTAAGAGATGCAGTTGCACAGCACAACGGATTTTAGAGTGACACTGGTTAAAAAGAAAGGATGCCAGTAGTTTTTTAATGGCAAAAAAGTCACCATAATAGGGTGTCTTGTCTTACTCTATTCTGAGATCCTGGAATGATTGATAAAAATTAAGTTTATTGATTGCAACTACAAATTAGTTTCTGCATGGGTGATTAAGCTATTAGAATAAGCAACATATTTGTATGCAATGGACCAAAAGCAGTTATCCATTTGTTGATCAGTGATAGAGGAAGAAATAAAAGCTGCTTGTGTTGACTAATTTATTTGCAAGTTTAAGTATAAGGTTAGAATTGCGTATGTGTAGGTGTAGTGCAATATTTCTGGATTTTAGAGATTTCTGGGAACACAAAGTTAGCTTTCTGTAAATGGCAAAAAAGACCGCATTTATATATTGCCTTTCTAGTCTTCCATCCACTCAAAATCCTCTAGAATACATGTTAACATTCCGCCATTCACACACATTCATACACTGATGGCAGAGGCTGCCATGCAAGGTGCCAACCTGCTCATCAGGATCTAATCTAATGCCCATTCACACACACCACTGGCATAGCCATCTGGAGCAATTTGGGACTCAGTATCTTGCCCAAGGACACTTCGACATGCAAACTGGAGGAGCCAGGGATTGAACTGCTGATCTTCCGATTAGTGGATGACCCGCTCTACCTCCTGAGCCCTGCTTGCCCCAGCCCCAGGACTCTCAATTCCAAATACATACTGTACAAGCAAATCCCCATTTCTCCCTAACAAAATTCTAGACTGAATGACTGACTAAAATAGAAACCCATATGAGTGGTAATGTAAATCAGCAATCCTGTAATAAATACATCCATTGCCACTTAGAACTTGTAATTCTTGTTGACAGTGTGGATTACAATACGCTCTTTTTTTGAGGCTTTAGTTCACAGTGTTGTATTTGATTATAAGCCAGTATGCCTACAATATGCCACTATTTACACATTATTTCAATTGTTGTTCTTTATTACATGCAAAAACACTCCAATTCAGCACTATCACAAAGTGCAGTCTCAAAACGTAGAATTGAGTCACACAAGAAATCTCATCTTTTAAGTAAATTATGCAACACATAATTAAAAATCCTGCACATGATTAAATACATTTAATACTATCTTTAATCATACTTTGTGCACAGGCCATGTAGTATGCCATTTTAATGCACATTCATTAACTGTATAATAATAAATTGACACATGCTAACAAAGGATATGTCAGTTGTGACCATCTGAATAATTTGTGACCTCTTTTTTTCTCTTTTTTCAATTCAACATATTTGCTTTTCATGAAAATGAATCAACTTCAGTCCTTGTTCATTAGGACATACAATTAATTGTTTTTCTTCTTGGTATGTCACAAGATTAAATTAATTTATTAAATGAAATGAAATTACCAGCAACCACAAAGGAGAGAAATGTTTTATTAGAAGTAGTATTTGCAGCTCTGGCTGCTAATTCCTTTTCACTCCAGTGCTTGTAGATAATTCTGTGGTTGTTTACACTACTGCATGTTCTGCTTTCAGTTTTCATAAGAACTGCCCATCCAAACAACTTCACACTCAACACTGCACTTCCTTCTCCTGAGCAATACCTGCCATAACATAGTTGCATCTCCTAGCAATGCTAGAGTATATGTATCATTTGGGTGCAAAACCCCATAGTGAATGTAAGATAATCAATTGGCTGCTATCATTGCTTGCAGCTAGCTATTTGGGACCAGGCTATTTCTGGGAACAAGATCTCGAGAGCTCACACTTGACACTGCACTTTCTTTGATCCTCAGCAATACACAGACAGACATACAGACAAACAGACAGACTCTATCCATTTTAGTTAGATGAACAAAGTCATTAATGTAGGGCCAGGTATATGTTCACTCCATCTGAGACAGCTTCTGACAATCAATCAAAATGTTTATGCTTGTGTGTTGTGTATTAACTTGTATTTCTTTTTCTTTTTATCCTAAACTGTATTCCTTTCAAGTAGCCAAGGACCTGTCATGTTCCATTATTTAAACCTAAAGGTGAAACTTTCAAATGTCAACAAAGTTAGGAGGAAAAAACTTACCCTCGAACCAAATCAAAACAGAGGAGGGTTAATTGCTTGAACCATGTTTGTTTGTTTGCTCAGAGAATGGAGTCAGAGGCCTACGCTTATACTCTCAGTCTAAAGCCCTGAGAAAAATTGACAGGCATGTGGATAAAAATAGGAAAATGTGTGGTAACTCAAACAAGACTTTATGCATGATGCTATGGATATGTAGGGTATTACTGTGCGTTGGTGGTGTAATTACAATGGATTAATTAAGATAGAGCTCTGCTACATGCACATTTTCTAACCCCACAGAACATTCCAGACATCCATCTACTGAGTGGGGGGGGGGGGTGGTGGTGGTGCAGGAGGGGCAGTGCCACCTCTGCTTCTCTCTACTGCCTTGTTTGAAATGAATGCCCGCAATGGAAGGGGATATCTCTTCCAGCTGTGCTGTCCGTTATTAGTTTCAAGCCTGACCATTAGCAGTTATGCAACTGTCATTTATATTCAGTTTAGACATACCGTTGTATTTTCTTTGAAGATGGTGTATATATACAAATCATGTATTGTTAGCCAATTAATTGAGGTGTATGGTTACACTACAATGTTGTTTCATATATTTTGATAGCAGCTGTACTTAGACATAATGAGGAGCATAAATGGCGGTAGACAACAATATAGCCATGTCCACATGTGATGTAAATCTGAATACAGATATGGGAATATATATTTTTCTGACATAAACAGATATAGATAGTAGCTTGACAAGGCTGGGTCAACCTCATCAAACCCCAATGAGCATTTTTCCTTTGAAAAGAAGTTTAAAAAACAACTGTGGTAACTGGTGAAAAGATGTTCAAAACAGACTCAAAACGTTTTTTCACTGACTATTTAAAGATGATTAAACATTCAAATTTAGACCATATTTCACCATATTTGCAATAGTGGTTTCAATTGGGAAATTTGGTTGTGTTTTCTTAGTTAGGTTCCAAAATGAGAATAGGCTATTATTGAACTAATTCAACTTCTCTAAATAAATTCTTTAACGTTATTCAACATCAACCCTTGATCACAAAGCCATGTCATGCCTTACTGTTGAGCTGATGCATCGTAGTAGATGTTATCTTGGCAGGTCCAGCGTTGTTGTGACAGCATCTCCAGCAGTGTTGCAGTAAAAGAGCCCAGGTCACCTGTGGGCTGTAGCGCATCTCCGTAGATACAGAGGTGTTGAATGCCAGTGAAGAATCGGGCCTTTTCAGGCTGCTCTGTCAAGTCTTCAGGATGGCTTCACCCCAGTATTGCTCTCAGAGAGCAGGTTCAGTGTCAAGTGTTCTTCTTCTTCTTCTACAGGAGCTCACTTTCAGGCTTTACTTGGCTTGTAAAAACTTGAGTTGAGTGTCAAATAAGGTTTAGTTTGACTACGCTCTAATCTTCAGCAGCATCTACTTCAAAATAAAACACTGTATGTGTTTACTTCAAAATTAAATTACTATACGTGGAAATACAAGACTTAATGTTGCTAATAAAATAGAAACAAATTAACTTGTTGCAATAAAAGATTAAATATGGATATATTTGGTTGAAGAAAACATAAAAGTCTTAAGAGTTTCCTTGAGTTCTTGGAGTCCAGCTTAAAGACTCTTTGAGGCTGTTTTTATAAGTTAGAATATGATGGCAGGAGTGTTAGGGATGTTCTAAAGTGTTTTATGCCGAATTATTGATGAATATTCAATTTCTTTGTCTTGGGGGCTTTTGGTGTGGCTGGTGTTTTGCAGTCTCTGCCTCCTTCAGTAAAGGAATTTGGGGAAATTTAATTCTGAGTTCTTCTATGCAAAGATTGACACTTAAAGTCACTATTGCTTACCATTTCACATTAAAGCTGTAAACACATTCTTTTCATAATGTCCAAGCAATCATGATATTTCTGATTAATAATGGTCCTGTCAACTTGTATCATATCCGTTAAACCATTCTAGAAACAGTTAAGCAGTTTACATGATTCATGATAATTCAGTTCTTCTAATAACAAATATTAACCTTCATTTTAACACATCATGATGTCTGAGCATACAACCTTCATTAGTTCAACTTCTTAATCTATCTACACATCTTAAACCATCTATAGAAATAAAGTTGTAATACTGCAGTGAAGGAGTGAGGCAACACTTATGTGATAAGATTACTTTCAGAAACATATTTAAATATAAGTTGCTAAACTCTTACTTGATAATATGAAAACATTTAACTTGACTATTGTTTATACTCAATGCCTTCAAATATTTTCTTTAGAAACTTCATTCCATCAACACAATTAATTTAACTACTAGAATATGTTAAACACTTAAAATACAAATACATGATATAAGTTGCCTAATGATTGGACATTTAAGTTACATAAATTCTCAGGTTAGCCTCAGATTTGCAGGGAGGCTTCAAAAAGTCCCCAGGAATGTGGACTAATTTATGACATTGTTGATAAGAGTCTATCTTCTCTCTAAGGGAGTTGTTTTCATCCGGTGTAGGTGGGCTTTAGAGTCGGTTCGTGCTCTTTGTTTGTATCATAATTCAACTAATGATTTATGGAAATATTAATTATATATATTAAATATTAATGGAAATGGTTTATTAGGTTGTTCTGAGTCTGTTGAGCATCAATGATCAAACCCCCATTCAGGGTTACAAAGGTCAGTTCTGCAGGCTGACGGTCTGCTCTTACGAATTTAGGAATCCGAGGAGTCTGTCTCTTATTTTCCTTAAGAATCAAAGATTAGTTAACAGAATTAAAGAACAGGTTGTCCTCCTACAGCCTTGAAATTACGTCTTCGTGTGGACAACCATTTCCCTGCATGAATTTGAGTTTGGAGAAATACCTTCACACTAATCAATATTGTCTCTCTTTCAGCTGAACAAATTAGTTTTTTCTCTCAAATGCATGACTTTATAACCTCAGAGAATATTGAAGTTTTTTTCTTGTGTATTTACAATTTTAATCTCAGAAATTCTGATATGCTTCTCAGAACATCACGCCCTCCCCTGGTTCATTTTATTTTATTTATTTATTTTTTGTCTACAATGGACGCTATTGTAATTATTAATCACAAAATTTACTGTTTTAAATTTTTGCTTAGAGAAAAAAAGCAAGAAGTTTCTAAGGGAAAAAATTCTAAGGGATAACATGTAAATCACTTATTTCCACTTATTTCTCCAGTTTTCTTTGTATCTTAAGTTAGACTGTCATGCCTCACAAATGTTCGAATTGATTAAACTGTGATTATAGCTCTAGAATCATAATTTCTTTGTCAGACTTTGGAAGCAAGCAGATTGATAACACACAAAAGTGATTGATCATGAGTGCTATGCACTGTGTAAGCGAACGAATAAAAGGTAAATGGGTCAGTGAGTGTATATATTTGAGTTTGGGTGCTATGCATCCATTCTCAGGCCAGACCATCTGACTCAGCTGCCTGTCAGCAGGACGAGGCAGATGGGAGATATAAAACGCTCCATGCCTTGACAAGGTAGTCTGTCAAAGTTAGGGAGAACAGTCACAGGGGTAATGTTTTGACAAGGCATTAAATGTCTCCTTCGCAGACGTCCTGTATGTCATTCCGGTAGATTGATGTACATATACAGATGGCTGTATAATGCATGCCTATGGGTATTCTGTATGCTCCTATCTTGACTTTTGTTATCCTCTGGTCCACATTACCTCACAAGTCTAATGATTAGCCTTTAGCTGTGTCTCTCTGAATCTCAAACGTCACTGTATTATTGAGTGATTAAAAGGTAATTGAAAATGACTTTGAATGGTACATTTCACTGTTACATCAGTATTGCTTCATTCCAGAAATGGGGTATTGCTTTTGCTGCCTATATTATGTTTAATGTAAATACTGTATGTATTTAAATTATTCTTTCTCCTTGACAGATTGTTTTAATAAACATATGCTGACATTTACTTGTCATTATTGGCCACCAGTTGGCTTTTTAGGGTTCACTGCACTTCCCAGTTTTATGTAAGACCTCTCCTGTTGTTTCCTTTCACCTCACTCTCCTGTGTTCGTCTCCCATACACAAGTCTGTCAAAGTTCAGATATCTCAATTCAGAATGAGACAATTATTCAGTCTTTGCCACAGGGCATGCCCTGAGCTCCAACCAACCTTTTGCCCTGTATCTATCTGAAATTATCTGTTTGGTTACTAGTGTTGTTTCTGAAATCTTTAAATGAGTGGACATCACCTGAGGCGATGCCTGAAGAAATTACAGTACAGTATGATGATGTGTTTACATTTCTACTGTACTGCTCTAAAATAGGTAATTATTTACGTCACACAGAGCATCTGTGGTATCTAGTGCCTGCTGCAGATGTTGCAGTTAACAGAGCTGACACAGCTCTTAAATAAATTGTTGACTGTTGACAGTATGTGCAGCATATCGTGATCATTTATGGTTGAGCGTCAAATTTTAAGAATAATTTCTTGACAGAGAGTGTAAGAAAATAAGGATTCAAAGACAATGTTATATACTATACATGTTGTCGATTGTCTATGTTCCAATATTTTGTTTGTGGAAGATCTAATGATTTCTGACAGGCTGAATACATCTCATGAGATGATCACATTGTAAGACACTGGGCTGTGTCCCCAGTAGGAGCTAGTGAAAAAAAGTCTAGCTATGAAATAAATTATCCATTCACAATTATTTGAGCATTAGTTGCAGTGATTAAACAATGTATCATGAAACCAAACACATAAATGATAAATAAATAAATTAAAAAACTGAAGTACTTTTTTATTTGAGGATAAATCTTTTTTTGCTCTGATTTGACCATATTCCAACCCTCTCTCCTCAAAATTACGTTCCCACATAACTAAATTGCATTCTCAATTACGTTTCTTGAAAACGTATTTTGTCCACGATTACGTTTGTTTGTAACATCAGTGCGGATTTGTGGGAGTGTGGCTCCCGGTCAGAAGGTGGCGGTAATACGCATGAAAGTAGTTTGCCAACCACCATAAAAAAACGAAAGAGACAAAGAAAAAGAAGAAGCGCTCATATAAAGTTGGGAAATCACTTACAGCGGCGTCATCTTCATAATAAAGTAATATCAATCAACCATCTTCCGTCCAAAGCAGAATGCTGAAATGCTACAATGCTACATGCTAAATAAACAACGTCTTTCGGGTCTTTCATCTTCCGGTCTAATCACTGACCTATGTGATTGGCCACCGCAACGTGACGTCGGGTGGCGGTTTTCCGAAAGTTGACTCTGGCTCAACTTTTCCGGCTGCAGTCCGGTGCGGCGCCGCAGCAGCGAAAATGGCCGCAGGCGAGCCGCACTACCCCCATCCGAAATGAATGGGACGACTAGCGTTTTCGCCGCACCGCCGGATTTGGTGTGAATGCAGCCTTAGGGTTAGGGCCATGTCGGATAGGGTTATCCTACATGGCTCCTGCTTTGAAAAACTGACCTTTGAACCTTGACCTCAGTGTATATTTGAAGGCTTATAATTCATTAACAAAAGGAGGTACGGACATGGTACCAACTGTTATAGAGAGCTCTGGGCCTCAGCTATCATGTGAATATAGTAAACAATTGGGGATGGCAGTTCTTCTGTTTTGTAAAGTAGGGTCGTTCTTAAAACAACAGAACTACTGAATATATCAAATATCTTTAACAACCAGACTAGTAATTACACTGCTAGATGATCTATGTTCAGAACATGTAAAGATGTTGCTTTATTTTAGACATATATATATATATATATATATATATATATATATTTGTGTGTGTGTATGTGCGTGTGTGCATGTGTGTGTGTGGTGGGGGAGGGGTGGGTGTTTGCACGCGCACCAACAATTTACGAATTACTCTTTTGGCGGACTGAAACCCGCCAACTTGCAACCTCAGGTTTTCAAGAATGAAGATGTCGTTTCAATGTAGACACACGTGGGGTCGCTAGTCTGCCTGGTTCGTTGAGCGAACCACTGTTTGTTGAAAGAGCGATGAAGAAGACAAAGTAACATGAAAAAAAGGGGGTGTTGTAGGGGCCGGAGGGAGGGTCCATTTTTTGGGACCTTAATATGCATGACGTCACTGGGAATTCCCTTTCTTTCTTTTTTCAGTCCCTTCTTAAGAGATTAGACAACAATGGCCAGAAAATTTGAGTTCGTCATTTCTTTCTCTCATTTTATTCTTTACAGCAATGACAGGCGGTTACTTAAAAAGCGGTCATAATGCGCAAATCATCAGATGTCAGTGGAGATACAAGATACACAGCAATTATAAATCAATCCATTAATTAAAATGAGTACCGTCACGTTGAAAAAGGACAAATCCAGGTTTGTTTAGAAAAACGCGTAAGCCTGTAACCAATATATGTATGTTAAAGTAGAGAAGGTTGTTCGAATTAAAATAGCGAATGGCATTGTAGGAAAGCAAAGATATGTTGATTAGAAACATATTCGTGATACGTTACAAACAAATGTAATCGCGGACAAAATACGTTTTCAAGAAACGTAATTGAGAATGCAATTTAGTTGTGTGGGAACGTAATTTTGAGGAGACAGGGTTGCCATATTCATATGACTTCAGAATAACATTCTGATCTAACCCTGTGTCCTATAAATATATGTTCATATACTAAACTAAATTAAACTGCAACTAGAAAGGTAATGCTTGCTGAGTTACATTTATTCTAAATATAATGAGAAAATGTTTTTAATTAATGTTTAATGGCAAGTAGCAAAAATGTTGATCCTAAACACTCTCTAAATGTTTAGAGACAGCAGAGCCAGTTTTTTTTTATATACTATATAAAGGTATATAGTATATAAAAAGTCAAAGAATTCCATAGAAATTTCCCAAACTGCTTCTGCATTATAAACTGCCTCTCCACTGTTGATTTTATTAATATCTACACAACATAGCTATATATACTCCTTTCCTGTCATGCCCTTCTCCCAGCTCAGAAACTGTCAGAAGTAGTATAAGTGTGGATTGTTTGTTTGGATTAATAGTAGATTTGACACTGAAGGCCAGATTTTTAAAGAAATGGGTGTTGTGCGCTTTTCAGTCAAAATCTGCATATATTCCGTGCCTGATATACTAAAACATAAGCTTCTTGACCACACCTTTGACTGTCCCCCAGAAGCACACTGCACATGAAAGAAGGCTCATAGACACAGTATGGCGTTAGGATTTCTATGAGATAACCAGACAAATGAGTTATGATAACATAGCCTGGTGTATCTGTTTGAAAAATACACTATGTGTTTGGGGCAGAATGTGTCACATCTGTACCTGGAAAACAGGAGCAAAAGCCTTAGTAAATCTGGCCCTCAATCTGTTGTTGTGCAGTTTTGCTTCATATTCTTCTGTCACCTAACAAGTATTGGCCACAGAGCAAATGTTTTCCTTCTCTGACAAAATTCTGGAAGGACACCCTCAAGTCTTCGCTTCTTACACTCAGGGGGTTGAAACAGACTGTGTAATCATTTGATTACCTCTTCATCTTTTAGGGTAGGCATGCACAAGTATGTGTATGTAAACATAGCAGCTGTTCTAACTTATTTCACTCAGGGACTGCAAATTCACCAAGCACACACAACTCAGTGACAGTGTCCAGAAGCAGACCACATATTTGTTATTTCAAAATTAACATTCCCTGCTGAGCAATAATTTTAATCCAGTATCTCACATGCCAGCATGTTTACTGGAATAAAAAACTGGCAACATGCCAGTGACTACTGAGCAGAACACATAATGTCTTAAAAGCATTAGGCTAATAAGCTCTGTTATTGTTCCAAGAAACTGTGCAATGAATGTATGTTTATTTCTATACAACTGAGATGAAGTTGTGTTTTTTTCCACTATGGTTTTGTGGCCTTCAGCCTCTTCACCAGCTTTAGTGCATAATAGGTATTACCTCGATGTTGTGCCAAATGTAGTCACTTCTCACCTGCTCCATAACCTTATTCTTGAGACAAGCCTTGTCTGCAATACAGCTGAGCAAATTGAATCTGCCAGTCAACTGAAGCGCCACACTTATCTAATCCAACCTGTAATACAGGGCTATGCTCTATTGCCTTTGCATAACACCCTCTCCATGTTTGTAACCCCAACCCCCAAGGTAGAGCTGAAGTATTGTCATTTCACTTATTGTAAACCAGGCCAAGGCCAGCTCCACCTCCAGCTACCCCTATCCGTTCTCTGTTGCTTTATGTTATTGTCAGGAGTTCTCTCTGGGGTGGCAACACTAAAGTTCACATTACTCACATAATCACAAGCGCTTACTATGTAAATGCACATGTAGCCAATCACAGTGAACGTGTGGAAAAAGACACAGAGTCACTGAGAATTCATCGGACCAGGGACTAATGCATTTCTGCTTAAGTCAGCAAGGGAGATGTTAATGCTGCTGTGAGAATTAATGGAAGTATTGGCTTACAAACATTTGGTGATACATTATTGTGGCTCCGAGCACCCAGCTTCTCTAGGGTTGTTTTTCAATTTTCAATTTTACTTCCTGTTTTAATTAGATACAGGATAAGCAAATAGTAACTCAGATAAATTGTAGGCTCTCTGGTCAGCTGTTTCCTTCTTCACAAAAATTGATAATCCAAATTGATTTTCATCATTAAAAGTAAAATATAATTAACAGCAGTGCTTTGATGGATGATTAACAAATATTTAGTGTCTAAGATGGCTGAAAGAATGACTATATAAGAATAAGCGTGACCTACGATGGCTAACTCAGTCTTTTTTTTTTTTCTTTTTTTTTTTTTTTACAGTAAATGCATATAACAAATAAATAATAAATACAAAATGTCTCTGTGAGAAAAATGTCAATAGTTGTTGGCTGTTGAGTTCCAAAGCACAGCTGGTCCATGGAAACACTGTGTACAGTGCTCTGTCTTGTCTGGTATGAAATGTGGTACACTTTTCCAAATTGGCAGCCAGTGTGGTAATGTCACACCTGTTTAAGTCCCCAAAAAGAAACGCACTACTGACTACTCAGTTGCAGCTGTCAACAATGTTCTGTTCTGTTGCCAGTGTGTTGACTATTCCAGTCATTAATATTACAAGGATGTGACTGAATTCAGGAAGTAGAAAGGTATGTGTGCAACATGATCATGATCACTGTGTTTGCAAAAGTCTGCATTTCTCACTGTGAATTTGTCCCGTTTGTTGTTGAGAGCTTTATGAGCTGATAAACAATTCTTATGGCCCTTTTTGACCACTAGAAAATGAAAACATGTTGGAACAAGGAACTCTGCAGCATTGAACATTGCGTGCTCCTCAAACAAATTGGACGGCAACATGTATGAATCATGAATTCATACTCCAAGCAAGCACTGGTCATTATCAGTATTAGGACTCAGACGCTTAGTCCTGTCTAATTTAGAAAAGACTGAGATAAAGACAGAAAGTGGGACAAAGAGAAAAAAAGAGTGCAACAGAAATTTTAATTAATTACTTTTATGTGCTAATTGTTTCAATATGGTCACATACAAAAGTACAAAAATAAGCAGAAACAAAAACATGGGGTATCAAGTCATTGTGGCTATTTCAATCATCAACATTTTCTTAATTGTAAGCAAAATCTGGTGCCTACATCATTACCCATACTACAATTTGACCACCAAGAGTCCGGTCAAAGATTCTGTGTGTTATGCTAGTAGTGGCTGATGAACCACAAGTGGAGATGAGGAGTGGGCCATAGAGGTCTGGTAACCTCACATCTTTCTAACTCCACACTCCCAAATTTATTTTTATTTCATTTTCAAACTCATATAGTCTTTGACCCCAACTGATGTTGTGACATCACTTGAGGCAGTATATCAGATTTCATGCAGCTCCCTCTAGGACATAAAAGACTTTATACAACTTTTTACACATATGCAGAAGCATTCCTCAAAAGCTGTAAACAGACTTTGATGTGTAAAATCAGAGGAATTCTCTTTTAACAGCCTTTCCTGTTCTTCAACTTGGCATTTGGCAGAGTAATAGCCAACAGAGGAAGCTTACTACCCTATCTCTTCAGTGTTTTTATTCCTCTGATACTCTTTGGGAATCCCTTTCTCTCTACTGGCTTACAGTGTTTCTGAATAAGATGTTCTGGATTCTCTTCAAGCAGCCAGGGCGCCACTTGGCCCAGGGTGTGCCACATGAAATCTACTGGATCATCCAGTGAATGGACTGTTCATCCAGGTGTTAACATAGATGGGACAGTCAGTATTAAAGAAGTCAACACTGCTAGTAGTGCAAAGATTAAGCAAAGTATTTGCTCATTGCAAATACTAACAAAATTAAAGCTGCAAGCAGCATTGGTCGGGATTTTACACTCTGGCCTGTTGGGATCAATTCATTTTGCTTTTTAAAAATGAGGGATATTTCTCACAAATGTGTGCTTTTATTTTGAAAGTTTGATTGACAAGATGAGATTTTTTTTCTGCAGGCTGAGACACATCTGTCTTGCTCACACCTGTGTCATCAAAATCATGCAAGTTTTAGGCCCATTCACTTGAATTTCAATTAGTAAAACAAATTAATTTTTTTAGAAAAGGAAAGATTTTTAGCCCACATGAGCTGGTCAAAGTTTGATTGAAATGTGTACTGTCAGGTGTGTAGAGACAATAAGTAACTGCAGCTGGACACAGCTCTTCTTGTGAAATCCCCTCATAAATCCCATGACTTTGGCCGAATCTTACATTAAAATTTCATGGCAAATCAATTGATACAAGTTTGAAAGTGGTCAGACTTATAGTTTAGATGGAAGCCGATACCATTAATGCCTATGGAGGAGAAAGCATTTGTTTGGGGTCCAAAATTGGGGCAAAGTCTTATTTTGAAAGGCTGACTGTGGACTTCCTGTTGGATTTAGGTCAGGGGTGTCAGCATATGATTTGTAGGTCTTGATGAGATGAATAATTGAGTTTTGGTTTGATCTCTCTACAATATTCATACGGGCCATGGCGGCCATTTTGTTACATAGGTGGCGCTCTAGAGAACATTTTTGGCACTTTAGGGGTTAATTTTTACATCCCTTGCATCTTTGCACACATCAGGGCATGGAGCAGTCAAAGGGCTTCTGTAACAGGCATCTAGATGTTTTCGGACCTGGACTGACGGGTCTGACTTAACTAAGTAAATTGTTCCCTACTTAAAAAGAGGATGATTCTATCTCCACCTCAGGCAGTTTTCTTGGTGCTCCACATGAGAGAGCTGTGTAACATTCCAGACATTTTTTTGTACTTTGTATGTCAGCACTGTACAGTTCACTGAGGATGCATATGTAAAATGATTTATTCAGTTCAGCACTATCCCTGTTGAACCCATGGCGATGATTGGTGATAAAGGAGAGAGCAGAGTAAATGCAGTAGATTTCGCCACCCAAGGTTATAGTTACAGTATCCATTACACGATGTTATACAATGCAGTAACCCAGCTAGAAAGGAATGTTCCAACAGCATTGACTAACGTTACCTACAAGTTCTAATATTTTAAAGAAAATGTTTTAATGTAATGTTCAAAGAACGTTTTAAGGATGTTAATCATTTCAAATAATGTTCCTTTAAGGTTTAATGACAAAACTTTTTAATTGCTCTTCTGAGGATGTTTTGAGGACGATGATGAGGGAACATATTAGAGAATGCTCTTTTATGTTAGGATGTTTCAAAGAACATTATCCTAGAACATTATGAGAACCAATAACAACTTCCTGCTGAAAACGTTTTAAGGAACATTGGGGCATAATGTTCCAACAATGTTATCAATAAACATTTTTAGGATGTGTTTAGAGAACATAATACTAGAATGTTCTGGGAACCAAAAGAAAACTTCCCACTCAAAACATTACTATAACATTACATGTAATATTCTCAGAACAATTGTAGAACAAAACATTTCTAGCTGAGAGATCAGAAAAAGGGAAAAAAACAGTAGAAGAAGAAATAATATTTTGACCTCTAAGTAGGATTTTCATGTATCAAACTAATCTATGGAACTTCTTGGAATCTGAATTGAGTTCTCAGGCAAGTCTACTTCAAGCTATCAGTTGGAAAGTAACTATGTATCTTTACTCAATACTACTTAAGTGCAATTTTAAGGTACTTGTACTTTACTTGAGTATTTTCATTTGATGCTACTTTATACTTCGAATCCACTACATTTCAGACGGAAATATTGTACTTTCTACTGTTCAAATGATCCAATATTTCAGCAAAAATCAAAGATTAGAGAAAAAGTCTAAAAACTGAAAACAGATTTGTGTATCAGAACTTCTTGTTTTTTAGTTTATTCTTCTCCTTGTTTTTTCTTCTTTCCTCTCCCATTAATCATCTCACGACCTCTCAGATTTATCTGGTTACCCTTTGGAGGGGCCTGACCCCTAGGTTGGACTAAACTAGCTAACTGTATATAAAGTAGTTGAAACTAGCTCCACAACGGTAACATGCTGCTCTAGTATTGCTAGAGCAGCACGTTACTGCTCTAGCAATATGCTTCAGTATTAATAATCTAATGATGTCATATATATATATATATATATATATATATATATATATATATACATATATATATATATATATATATATATACATATACATATATATATATATATATATATATATATATATATATATATATATATATATATATATATATATATATATATATATATATATATATCAGTCAGAGGGACCAAACCACTACTTTTACTGCAATACTTTAACCAGATTAAGCTTATACTTATGTACGTTTACTGTAGTAGGATTTTTCATGCAGGACTTTTACTTGTAATGGAGTATTTTTACAATGCTGTATTGGTACTTTTACTTAAGTAAAGAATCTAAGTACTTCTTCCACCACTGAAGGCTATGGAATTTTTTTTTAATTATTTTTTATAATTGGTTAGAGCAGGGCTAGGTAATCATTATACCATGGTTGTGGACATTTTCATTCCAGCTCAAAACTTCACCAAAAAAATTGAAAGATTGATTCATGAAGGGTGTTGTACTAAGTAGTGGTGCCTGAGCAATGGAGCAAGTGGAGCAAATACATCCCCATTAGTGAACTAGGGGGAGCAAAGTAATAGTCATATGGTCATTATGGTTGTATTTAAAGTGAAAAGGCCCCCACAATCAGATGATTATATTAAAGTAGCCTATATCAATTATCATTTTTCTATTTTCAGCCACTGACAAAAACAAATACTAAAAAAAATCCAACAGTTTTGGACCATCCTTTGAGTTAGTTCAGTCCAACCCATCATGAGAGAGAGACAGACAGAGCAGAGCTTTCCCTGTTCAGTGGTGGAAGTAACTCATTTAGACTCATGCAAAATTCTCTGCTTTAGTTTCACTTTTAGTCAGACTTTGGATGGAATTATTTTCAAATATGATGACACATCACTCCATGTAATGATCTCTCATCAAGCTGCTCTGCCCTGTGCTTTCATTATTATAATTATTCTCTCATTTTCTCATACAGGGTAAATGACAGCTGCAAGTTTACTCTAAGGGGAAGTAAGGTCTAGTCCTCAACTAAAATGGCCCTTTTAAGTCTTGAGGAGCAAAAATCCCTCAACCCTCAGGTTTAATATTGTTTAACCAGGTTTAATCATACAAATCATGTGGTGATGTGTTGTAAGACTATTCAATTTATATAAATTGTTTTTATGAATATAATTTCAAATCTAATCTAATCTAGAATACTGCAGGTGGCTATTTCTTGACTTAATCCAATAGGTAAAGTGTGGTGTAGAAATGCAGGAAATGTGTTTTAAATTACAAATTACCCCCCCCCCCCCCCCCCTTCATCTCCCTTCACCCTCCATCTCCACCACCACCACTAATTATGCATCTCTCCAAGTGTGCTCCTCCATTTATACACATAACCAGACACCTATGGCATTAAGCCTGGGTGCTGACTATCAAAAATAAATTAAAACTGAGTGGACAAAATGGCTTGGAGTGCTCTGAGGAATTGGGTACAAGTGAATGAATTTTGTTAACTACTGTCATGTTGTGTGTATAAATATGGGGCTTTGGTTGCAGTCTGCAATACTGCCCGCAAAGAAAAAGTTCCCTCTTAGGGGAGACATGTCACAGTACTACAAGTACCTAGACTATAATTTCCTTGCACTGGGTTTACTGATGCTCACACGCAAGCTGTCACTCATGCTTGTATCAAGTCACAGAGAATGTCCACTGAACTCCTTCAGTGGACAAATGGAGATAAAAAACAATGCAAGAAGCAAAAATACTTGGAGTTGGATGGGAGGTGAAGACAAATACAATGGCAGAGATAAGTGAAAAAATCCATCATCTCCTCAGAAAACAATCAATAGCCAGCACAAACTAAAAACAGCACATAAGTGCACAGGATACATTTTAGCCAATTCCCAGAATTCAGCATCAGCTTTTAGACAAAGTACAAAATGGCATAGTTCCTAAGGCCAAAAGGTTTGAGGTCACAGGAAAATACCATCAACTCTGATGTGCTGTACAATTGGACATCAGGCTAGGTGGGGTCTGACAGAACACTAACAGACTAAAACAGCCTGCAGTGAGGCAGCGGTGTTTCTACTCCCATGTGTTTGTGTTGCGCCCCCATAATTTTTTCTTAAGAATAAAGATAAAGCCAGACTAAAAATAATGCGCAAAAAGTAATTAGGCATCACAATGTAATGACTTTTTTTTTACAATCTTTTGGGTGCAAAAAAAAAGCCCAAATTTTGCTGATATAAAACAATAATTTGCGAATTCATTGGGATTTGTCCTCTGGGACCATTAATGTCAGCACCAGATTTATTGGCAAACCATAAAATAGTTGCCAAGATATTAAACTGTACGCAAAAGGGTTGACAGACTGTGACTGTTTGACTTTTTATTTTGTTAGGGGTGCCAGCCAGGTCTCTCTCCTGGCACTTAAAATTGGTCAGTCAGGTTTTGTTTCATTTGTAGTTTTTTTTTTTTTTTTTTTTTATGTTTTAATTTAACCTCATAAAAGGATGCACACTAATCAAAATGCAGATCCTACACATCGAATGGCCATACTTATCCCATCAAGAACAACACAAACACAAAATCTTAGTGCAAAACAAAATATTCATATATTTAAAGACTTTCACAAAAACAGCCAAAACCCCACAGTCCCAAAGTCCACCAAACGAAAAATAAACCAATTCAAAATTCCACTACAGGTTTTCTGTCACACTTTTTTTAGTCCAGGTAAATTCAGTTCAGCTCTGTTCATGAATGTATGTCAAATTAAGTTCAGTTCAGTTTGTAAATAGAAACCAAACAAACAAACAAAAAAAACTTCAAGTAAAATTAAAAAAGTATTTTTGTGATTTCTTTTCACATGGCTAAATAATCCTAACTTTAACAATTTATAGGTTCAAAAGTATGTGCTTTTATTGGGGTTAGCCTGTTATGGAGTCCTCTGTATAGGTAAAAAACAATAGCCTTCTGATCCAGAATATCAGCTGTCCTGAAAATGTGTCAAGTCAAATAAACATATAACCTCTATATATCTTGCGAGAGCGCTGCATATTACAGTACAACACTGGCTTCCATAAACAACTGAGCAGGGATGTGCACAACAAAGTATGTTTGTTGTATATTAGCAAGCTATCTTTGGGCTTAACTCAGGTTTTCTGGTATCATGAAGCTGGCTGACTTTTAAGCAGAACAAATCACCATGGTAACCTATGTTGAACAGCTAACCTGCTCAAGAGCAGGTTAACTTCAGAGGACCAGATCACAACCTGTCAACACCCTGACTGACCAATCAGATCACTGGACAAAAAGAATCATTCCTTCAGGATCCTGAAATGGACAAAAGTCCTGAGTTCAACAATAAACTGACAAATAAAAAAGAGAGATATGTATTTCTAATAGGTCAGTGGAAAAACGTTATTGTTCCAGGGCTTCCAATTCCATTCTGGTTTTAAAACACCAAACACATAATGATTTTAGCTGTATTTTAATTGTGTAAAGTTTATTTTTGTCTCTGGAGTGATAGCTGACAGTGCGGATGACTTTACACTCTGATTCCATCACTGCATCTCAGAATAACATCAGACAACTGTGTGATGATAACTGGATATAAAAACGAAAGATTTTATTTTATTAGAAAAATAATCCACACACTGTTAATTGGCTCCCATGACTATGAATTCAACATTTTGGTTAGACAGATCAGTCATTAACCACTTTTGCACTCTCTGCTTCGGTAGCAAAAACAGTCTGGCATTACTTTTAAGTTTGTTTTTTTTATGTGCATGACATATTCAGAATGGTTTCTTTATCATCCAACTAAATAACAAAAAAATACTCATTGTATACTAAAGTGATATAATATTACCTACATGTATTTTAAGCCTTAGCCTATTTTTAATACTTGGAAATTATTTCAAGTGTTTCTACTGGGGATGTACAGAGAGCCCAGTATTTGTATTTGTATCTATATTTGTTGAGGCAGCAAAATTATTTATATTTGTATTTGTATTCGAATAAAAGTGAAAAAAGGTGTTAAAATTCAGTTTTTGTTTTTT